>CM028342.1:29305146-29905146 GCA_016618105.1 Dendrobium huoshanense | reverse complement strand
CATGATAGTTACATGAATACGTAACAATATAAATAAAAATAAGCTGAAGTATTGGACTTAATAAACATGGACTTAGCTAGTCCGATGAATTAGAAGAAATCTTTTAAATAATATATTGAATCTAGCAAATACATAACTTGACTAAATATTGAAAAAATAAAAACTTGTTATGAACACCACACTTAAAGATAGAGAAATGAAATATTACTTGTTCAATGATATACAAATTTATCATGGATTTATTTAGGTATCTATACATATAATGGTGTCAAAGATATATGAATTTATCATTTCTCACTCATATATGAAGTTGTCTCCCTTGGTGGGCCTTAACTACTAGAGTCAACGAGCATGAAATCCTTCAACTTCCCTCCTTGTGGAGGTCTTCAACTAGTCTTGGGATTGCCAGCACTTCTTCATGTTAGGCAGCTTGTGCAACTATGGGCTCTAACTCTTTCACATTAAAGGACATTGGATTGGCTATTCTTGGATGACACCTAACCTTACTAACAAGTAACGTATAAGTGAGAATAGGAAAACTTGATGAGATTTGAGTAAGGAGAGTAGGAGTAAAGAGCTCCAAAATCTCTTTTAGTCTCACAACATATAATATAAGGTCTAGTTGATCTAAAAAATACCACTTCAGCATTTATTTATATGGCTTAAGAGGGCTACATGGATGGCTACTCCTAACAAAATCTAAAATATAACATATGATATGATTTTTATAGTCTATAACAAACGCATAGCCTAGTTAGTCAATTTTCACGTGAATCTCTACCTTAACGTTACTCTTAGTTCTAATGCAAGTCCCCTAAGTAAGTCTTCAAGGTTGAGTGATTTGGGCTAACCATTAAAATTATGGCATACAGGGGGAATCAATAAAGTTGAGTGCCCTAAATATGGGGGCAAGTCCATAAAGGTTTTATTCATACAACTAAGCTTTAAGGGATGAGTTTTCTTGAATGAAAATGGCTACTAATAAAGAACTAGACTGAAAGATATGGATTCTAGAAGATATGGATTCGAGCTTTTGAGTTGTTTTCTTCTTGTAATTAGATTGGGGATATCAACTATAGATAGGTGGCTTAAAAAATGTATAATTACTGCAAGCAAGCAATCCCTACCAAGGTGAGAAATCTTGAGGGCCAAAATCAATCTAGACAAGTCTTCTGACAAGTTTTGTTAAGGACAATTATGCCTTGTTTTAATCTACTAAGATGAGTCTTCATACTTCAATCCTTCTAAGGAAGAGTAGCCATGAATCTACAAACTAGTGCAGCCAAACTACTACAGGATCGCATTCTTCTTGGGCAAATTCCCCTCTTGGGAAATATGACAATTTTGGCTTATTCTATTTATGAAAATCTATCGCGTACCCATTATATATATCTCAGAAGAAAAGCTTCGGGCTAATTTACCTGTAGTGGCCTTTAAGACATCAGTTCTCACATTCACCTAAAATAACTACGAGGATGGACCATAAGATTATTTCCCGCAATATCTTTTCAACGCCAAGCCACCAAAATCACATGAAACATTGAAAATTTTCCAGTCAAGTATTAAATCAAGAACATTCTAAATTTATTAATACAGAAGGTAAATCCAATAAAAGTGCAAAAGAGGAAATAAAAAACAAAAAGATAACCAAATTTAAAAATGTAGAGTACACAGCTTACTTTCCCATAGTTGACAGCAGCCACATTAGACATTCAGGTTTTGTTTGGGTTGGTTTTCTTATCGTTTCTTAAAGTAATTTTTTAATACAAGATATAAAATTTTTATACTTAAAAATAATTTGAAAAAAAATAATAAAGTACAGTCATAAAAACTAGCACTTTGTGAAAAATAATGATCGGAACTGCACTCTGCAGTAAATTAAAGCTTTGAAACCGCAACTGAAATGCCTTGCAATGATAATTTCATTTGTCATGTCAACGTCACACAAATTGCTCAGAAGTTAAATAGTTTATCCCCTTACAACCCTGTGAAACTATAGACAACCCTGCAATCCTCCATGCTGATGCCCACTAAAAACACAAATAGTAATATTTACATATCATATTTACAGAAAATGAAAATGCATAAAGTTAGCAACTAAATAAACCAAGCTTAATCTAAACTGGTATAAGCATGCCTGCACTGCAAAAATTATTTTACCCAGCTTGAAGTTTTATCCACACTTGCAACTGTGGCTTCAGTAATGCCCGTTACTAGATGCAGCTGTTCCACCTTTGGCAAACGCAGCCCCATTTTTGACCTTCTCAACAAGAAAAATATCACAATCTGCTCCCTTGACAGTAAACTCCACTAGCAGCTGTTCAAAGAGAGTGCTCAGAGTGTTCTTGAAGGTGGAAGAACTGCTCTTATCACCCTGGTCAACATCTTGCACACCGTTCCCTACAACACACCCGACCTGAGCACCTTGAGTGTACGCTTTGCATGCCACAAGGATTTTCAGGCCATGATTGCGAAAATGTCCAGCTATAAAGTCTTCAAAATGCTGAAAACAGCAAACAAATTTATAAATGAAAAATTGAACCATATTCTCTAAGAATTCCAAAGAACAACAACAACATTTACAAGCCAAATGATCGCATTGTCATGGTGCATCTAACTCATATAGATAAAATAAACAAATCTATATACATATTATCAAGTAAAAATGAGAAATAAAATTCCCAGCAAAAATTGGAAGTAAATAAAAAACTACATTTTTAAATGGGCTTCTCCCAAATTTTAATAGAAAAATGTTTCTTTATTTAAAATTCAAAGGCATAAAAGAGAAAGTCTATGATAAGCAGCAGAGAAGGTTGCAAGGGCATTGCTACATGCTCTACATGAAAAAAGATGTCAAACCCTTAAAGCAAAAAAACTAGAAGATAGCTGCTATACACGCCAAGCCCAAAATGGAGAAAGTTCATAAGCTATTAAAAGCTAATTTTACCAGAGAGGTCTAAACCCAAACTGGATTTCCAGATTGAGGATGTGTGTAAACTTTACTAATTTTAACTCGGCATGCCCAAAAGACGGCTACAAAAGACGGCTACGCACTCAATAATGAATGCCCTAGTCAATTCAATAATTGGTTACTCTATTATGAGCATCCTAGATGTATTCTCAAACTACTACTAGATTAAATGCACCTAAGTGATTGCGAGAAAATAGCTTTTATCACTTATAAAACTTATACTGCTACAAGGTGGTGCATTTTGGCAAAATTTAATGTAGAGGCGACCTACCAGAATATGATGGATAGAGTCATCCAAAATTAGAAGGGAGAAACATAGGGGCGTATATGGATGACCTCCTAGTAAAAGCAAGTCGCCCAACCAATACATTAAGGATCTCAAAGACACATTTTTCATCCTCAAATGGTATAATATATGACTGAACCCATAAAAATGTACTTTTAGTATAGATTTAAGAAAGCTTCTGGGGTTCCTCCTCAAACCTGAACTCATCAAAGTACATTCGGATAAGATAAAGGTGATCCTAGAGATAAAGCCGCTCAAATCAGCCAAGGAAAGAAAGCAACTCACTTACAGGCCCATTCCATCCAAGTAATAATCGATCACCCACTGAAGACTATACTCACAAAACCAGATCACTTAAGAAGACAGCATAAATTGTTGTTCAAACTAAACGAGTTCTAAATAACTTAAACGCCAAGGACAGCCATCAAAGGCCCAAGCACTCCCCAATTTTCTGCGCAACTTCAGCGACCTAAACAATGAGACTGAAGCAACTCCACAGCAACACTGGATTTTATACGTCAAAGGCGTCTCCGCAAACAAAAGGTTGGCGTATGCATAATTCTAAGGATACCCACTAGAATAACCATAACTCAAGAAGCCAATGTTGAGTTTATATTTACAAATAATCAAGTATATTATAAAGCCTTTTACTTGTTGGCCTGAAACTCACCGTAGGGCTTAGGGTAACTCAATTGTTGGTGTATTCAGACTGGCAGTTAATGATCAATCAAATCAACAAATAAGCAGGTACAAGTTACTCTTAAAATATCTCTTCAAGCTGAAGGAAGAAATCAGCGGGCTGGAGTACTTCAAGATAACCGAAATCCCTAGGGAACAAAACAGTGTTACGGTTAAGTGGTATACTCAGTTTATTGGATAAAGGTCACAAAAACAAAACAGTAGCTCAAGTGGAACGCGCCTTAGTTTATTGGATAGAGGTCAAAAGTTCAAGTACAGCATAGGAGTTTTCTCTAAATATTGACTAGTTCCCTAGATGGAATTTGATTGGTCATTAGTCATATTCCCTCTGTATCTATAAATAGTGATATGCTTATATATTTTTAATTTTCCTTCTTCCCCAGTTCCAATTAATATAATATTTGGGATAAGTTTTTATCCGATGAAATAAATAAAATAGAATTAAGAAAATATCTCCTAATTAGATGTGTTATCTTTAGGTTTTGGCATATCCCTAAACATGTCACAATTTATTGGGATACAAGCCAACCCAAAACAAAAATTATTGAGTAAGATCCATTCTAAGTTACATGTTAGATCAAATATTGACACCCCTACTAATACATGTGTAACTTCTTTATCTTTCCATTCATTGCAAGAAACACTCCTCCCTCAAGAAGAATCTAAAGTAAGGAGAGTAAATTCAACATATCAAAAATATTACTTTTTTTCACATTGACTTACAAAGATGAAAATGTCTTGAAAATAAAGCCCTAAAACAGATAAAAATAAGTCTAAATTAAATCGATCAGTCTATAATCAACAACTCAATTAATTTAATGCTTCATATCAGAGTTAGACGACCAAACTCCCTCAAATGATGTCTTAGTAGTTCACATTTCACAATACGCAAATGTTTCAACTGGAGTATCTTGCATGTTTGATGATGGAAGTTACATACTCCCCATAAGAAAAAACTCATCAGAATTATTTAATATAATCTCAAAGACATTTTTATTTATTGCTTGCGCCAAGTGCCACTTAAGTAGCTTACAACTTTGAAGTTCATTTATTTTGATAATGATGCACTCGTGGTGCATACTCACATATGCTTTCACAGGAATTTAATAGTTAACTGACAAGTTATGGAGGAACTCATCTTGAAGTGGGGCATATAGACAAAACTTGCCTAACTAGAGGTTCTACTAGCTTAGAACTCACAGGAAACTCGTCCAGATTGATAAACAAGCGCTACTTGCCAGGACCTAAGGAGCTCGCCCTCTACAGGGTGAATTGAGGATTCCTCAACCCAACACTCACAATATACCTAGACCACTGCCTCACTCACATGCTCCCCCTCAAAGCAACCTTAGGCACTCTCTCTCACACAGAGGTACTATCCTCACCAGACTAAGTTATAGGAAAACGCCTCCTCATGGGACCCTCAGTCTACCTAGGAGCTCTCCATTCGCGCGATATCATCTCACTTGCTCCTCTCTCCTTGGTGGAGATCCCTCATACAAGCTGCTGACAAAATCAGCAAGCACGCCAGCCGTTGGTCCCCTTTCATCATAGTGCTCGCCCACAGACCCACCTGAGTACATATGCCCTCATCTACTCGACGCAATGGGACTCGCCCAGAAGCAACTCACCGAAGCCTTCCGACCTCTCTCTTCCCTTCAGCCAATTAGGAGGAGACACATATTTAAGATAGTATTTAGAGTTGTATTTTTCACTTTTTTTCTCTGTATAATCTTTTCTATTGCCCTCATGACTCTATAAATAAAAGTATGATGAGGAATAATTTGAAGGAACTTTTTTGGCTGATAGTGGATATTTTGCCAGATTGAGATCAATAGCTTTGTTGAATATTTTGACACAATTTTCTCTACTCCCCCCTATCTTCTCCATTCTCATAGTTTCAACTCATCAACATGCTAGGTAGGCTTGCTAGTATGGATGAATGTCATCCAAAGACAAACTTGGATGCAACATCTGGTAGTATATTTAGCCAAATGGCAAGCATCTAATGTGACTGCATTTTATTCCCAAGAAAAACAATTATCGACCACAACATGGGAGTGATGCAAATCCAAATCAGGGATTTGAATAGCTTCAAAATTTAGGACATATATGTTTTGGAAAATAAAAACTGAAGTATTAAAAGAATATGATAATTAAATCTAAAAGAGGAACGACTGAATGTTACCGATATGTGGAGATTTAGAGTATGATTCATATCAATAAGGAAAACTAATAAAGAGATATTGGACATGGAAAGAGAGATAGAAAGAGATAGACAGGGGGGATGGGGGGATATTTTTTTGGTAAGCAGTCGTTAACTTGACCGGGTGACAATATTAAGATAGTTGCTAAAAAAGGTTATTGAACAGCAATCAAGTTTCCATCAAAATAGACATATTCATTATTGCAGTAAAACCTACTGACTAATAACTAAGAATATGAGCATAACTAAAGTTTCGACTGAATAAAATCTGCATAAGGAATGAAATCAAGTAAACATAGGAATATTACTAGCAGGAATAAGGTGTGGACATCCATTGTTAAATTTCCTAGTTGAATTTGCCATTTAGATTCATGCTGAATGGAAACAACCTTGTTCTCCCATCACAGTCAACCATGCTTGCCACCTTCACTCTATAAACATCAAGCATCACACAAAATATTATGCAGAGCACTTTGTTAAGATAACAATTACAAGTCTTCTCCACAGGATATATAATCGATGACCTTAAAACATGCTTGAAGAGAAAATAGTAAATAGTTTTTGTCAAGGCTTCTCCACTACTCACTTACTGAAAGGGCTTGAGCTTGTAATGGCAAGTTCAGATAGTGAATTCCTAAGTCAATGGAGGGCACAGACATAGGCTAATTAGATGATCAAATTATATGAGAATATTCGTGTCTCAATTGCTCTATAATTTAGCTTAAATTACTTGCACGTTTTAATTCTTTTACTACATATGTTATAATACTTACTAGTAATTAATAATATATATATATATATATATATATATATATATATATATATATATATATAAATAAAGAGAGAGAGAGAGAGAGGTGAGGATCAATCGAGTGGCCTATGAAAGCCAAGGAATAAAACAAGTGAGAAGCAAGAAAAGGCTAATGAGTAATTGGGTGAGCCTTAGAGTGAGAGAGAGACCAAGCGATTGTTCGAGTGAGAGAGAAACAGCAAGAGCAAATGTCCTTGACCATGTGTGAAGTCGACAGCTTTGCCTATCATTAAGGCGCATACAACAGCCAAAAGAGAATTTTAGGAGTGTTTCCATAGCTTGTCAAGGAAGAGAAAGAAAAGGTAAGAGTCTTTTGACATAGGCAAGGTGAGGAGAGGAAGATTTAAAGCTTAGATTTTAACTTCATCTAGAGGTGCTCAAAAAATATAATCTTAAGCCTAACCTTCTTAAAAGGAAAATGACCAAAATGATCCATTAACTTTTTATGAAGGACCAAAATGATAACCAATTATATTAAAGAATAATTTTAGTCCCTCAAGTTCTTAAAAAGAAACTAAAATAATCCCATGATAGAACTATTTTGATTCATCTTTCAAGAGTTGAAGGACCAAAATGATCATTTAATATAGTTAGAGACCATTTAAATCTTTAATAAAGAGTCAAAGGACCATTTTGATCTTTTTTTCTTTCCTTAAATTAATATCATGTATGATAATGTATTTCATATGTTTACATCCTAAGGAGTTGCTAATATATGCATTTACAATTTATAAAATAAACTAGGTTTTAGTTTATGTCTAGAGGGAGAACATCAAACATTAAACAAAGTCAAAGAATTGTATATGATTTTATATACATATACATGAATTTAATACAAATTAAGTTAATAAATTATGATGAAACATAAAGTTATTTCGATGTATCAAGGAATCCAAATGATTTTGTTGTGCATAGATCTTTATACTTGGCATTGTGGTTTAAGTACAATGATTGATACTTGACGAGATGAGGACAAATTTAATGAGCGATACTAGCACATCTAAATGTTGGAGATTCACTTTTCTAGGTGGGAGTTGTAAAACCCAATTCGATTATGTGTGTGGCACATTAGGATCAGATGTTGCAGTCTTATTTTTTATGTTTCTCAATCCTAATGAGTTTTTAGGCCATTTTAGGTGTAGGGTAATGTTTAGTTTGTGTTTTATTTAATCATAAGTTGATTTATAGGTTTAACCAACCCATCATGCTTTGTATAATAATAGATAGTATTTGTGCATGAAACCTGCAACATCTTTCGTGAATTCTCTTATCACCTTTTTTTACCACTATCTTTTTCTATTCATTAGCTTTGAATGATGATGATTCATAGTAGCAACTTTTAGGCTGCATATATGACACCTTTCGCACCTCAAGCATTACGTAAAGAATGATGAAATAAAACTTTAAGTTTCTCCGCTTGTCTGATTCTTGAGTACTTTATTTGTTGGTGTGAAAGACTTCTTCAATTGAAGGCATAGCTCACCATCATAAGACTTCCAAGGATTGGAAGGCTATTATTAACATGGACTGTCATAACCAAGGTTGTAGAAGTCGGACTAGGCATCGAACCGAAAATACGAGAGATTCAAGGTTCAATGGTTCAACCAGGGTTAAACCGGATGACGACATAAATATTATATTTATTTAAATAAAAAACAAATGATATAATAATTATATATTGATATAAATTTATGACTAAAATAAAGCTAATTTATATATACATTTATAAATTTAATATAATTTATTACTAATTTTTATTAAATTTAATATAAATTATCATAAACTTTAGTTAATTTATATTATATATTTAGATAAATTTTACAACCATAAATTGTATATTAAATTCACATTAACATTTTACATCTATAAATCATTCATGTCAGATCATTTAAAATTAATAAATAGATAAAATTTCATTTTAAATAATGTAAATTTTAAAATATAAAATATAAAAGAGAATAAAAATTAAAAATAATTAATCAATAAAATAAATATTATTCTTATTGTTAAAGGCCATTGGTCTTCATCTAGTCACATAAGCATATCCCGTCCCCCATTGCTTGGCCGGCCCCCTCCACTCATGTTTTTCTCTCTCTACTTGCCACATAAGCACCCATTTATTCCCCTTTTAATTCCCCCTTAATAACCGCTTCTCTTAATTGAAAATTTGGGGGTTTTTATTGCTATTAACCTCTCCCTCCAACATAAGAAAATCTGAAAATTCAAAATTCAGATTTTCCTTTGGTCTTCATGTAGTTCACGGCTTCTTCCTCCCTCCCTTGTCTTCTTCCCGCCCGTCCTCAATGTTGAATGGCGGATCCAGAGTTTGAGTGGGGATTACTCTTCAACGCCGACAAAAGCTTGAATATCCTATGGTCACCATTCTTTGACGTAGGATTTGAAGACGACGCCACCGTGGGAGATTATTTGGAACGGGTGGTTCCTGTCCTTGCAAGCGTCGTTGATCGACAACATCCAAAATACAATTGGAGCATCGACAATCAATCATTCACGCCGTCCTCGTCACCGTCAACCCCTCCGTGGCTAAAGGCCATTGGTGTGGCCACTTTCTTCGTGGCATCGTTAAGCTTGGTAAAGGCCTTCTCCCGCTAAGCCCGATTCGAGTGAGAGTGAGCAAGGTACTCATTGTGAACTTTCTAGACATTAGTCGTGGTGATTCTATTATTTTTCGCATTTGCTTTATTGTGTAACTTTTGAGATTCTTCATTAATTGTGTCTAAACACTAGCTTGTAACCGCTTATCATAACATGTTGCTAATGGAAAGTTCTTGAATCTTAAACTACGAACGTTTAATCTTATTTTGGTAAACTTTGTAATTCTTAATGAATTTCATGTGCAATTCCTGAACGTATCACATCACTTTAATGTTTGCATTTCTAGCAGGAATAAGTTTGATTATTATTCTTTTTTCTAACATCCTCTTCAAGAAGTTAAAAGATTGGTGACCTTTTGTATTATTTTTTGATTTAGTGACCCCAACTAACTCTTTTGAAATGTGATAAGTTTAAAATAGTTTATTTTCTTTTTATAAAGAAATATTCTATGTATTTAGGAAATTAAATGGGTTAGAGAGAAGGCTAAGGAGATTGATAATTTAGGATTTAAACTTTATTATTCTAGTAGGAGTCATATTATAAATAAATAAGAATTTTATAGATAATGTTATAAAAATTGATAGAATTATAATTAGAATTATAATTTTATTTATTATTGTTGATGCTAAGATTATTAATATTATTAGTGCTTATGTTTCTAAGTAAATTTGGATATGTGTTCAACATTAAAATTTTAGAATGATTTAGAAGAATTAATACAAAAGGTACCACTTGAAGAAAAGTTTTTAATGGAAGAGATTTAAATGGATATGTTAGTAGATAGATTGAGAATTTTAAAAGCATTTGTAGTGGCTATGAGTTTGGAAAGACTAATGAAGGTGGTAAGACCATATTAGATTTTTCTCTAGCTTATGATTGTGTAATTGCTAATACCTTATTTAAAAAAAAGAGAGGAGCATCTCATCACTTATAAGAATGAATATATTAAAACTCAGATTCAATATTTTCTTATAAGAAAAAAGATCGTTTAAATACCATAGATTATAAAATTATTCAAAGTGAAAGTTTATGTATCAAATATCACTTATTATTTTTGGACTTTAAGATGAAATAGCAAAATATGAAAAATAAACTAAAACATTGTTTTAAAATTAGATTGGAACATTTAAAGAACAGTAATAAAAATATTTTTGAGCGTAAGATTTGAGAACTTTAGATTTTGTCTTGTACATGAGAAAATTAATATTATGTGGAAAAAAGTAGCTAGTGATATTAAGAATGTAACAAAAAATATGCTTGAAGTATTAAAAGAAAAAACTCTAAAAATAAAAATAGTTGCCGGTGGAATCAAAATATGCAAAAAAAAAATCAAAACTAAAAAGTTTTGTTATAAAAATTAGTTTAAATATAAGAATTCTAAAAATTGGGAAAGATATAAAGAGACTCGTAAGGAGTCTTAGAACGTAATATACGATGGAAAGGTTTTAGCTTTTAAAAATGTAGATGATAGCTTTTAATAAGATAGTAAAACAAAGCAGTAGTAAGGATTTAGTTGAAGTGAAGCAATGTTGACCCCTACACATCAAACCACGTGCAAAAAGAGTGAAACCGGCGAATCAAGCAATGTTCTTGTCTACGCGACACGTCACTTTAAGGGTCAAACGACCTCCTATTGCCAAACGGATTGCGTCGTTACAATTAGGATGTCGAGTTCTCCTAAGAGGGGTCAAATCAGACAAGATGGGTACAAGGGGATGACCGACGCAAGAAATTGATCTAGGGCGTCGCCCAAATGATGTCCGATCATAAAACTGATTTCTTCCTTGTGCTCGGAACATTGTCAACACTCAAAAATCAGTATCAACTTGTTCAATTAGAGCTGTCCGGCAAAATTTGCATGAATCGCGAGGTGACAGCACTCAAATCGAGAAAATTGACATTCGTCACCGCCAAAATGATGTCAGATCGCAAAACACACTTCCTTTTTGCGTTGGAAATATCGTCAATTCTCAAATTTTGTTTTTAATTTGATCAATTAAAGTAGCACGACGAGATCGGCACAGGTCTCGAAGCAACGACAAGCAAATAGAGGAAATTGACATGCAGCTTTACCCAAATAACGTTCAATCTCAAAATAGATTTCGCTGTTACGTTCGAAATGTTGTCAATACTCAAAATACGCTATAAGTTTGTCGAATGAAGATCATACGCGCAAATCGACGCGAACAACTTGAAGATTGCTCGTTGATCGAGACATTTTGGGATAATTAACTCATCACAGTCATTTTAAATTGACGACGGTAATAATAATGGTGAATCGCTTTTAATGTTATTATTAATTTGCTCAAAAAATTAAAATCAAATCAATTTAAATCACAATTTAATGCACTTACATCGTCTCTATTGAAACTCTGCCTAAATCCCCGATTTTTTTCTAAATTCCTCGTCGATTCCTGTAAATCCCGCGATAGCAAACCTTGACGATGGAGCTGAAATTCAGCTTCGACTCAGAACCACGAGAACTCCTCTGTCAGTCATTATCGATCGCCTTGTCTGATATCTGCTTCACACAGTTTACCCTGAATCCACTCCACCCGATCTCCACAACAGCTCCTTCGCCTCTACCTTCCTCTCCCTCAGCCCATCAAATCAGTTACTTGACCCGCAACCAGGCCTCTCGATCAGGCCAAATCGTACATGGCCGCTCATACGATCCTCCCGTCCCTTCCCTCACATGCACAACTTATTGTAGCTTCACAACGCTCAGCCTCTTGTCTGTCTCCTTAAAGAGCCCTCCCGCCGGCAGACCCTCACAACTGCAGAACACACGATCGAACCCCCTCCCCCCCCCCCCCCCCCCCCCCCACACCCGTCCAACCCTCCATGCCGCACATGTCCAATCCGTTTGCTGAAGCAGATTGCAGCCCCTAGATTCACTTCTCTCAACCTATCTCCAACCAATTTCCCCAAGTCTTCCAAATCTGAGCCTAACAGAGCCCAATCCCTCCAACCCCCCTTGATTTCGGCCAAAATGTTAACCTCAACCCACCAGTCACGTAAACAGCCCCTCACATCTCCAAATCTCATCAAAGTCCACGCCTCATTCGCCTACCCTCTTTATCACGGTAAACCAGTTACACTTCATGTGACTCCCCTTCTCAAACAAATATTCAGCCCATAGCTAAACACACAAGGAGCTCAATAGCAGCCCTTTCAATCACTGTCCACTTGTCTGTATACTGAAATCTACACTAAACCCCACCCTTCCAACCCACTATTTCAAAAAGCTCACTCGGCCGACTCCACTTCAGCAATATACAACCAATTTCCTTACATTATTTTGCCTAAAAAATCAAAACCAGCCACTTATGCCCGTTGAATATTCACCTAACTCAATTGAGACAGTAATTTCTTTTTATTTCATTATGTTATTAACAAAAAAAATTATTATTGCTAATCGACGCAATTAATATTCTATTATGCTTGTCAGGTGATATTATTATTTATTCATATTTTTGCCACTATTGTTGACCTTAAACATTCACACGTGTGTATATATATATACACACACACACATCAAAAAAAGAGAAGTGAAAAGAAAACAAAAAGGAGAGGGAGAAAGTAAAATAATAATAATAATAATGATAAAAAGAGAAGAATAAAAAAGGAAAAAATGTTTGTGCATTTTTTATCGTCGTCATACAGTCGTCATCAACCCCACACGCAACTATAATTCCATAAACTCAAAAAAACCCGCTCACGGCATTTGTGGCTAGCCGGAGAACCCCCTATATGTGCTCTTGTAGCACGGTAGGAGGAAGCCAGGTGTGATGCTCACGGCGAGATGGGTAGGCCCTGTACACACTCTTGTAGCATGGTAGGAACAATTTTAAATACTCGTACGTGCCTCAGTGCTGGTAGGGAAACCAATTGTGCGTTTCCAAACAGGTATCTTGAAGACCCATACACGCTCTCGTAGCGTGCTTTGATTAAAGATATACGGCCGCGATGTCGCCCGACACCTACCATACACGCTCTCAAAGCATAGTGGGATGGTCCAGACTTCTAAACTTCCCCTACATGGGGGAGACACCTGGAGACTGCCAAAATTTGGACTAACTAAGGAGTTGGTTTGAACTTGAATGAACGCATGGGACTCAAACAAATTTGTACATAACCTGAACTCAAACGAACCGCAATGGACTTGAATTTGAACCAAATGCAAAAAAAAACTTAAAACTTAAATATGACGCAGGGGGCTTGACATTGAACAAAAGACGACAAACTAAAATTGAATTTGAATATATATAGGGAACTGGACATTAAATCAATGAATGCATTATCTTAATGAAAAGATAGACATAAATTAGTAATTTTGATTATGTAAATTAATATCAATGATTAAACAAGGGACTTGTGGATTTCAACCTGACATGCTTATAATTGATTCATATATCTACCACAATCACGTATGCGGGTGATTTAATGTCATAGCAACGATTGCAATGTTACACTCATGAACGAAGGAAAGATGAATGCAATGTATATCGCGATATGTTCATTAACAAATATAGAAGTTGTGTTCAATCAAGCATATCATGCTCTGCAAGTAGCGAAGGTCAATATACAAGTGAATGCACCTGTCTTCTATGACGTAGGGCTGATATGCAATGAGCGTGGCAATACTCAGTGGATGACAAGTGAATGCATTCGAGCAATAAAATTAAAGTTGATGATAGACTTCATTGTAGTCATGTTAAAAGACGCATTAATCACCAACTACATAGATTTGCGAATAGGTGTATCATTCTCCTATGAATACGGAGTCAGCATGCAATAAACATACAAATTACAAATCAATATGGGTAAAGAAGTCAGCAATGAACATAATTCACCGGCAATTTATATTGGCGTGTAGATAAACAAGTTGAATGTGCCAGCAAATGGTGGTGACCCCTGTAAATACACATAGTGATGTGTAGGATAAATGCAAGCATCCACAAGTAAATGTAGAAGAGTCCTCATTCATACCATAGTCCACTCATGGGTGACGACGAATAACATGCAATGAATACAACGACAGTCCCACAATTGACGACAACTCGAATGTGCCTGCAAATGGTGGTGACCCCTGCAAATACACATAGTGATGTGTAGGATAAATGCAAGCATCCACAAGTAAATGTAGGAGAGTCCTCATTCATAGCACAGTCCACTCATGGGTAACGACGAATAACATGCAATGAATACAACGACAGTCCCACAATTGATGACAACTCGCATCCGGATGAATACAATAAGTCTTTGAAAATAATGACAATCAACGCATATGGAAAAATTGGCAAATACAGCATTTCATCAATCAATGCGCATGAGGAAATGGGTGATGAAGAACATAGCTCAATCAACGGTCAATAACAAATATACAAATGAACACATTTACCTGCCTACGAGCAGCAATAGCAGTGAAGATTGAAGATTGCAGCAAATCTATAAGGAATGCATGCAGGTGACGACATGAGATATGTTGCAGATACGATATCTTAGGAATATGGATACACATGCGAAGTGAAACTTGCAAGCAAAGATGAAAATCTAAAATGTGTACAAATACTTAAAAATAAATGTAGAAGATCATTACATATGCATTATGGCCAGTCTGTGGAAGTCGACGCACAGAATGCAGAAAGATCACAACAAATGCGAGTACTTAGAAATTATTATAGGAGACCCGCCTCATGCATAATCTACTACCTACAATGCAAGTGGTAGGAAGCGGTAACAAGTACAAGCTACCCGCAAGCCACATAAAAACTCGTGACGAATGCAAGTATCTACTTGTACAAAGCAACGGCAACCCGCAGTGCAACACCACGCCACTGAATCTACAACACGTATACAAGAGGACATAAGTCATATACGAGCTTCCAAATAGAACGTTGCATTCAAATGATAGTTGCTCACATAGCTGATTAACACCAAATATTTTAAAATGTCCCCCACACCTGCATTATAATATGTATAAACACAAACAAAAAAAATTGCATATGCAATCATACACCCATACGGGCCCCTATGAGCGTGTTATGGGTATACAAGTAACGTCTGAGGATGTTGCACGGGTTAAAAGAAAAATCCAATTTTGAGCCTGATCTTTTTATGCAAGTAGATAGGAGTCAACACGACTCGAACTAGCAAATAAATATACGGTCACGACATCGACCAAGATATTTGTTTCAATACGGTCATATTAGGCCTTCAAGGCCTATAATTAAGAAAGTTCACTAATAAATGACTTAAGCTCACAACAAACTCGATCCTCTGTCGGCAACCGATAGAATCGACAAGGTTCAACTAAATAAAATTTTTCATAAAAACTTTGATAATGGTCGCGTTGAACATAGATCTCAACTGGGCGGGTTAATTCCAAATTTTCAAAATGTTAGTCAAATACCCATGAAAACCAAAACTCCAAAAATATCAAATCCAAATATTTAAAATAAAAATTCAATAATTAAACACTTATAGTAACATTCATCCACCCTCTGCAACAGTTTGTTAAGGTAGATAAATCTAGAAATCACTTCAACTCACAAAGAGCTAATATATGGTCGAGAATATCACTAGAATTCATTCTTAAATAGTCTCCTGACAGTAAGGACGTGGCATGTGTTGTCTAACCAGTGATTTTATCGCCAAATGGCAACGTAGGTAAATGATTATGACCGAGGCCCTATAAAACGAGAGATTTGTCGCCAAATGACACCATTAAATTCAATCATGACCAGAGCGCAAAAGCTCCCCAATGACACTAAATTCTTGATATACGAATCAATAGGATATAATCAAAAGGACACAAAGCCTTTTGTTAGTTAAGGTGGATTCAAATTTACCCCCTTAGAAAATTATTTACCACAGTTTTATAAGGTACCATGAACGACGCAACCATGGCTGCCAACAAGAATCTTTCTATCAGGTTGAGTCAACTACCTCCTCTAACTAAGTAAACCAGGGATTATGATGGCCCGCGACGACGAAACTATGGGATCTTAATCGAGTCCATCATCCATTCCCCCACCATCCTTTTTAGTGCAAGATGGTAAAATTTTAAATTTTAAATATTAAATTTTCATATACCAACCATGCTGCTACTATATGTCGGACATCACGTATCTACGAGTATGATGTATCTATTTGACGACTAGCCTTAATTAAAAGTTCTCTCTCATTATCGAGAGGGGTAATTAACTATAAATGCTTGTGCCTATGGCAAACTATAACTCAAATCATATAGTCCTCTTAAATTGAGGGTGAAATCTCTGAGTAGTGTCTTATCTAAAAACCCAATCTACCTTCTAAAAATTTACTCTGAAACCTACTCTGTTAAAACTCCCTCGAAATAAAGGGAGGTCATAGCGTAAATTTTTGGAACCCACAAGTGCATTTAGAATGAAGATAAAAAAAGTGTTTTTATTAGAAGAAGATATTCAACAAAGGTGGATGAGATATTTTGTTAAGCTTCGTAAAGAAGAACGTGAGAATAAGATTGACTTTAGTGATCCTAACACTCAGAGATTTTTATTTTTATCAACTTATTAATAAAATCAAAATTAAAGATGCTTTAAAGAAAATAACTAGTGGAAAAGCTATTGTTCCTAATTATATTCCAATTGAGATGTAAAAATGCTTAAAAGATGAAGGAATTTCTTAGCTTACTAAATATTTTAAAATTATTTTGAAGACTAAAAAGATGTCATATGAGTGGAGAGTGTTGATTCCTATTTTTAAGAAAAAAGGAGATGCCCAGTATTGCGTGAATTATAAATGAATTTAATTAATGTGTCATAATATAAAATTATGGGAGAGAGATATGGAGCATAAGTTACAACATGATACTAATGTTTCTCAAAGTCAATTTGGATTCATGCTGGTTAGATCTACAATGGAAGTTATACAATTATTGAGAGGTTTGACGGAGAAGTGTAGATCTAGTGGGGGAATTATGACTTTGGGCAATCAAGTCATTAATAAGAGTACATGTTTTAGATATCTTGGGTCTATTATTTAGAGTGATGGTGAAATAAATGGGAATACTATTAGTAGAATTCAAGTTTGATGGTTGAAGTAGAGGAATGCATTAGGCTTATTGTGTGATAGAAAAGTGCCCCTCAAGCTTAAGAGAAAATTCTATAAGATGATGGTGAGACCTGAATGCTTTATGGCGAATAATGTTTGCAATTAAAAGAGAAGCATAATATTAAGTTAAGGATTGTAGAGATGAGAATGTTGAAGTGGAAGAGTGACTCTATTCTTAGAGACAGGATATGAAATGAGCATACGTAAAAAGGTTGGAGTAGCTACAATGACAGATAAAATTAGAGAGAGTCGACTTAGATGGTTTGGTCACATAAAACGATGGCCTTCTAATGGTCCGATTAGAAGAGTAGATGTATTAGACTTGGCTTATATTAAGAAAGTTAGAGGTTGTCCTAAAAATACTTGGTTAAAAAAATATTAGAAATGACCTTTATTAGATCTAAATAAGAATTTGACTCTTAATATGACACAGTGAAGAAAAAAGATTCATTTAGCCAACCCTACGTAGTGGTATAAAGGCTTGATGTTGATATTGTTGTTGTTGTTGTTGATGATGATAAAAAACAAGTATCCAACCCACATTAGCTATTAGCTTAATTTTCTTTTTTTATTTTTTTTATCTTCTCTTCAAAAAGTTAAGGACTTCGCAGTTTCTTGTGTTACTTATTAGTTTGATGGCCTAAACTAACCATTTTTTAAGGTTATTAGTATAAAATATTTTCTTTCTCATGATAAAGAAGAAATATACAACTCACTTCCTCTTAATGGCTTATATTTCGTCTATAATTTGAAAATATTTTTTTAGATCTCCTCTTCAAGAAGTTAAAGGTTCAGTGGCCTCTTATGTTAATCATTGGTCTAGTGAACTAGATTAACCCTTTTTGAAAGTTAATTAGATGAAAATTCTTTCTTTCTTGTGATTAAGAAGAATTGTGATTTGTTTCGAAAGCAAAAACAGAAAAATAGAGAATAAAAATTGCTGGAACACAAATATGAGGGCTGATTTTTATTACTCCAACAAATTATAAAAGATACAATTAATCTATTATTCAAGAGATAGATCGGCTCTCCCACAAATCCTAGATGTCACTAGGAAACTCTCAAAGAAAAGCTACAGCAAGAAAAATAATTGCATAACTCAAAAAAATACATTGTTAGCCTTGAAATAGGCTCCTCCTACTTCCCTCCCAAATCAGCCTTCTTTCTTAAATTAATTCCCTCTCAATTTTGAACTCTTTCCCTAAATAATTCCCTCTCAATCATCATTAAAACATTTCTCATTATCTCTCCCAAGATTTCTCCTTCTTACATAATGAATTATATCTTTCTTGGGCCCCACAAGGGGGGCCGAATCCCCCAATTGATCTGGTTCCCATGGAGAAGAGTTTTTGAAAAAGGAGAGAATTGATATAAAACAAGGATTCAAGTTTCAAAGCATGATATATATGAAAAAAAAAAATCTATTTTTGGTCATGCTTGCATAAGCTTTATTAAGAAATGTGGGCTCCGAAAATTCGGCCCCAGCCTCCGCTCGCTCTTTTCTTTATTCGGCGAGGGAGTTTCTTGAGTGGCTGCTTGGGCTCGAGATTGAAGGGAGATCGGGATTCTCGTGTGTGGAGCAGCGACGGGAGCTTCATATGTGTGCAAGAGCAGCGGGAAGAGTGTCGTGGGAGAGAGCCGAGCAGCGAACAAAAGCCTCGTTTGGGGTCGCTATTTAACAACGAGAATGGGGCAGCGATCGAGAGCCGATTTCACTCAGGAAGTGCGGAGAAGTGATCGATTCGGCGCTGCTGTACAGTGCCTCGGCAAAATTTCAGGCAGAATTTGCGGAGGTTTTCAGCGGGATATGTGGATCCGACAGGAAATGAGGTGAGCTGCTTAGGTGAGCTGCTTTCTCTTTTTTTGTTCTATTGGTTAATACTTAGAGGTCAACAAGAAAGAAATCCTAATTGCCTACCAAAGTTTTAGATTGCAACCAAAGAATGATTTCACTATAATCATCATTTGTAACAAAATTTTAATGGCATTTTGGGAGAAATTCTTTGCTTAGCTGGCACCTCCACCTCCCCTCATAAAAATTTCGGTCATCTCTCTCTCGTCCTAACCTTATGATGCCTCAATATGAACCATCTCAAATTTTGGCCAACACTCCCCTCGATCCCTTCCATAAAGAAAGGCTTAAATAGTAGTTATATTAATGATGTATTATTAGACGCAAATTTAAAATTTAAATTTTAAATTAAACAACACTCCCTCTCTCTTTAGTTCAAGTAAAGTATATTAAGGATGAAAATTAAAAAGTACTTTTCTTAGAAGATGATATTCAACAAAGGTGAATGAGATATTTTGCTAAATTTGTTAATGGTAAATGTTAAAATACAATTGACTTTAGTGACCTTAACACCCTAAAAGAAAATAAAGATTTTTATTTTTATAGTCGTATTAGTAAAATCAAAGTTAGAGAGACCTTAATGAAAATGAAGTGTGGGAAAGCTGTTGAACCTGATAACATTCCAATATAGGTGTAGAAATACATAGGAGATGAAGAAATTTCAAGGCTTACTAAACTTTTTAATACGATTTTGAAGACTAAAAAGATGTCAGATGAGTGGAGAATGAGTGTGCTAATTCTTATTTTTAAGAATAAAGGTATTGCACAGGATTGTGCGAATTATAGAGGAATTAAGTTATTGTGTCATACTTTAAGACTATGGGAGCGAGTTATGGAGCGTAGGTTGCGGCGTGATACTAATGTTTCTCAAAATTAATTTGGATTCATGCCGGGTAGGTCTATGGAAGTCATACGTTTATTGAGAGGTTTAATGGAGAAATATAGAGAGAATAAAGAGGTTCTATATATGATATTTATTATTTTAGAGAAAGCATATGATAAAGTTCCAAAAGAAGTGCTAGAGTTCTTGAAAACAAAGGAGTTAATAACGCTTATATTCAAATCATTAAAGATATGTATGCAGCAGCTATTACTTTTGTTCAAACACAAGATGGTTTGCCAAAGTATTTTCCTATTTCGGTTGGATTACATTAAGGATCAGCCTTAAGCCCATATCTTTTTGCTTTAGTCATGGATGTTCTCACTAGACATTTGCAAGAGGATGTACCTTGGTGTATGCTTTTTGCTTATGATATTCTTCTTGTTGATAAGACTAGAGAGGGAGTTGAAGGTAAACTTGAATTATGGTGGTCAACCTTAGAGTCTAAAGGTTTTCGCTTGAGTAGATCTAAAATTGAATATATGAGTATAATTTTAACAGCAATAGACCTAGTGAGGGGATTGTGATTTTGGGCGATCAAGTCATTAATAAGAGTACACGTTTTAGATATCTTGGATCTATTGTTCAGAATGATGGTGAAATAGATGAGGATATTACAGCAAAATTTAAGTTGGATGGTTGAAGTGGAGGAATGCATCGGGCTTATGGTGTGATAGAAAAGTCCCCCTCAAACTTAAGGAAAAATTCTATAAGAGGGTGGTGAGACCTGCAATGCTCTATGGTGCCAAATGTTGCCCATTAAAAGAGAAGCATAAAACTAAGTGTTGCAGAGATGAGGATGCTCAGGTGGATGAGTGGCTTTACCCTTAGAGATATGATATGAAATAAGCATATACGTGAAAAGGTAGGAGTAGCTCCAGTGGAAGATAAGATTAGAGAGAATCATCTTAGATGGTTTGGTCACATTAAACGGAGGCCTTTAGATGACCCGGTTAGGAAATTTGAGGTATTATAATCGTCTTATGTTAAGAAAGGTAGATGTAGACCTAAAAATACTTATTTACAAAATATTAGAAAAGATCTTTCTTTATAGATTTAAATGAAAATTTGACTTTTAACATGACACAATGGCGATAAAGGATTCATGTAGCCGACCCCACGTAGTGGGACAAAGGCTTGATGTTGTTGTTGGTGTTGTTCTCTCTTTCTTGAGGCAAGCTTAAATTAAATAGTAACACCAATAAAGTATTATTAAAGGCAATTTCAAATTTCAAATTAAACAACACTCTATCCCTCAAAGGAAAGCCTAAATTAATGATATTAGTAAAGAACTATTGTTGGAGACAAATTTAAATTTAAAAAGGACCCCATGAAGGAAATAATTAAATTATTTTATTGTAGTAATTATCATATAATGAATATAGTAGCACTGAAATAAAAAGTAAGCTTTGATTGAATGAAAAGGTGTTTTTGCATTTTGCATAGAGGTGAGGCTAAGTGGTTCACTCCCTATGGAAACTTTTGTATGTTGCACATGAAATAATATTTGTTTTTTATTTCAATAATGAATGATGAAGAATAATTTTTTTATGCATAATTTACATTTTTTTCATAATTCATCATGATGTTATCTCCACTCTCCACCTGTCCATTTCCTACATTAGGCTTGGCCTCAACCCTTTGTTCCACCATGACCAAAACAAGTCTTCAATCATCACAACATTCCCCTCTTACCGCACATGACTCACATTACTTCTACACGTAATTAATAGCTTAAAAATAAGGAGCATATAATATATATTCATAACATTCACAAGCACAAAAACAAGAAACACTTAACATGACAACGATGTTAAGAAGTGAGAGAAGGAAGATTAGGAGTGAGGTAATCTTAATAACCTCAATTTAGTTTGGGTAAGAGCAGCATGGTTTGTTTCTAAGATATGTCCACATAATATCAAAAGAATGTCCAATATCCATCCAAATATCTTTTTGAAAAACTAAGAATTTAATCAAGCCAAATAATGGGCGTGCTAAAAAAAAAAGAAAATTCTAGGATGCCCAAAAACTTCAACACATTACAATTATTGGTTTTCCTCGTAGAAACCTATTCGATCTTCATGTTAAAGGGACTTTATAACCGCAGAAACTTTGTAATTTCAGTTTCACTACAACTAACACTAAAGCGTCATAAAGTTTAAAATTAATTATGGAACACTAACCTGGCTACACCACCTGCACCGGGTATCAGTAATTTGTATTCGTTGGTATGCTAAACGACTTAACCATGAAGAAATACATCCTTGGATTTCCAGTTATGTAAGTACTAAAGAAAAAATTCATTACCAACAAAATACTAAAAATGAACGGTGATATTGTTTACCTAAATTTCCTAAAGGTTTACATTAAAAGGATAGCTTTCTTTTTTCTTACCCTTTTTTTTCGATCATTAGCAGTCAACACATGAGAGAGAGCAACTAGTTGGTTAAGTAGTATTTCATGCTGACTTAATCATATTGGATAGTAGATAACAGAATTTTGCATTCTGGAATATGAAATTAGAGTATACTAGAAAAATCAGATTCAAAAGTTCCTCCGTATAAAATAAATAGTCAAATATATTCTCACCCTTGGTGGCCTCCGTAGGGAATACAACATTGTCTTGCAGGATAAGATGAATGTGTTCTCATTGTAAGCCAATGATCTAGTTTCCCCATGAGGAGTATTGGCTGAATTTGCATAGCCTGGCTCATTAAAGTAGGGCTTGGCATTCAAAACCAAGGCTTGGATAGACACTAAAACCTGCAGCATTGTTGAGTTTGTTGGGTTCCATTTCTCACACCCATGGCCAGACCAGGTATTAAGAAGGCTAAGACAAACTTTTCCAGATGCATACAAGTTTGGATTCAGACGAAGTCCTCCAGAATGATAATGAACAATCTGCGTTGTGTTTAAAAATATATGTATCATCATTACAGAATCCTCATAAAGAATGTTGAACATATAGTTAAATGCAATTATAACACCATACCGGGGGTACCAAAGGATAGGTTGTGGGAAAGTAAATGTCAAAGAAGAAGAGACCATCATGATAAGGAGTTCCAGCAGGTCCAACAATGACAGCACGAAGAAGGTCCATACGATCTTCATAAATTCTAACGTATATTTTCTCTGCCAGGATTACAAGTTAATCTAAGAAATAATGATTTGAAAAAGAAAACTTGCAGCTTATATCGAAAGTCCAAAGCAAAGTTCTACAGACAAAAGACAGCACACCAAACATGAAAAGAAATGTATAGCTCCAATTGCCTGGCCCTCAAGGGAGGACAAACATTCACTAAGTGAAAGCTAAAAAAATTGCAGAATGTCAGTCCGGTAATAATTCAAGTTCAACCCTAATGAAAGAACGTTTTGATACACAAAAAAGAACTAATTATTTCTAGGAGCACCAAAGTAATTTATCATAAGGAGCATAGAAATTAGATCATGTTATGGAGCTTCCTACAAAAGATAATAAAGCATTTAGACCGAAGCACTTCAATTAATTTTGAAAACACAGAACACCACTTATCTGCTCATATGTGAAATACAATAAATTAATGACCATGCTTTCCTTCAGTTTGTTACTGTAGCATAGATTTTAACCGCAGCCTCAAAGAACAGATCACATATTTTCTTTCCTGTTGTCCAGATTATCTTCAAATTCCTGACAATTTAGTCAAGCTTATGCAACACATAAAAGTTTCTGTAGTTATAGAGCATTCCAGAAAATTGAGTACGTATTCCTTTTTATCATTTGCTAAAATAACCGCTGTCAGAAGAAACTACATAAAAAACTTAAAAGAAAGCTTAGAGAACATTTTGGTATAGAATACGTGCTCAACTTATTTGGTATATAGCACTTGACATTATTTGTCAGAATTTCATATGTAGAAAAGATGATGGCCAATAAAGATAGCTCTCACAACAAAATAATATTTATTACAATACGGGATACGGACATGATCTCTCATCACATTATAGAAAAACATATTAGGAAATATCAATAATCGCCATTTACCCATGAGTGTAAACTTTTATGTACAGGTTTAACCATTCTAAACACTAAAATCTCAACACCTATTAAAAACTAACATGTGTTCATAGTGGTAATGACATCCGACTCGACTCGACTCGAATCGAGTTAGTAAGTTTTGAAAGAGTGCAACCAAATCAAGAGATGTATGAGTCTAATCATGATTCCTTCCTTTAATTAGATAATAGATGTGGGCTTCGAAAATTCCTCCCCGGCCTCCCCGCTACTTTTCAGGGGAGTTTTAACGAATTAAGTTTCAGAGTAAATTTTGGGAAGGCAGATTGGGATTGTAGATAAGATACTACCTAGTGATTCCGCCCTCATTTTACAAGTACTTTATGATCTGAGTTCTGGTTTCCTATAGGCGCAAGCCCCTATAGTTAATTATCCCTCCTGATAATGAGATAGAACTTTCGATTAAGGTTGGCCATCAATCAGATACATAGAGAACGTGTATCTAGCAAATAGTAGTAGCATGGGCTTTAGGTTTTAGAACTGATATTTGAAATAGAAATTTTCCCATCTTGCACTTAAAGCGGATGGTGGGGTAATTGATAATGACCCCGATCAAGATCTCATGGTTCCGTCATCCCGGGCCATCGTGGTCCTGGTCTACTTAGTCAGAGGAGGTAATCGATCCAACCTGACAAAAGGATCCTTATTAGCATCCATGGGTTGCGTCGTCCAAGGGTACCTTGTAGACTTGGGGTGAGTGTTTATCTAAGAGGACAAATATGAATCCACCTAAGCTGACAGAGTGTTTTATGACCTATCAATTATATCCTATTGATTCATATCTCAAGAATTTGATGCCATTGGGGAGCATACAGGCTCTCGACATAACCGTAATTTGATGGTGCCATTTGGCAGTGAACCACCCGGTTCAGGGGCCCCGGTCATAATTGTTTATCCTGTGGTGTCATTTTAGAGAACATGTGCCACATCCTTACTGGCAGGGGATGGTTTGAGAATAAATCCTAGTGATAATCTCGACCATACACTAGCTCTTTATGAGCTGAAGTGTATGCAAACTATTGCGGATGATGGATGCATTTTGCTTTAAGTATTTTGATGGTTTAATTTCGATTTTAAATATTTTGGATTTTAGATAATTTTTTGGAATTTTGGATTATGTGGGCGTCGGGGATGCATTTTGAATGTTTGAAATTAAACTCTCCGGTTGAGATCTACATTCAATATGACCATCATCGGGATATATGGGATCATTTGGGATTTCATTTTGTTGATTTAACTTGTCGCCTCTGTCAGTTTGTCGACAGAGGATCGGATCCATAGGTTTTATATTTTTGTTGATGAATTTCTTTTATCGTAGTCCTTAAAAAAATTATATAAACGTTTAAAACAGATATTTTGGTCAACACATGGACCGCATATCTATTTCATAATTGGAGCTGTGTCGACTCGTATTTATCCACATAGAATGATCAAGCTCAAACTTGAGTTTATTTATTGACCCGCGCAGTATCCCTAAACGTCACGTGTGTACCCATAACACACTCGTCAGGGCCCATGCGAGTGTTTGATTGCACATGCATTTCATTGTATTTGTTTGTACACATATTGCAATATATGTGTGAGGGCATTTTTGGATGTTTAGCGTTGATCAGTTGAGCAGGAAATCGTCATTTGAATGTAACACTCTACTTGGAAGATCGTACACGCCTTCTGTCCGCTTGTATACATATTATGGATCCGGTGGCGCAGTACCGTAATACGATCATTTTCCCGTTACATATAGGTAGACTATTGTGCACTGCTTATTACTTTCTGCAAATAGATTGTCGTGCACTAACGAATCTCTTGCTATTGTTACAGGTGCCTGCATTTGTTGTATTTTCTTGCATTCAGCTTGTGGACAACATTTAGTGTATATGTCGGGTCTTCTACGGCAGCTTGTAGATGTTTTTGTTTGTTGTAGTATCATCAACCTTTGCTCGTAAGTCGTAACGGATCAATGTATTTACTTAACCTTAAACGATGATTGCCCAAAAGGTGATGTAGCATTCATTGTCTTCTACTATGAAGACTTATAGGTGTGCATGCATCATTGGTCATAGTCATACAGCATTTTGTTTAAAGATAATATTTTGTGTGTATAGCGGGTCTCTTTCAAGGAACTGTGGATAAAAAACTTAACACCTCTTATTTGACTTTTTCATATTTTAAAAGATCAAAATAAAAAATGCAAAGATCGTCTTATTCAATAACATCTCCTCTCCTAGTTCACACCTTGGAACGCAATGTTCTTCTAGAGAGGCGCTTTCACATCTTAACCCTAAATGGCTAAGGAGAGGAAAGGCTCCTTTTTGAAGGTACTCCTGAGAATAGATCCAGTGTAGACGATGTGGGGCCTGTAGCTCAGAGGAATAGAGCACGTGGCTACAAACCACGGTGCGGGGGCATGAATCCCTCCTCACCCACAACTTGCATTTGTTGCATTTCATATGGCGATTGCTTGAAGATGGAATACAATGCATATGACGGGTCTCCTACGACCCTATAAATATTTTCACTTAGTTATGTATCATCTACTCTTGCTTGTACGGAGCCGGTGCATTCAACTGATTTTGGACAATTATTCGTAGTAGCAGTATTATAATGTCTTTGCTATAACGACTGGTATATACTTTGAATATGATGGGGATATGTTTCCTTTGCTTGCATGAGGGTCGGTATATTCGGTTTTCATTTTATGGTTTATTGAATACGAGGGTGATGCAACAACTCCTAAGTGCCACACATACATGTATTGTAGATACACTACCTTTGCCCACAGAGGACATGTTGTGTGTAAATCTGCATCTTGGTATTGATTTCAAGGTGTTGTTATGATTTCCTTAGATGTATTGGTAGGATGATTGTCATATTCGCGACATGTCCAGCATTATCACCTCTTGGCAAACTAGGAAAATTGATGTGTCCTTTTTAAGTTGAATCATTGTTGATTACACTTAGGAGACACTAGTCATATGCGGGTGTATCAATTGTCTTTATTTGTGGATGTTGCATCGCATTCCTCGCACTTTCTCCCAACTTTGCTTATGAACATATCACTGCATAATTCTCACTACAATTCATGCATATTTCATTGATTGCGTTGCTATTGACATGCCTGTTGCTCTTGTTCATAAACAATGCATTTATCGCTTATTGCATAAAACAATTCTTTTGTTTGCTCATTAGCATTTGTATCTTAGTTGACATGATAACACCTTGATGTTCATTGAAGACTTTGTCACTCAATTAGGAGTTCATCACTTTGTACGTATTAATAATTTATTCTCCACTTGCTAGCTTGTATGACGATATCAATCATAAAGCTATTATTGCAATTATCACATTTCATCACTGCATGATTAATATTATTACTTTGCAAAATTGCAAGTTTTATTTTAGACATTTAAATGATGTTACATGATATTCATTTGATGTTCAAATTATGGCTCAGCTCACTATCTTTTGTTCAATATTAAATTCAAGTCCTATGTTAAGTTCAATGTCATTTGCTCAATACCAATTTGTGCTCAAAATAGGTCCCCTGATGTCCAAGCTAAGCTCAAGTCTGAGTCAAATTTGTTGTCATTTGTTTCAAGTCCAAGTCCATTTTAACTTTGAGTTCCCTTGAGTCATTCATTTGTCCAATGTCAACTTCAAATCCATTTAAGTTTTGCTCATTTCAAGTTCTATGTTGTTATGAATTTAGCTCTTTATAGTTCATTCAAGTTCAAGTTCTCTACGACATTGTTTAAAATTGCGCAATATAAGGCTCGCCTTGAGGCCTGCCTCAGTGCAATTCCAGTAAGAAACGCTTCAAGTTTTACGCCTCTAGCTTTTTTTATGAGGCTTACGCCTCATCTTCAATGAGGCTTACGCCTCATCTTCAATGAGGCCTGCCTTGAGGCGCGCCTCACCTCACTAGCATGAGGCGTACGCCTCACTCTATTTATGTATTTTTTTTTTATTTAAAACTCACCTAAATCCTATACAAAAGCCCCAAAAAAATCATTCCACAATAGCTTCCTCTCAATTGCCTTGACCTCTAGCCCAATGGCCTTCATCGTAGCCACCACCGTTATAGCTGGTGATCACTAGAAAGCCGCATGCCACAACCATCTCTTAAAATGTTGGTGTATTATCTTTATGTTGATAACAAATATTTATGAAAGATCAAGATGACTGAAATAAATGAAGAAGAAATAGATTGAGAGGTATTGGACCCTACAGGATGAGGCAGGGAAGAGACTAATTTGTCATAACATTGACTCAAATAAAAATCCCCTTAGTAATGATAGTACAAATGATTTCTGAGTTGTTGCTAATTATTTCTGCTTTCTTTAATAATTAAACATATATGAGTAGCAATTGAGAAAGAAAAAAATTAGAGCTGAACTTGATATTATATGATACTTTTATGCAATTCATATATTTTATGTTGTTTTGTTCCTATAATATTTAGATTTCAATTTTATTTTACATAATTTATCACTTTATATTTTACATCTTATACAATTTTGTATCTCATATGTATGTAAATTTATTTACTTAATAGTTCAATAAAAAGTTAATATGTCATCCTTTAACATATTATTTGGATATTATATAAAAAATCTCTTTTAACTTTTATTTTGATTTTACACAATTTTTAGATTTTGAGGCTTACGCCTCAAAACACCTTGAGGCTTACGCCTCGCCTCACGAACGAAAAATGCCTCAATACCCAATTGTGCAATATTAAACCTTACTCTACAGTCCAGCTCAAGTTCAAGTTCAAGTTCAAGATCGAGTGCAATGTTTGCGAGTTTAATTAATGTTCAAATTGAGTTAAAGCTTCTTTGCATTTGCTCAAATTTGGGTCTCATGTTTCCCTGTTCAGCGCAAATTTTTGCAGTCTCCCAGCATCTCTCCGATTTAGGGAAAACTACAGGAAATTGGGCTATTCCACCATGCTACAAGAGAGTGTATGGTAGGTGTCGGGTGACACTGAAGCCATACATCTTCGATCCCACCACGCTACAAGAGCGTATATGGGGGAAATAGATACCTGTTTGAAAATACAAGTGGCTTTCCTTCCATGTCACAAGAGCGTGTACAGGAACTTAGAGGTCTCCCCACCATGCTACAAGAGAGTGTATAGGGGTTACCCGCCTCGTCGTATGCGTCACACCGAGTTTCCTCCTACTGTGCTACGAGAGCACGTATAGGGGGTTTTCCGACTCGACATAAACGCCGAATGCGGGGTTTTGAGTTGGAAAGTTATACCTATGTGGAAATGTCGACGACGACGAGTGATCAAAATTCACAAAATACAGCAATTTCCTTTTCTTTTCCTTTTTTTATCTTCTTTCTTTTGACTTTTTCTTTTACTTTTTTCGCACACACGCGTGCACACACACACATTTATATATATATATATATATATATATATATATATATAATCAATTAATAATAGTAATTAAATACAGTTAATAAAAATAAATAAGATAAGATAAAGTGTAAACCTAAGGTCGGATGAGATGTGGGCTTCGGATCAGATGTAGGAGGAAGAGTTCGGTTTAAGGCTTGCTGGAGGAAGGCAAAGCCAGTAAGTGGAGTCGAGTATGACTTATTTTCGGGGAAGGAAGTGGAGTTGTTTAGCTTCGGCTAGGGCTTGCGATTTGCGAGCAAGGGAGGAGGAGGTCAGATGGTTGAGTGCCAGAGTTCGGTTTGGAGCAAGGAGTCGGAGGCTTGCGGCTGCTTGGATTCAAAACAAGTAGGGGTCGGGTGAGGTAGTGATTGAGAGTATGATCTAATTGAAGTAAGAGGAGGAGGCTTTGGCTTCGACAAAGGGAAAATAGGGCTCTGGAGTTTGTGAGGTCTACGGCAGAAGATGGGAATGGGAGCTCACTTGGCTTGTGGATTTTGGCTGCAAGCAGAGAGGGCGACGGTGATGGATGAGTTTGGCTAGATCGGAAGAGACAAAGGGAATGTGGGAGATTGGAAGCTTCAGTTTAGAGGTGGAAGGGGTTCTGCAGCTTGAGGAGGTTAGGTCGAAGGGAATCGGCTTCTGAAGCTCACGTGTGTGGAAGATCGAATGCATATGCGGTCCTCTTTTTTATGGACGCAAACGAGAGTGTGGTTACAAGATTTGAGCATAGCCTCTTTTAAAATAGCGTCGAATCGCAGATTGTGATGGGATTTTGGCAGAGATATGGGTATGGGCTGCCGAATGGTGCATGAATGTAATCAACAACAACAACAACATCAAGCCTTTATCCCACTACGTGGGGTCGGCTACATGAATCCTTTTTCTCCATTGTGTCCTATTAAAAATCAAATTCTCGTTTAAATCTAATAAAGAAAGGTCATTCCTAATATTTTCTAACCAATTCTTTGTAGGTCTACCCCTACCTTTCTTAACATAAGTCAAATCTAATACCTCTACTCTCCTAACCGGGTCATCGGAAGGCCGTCGTTTTATGTGACCAAACCATCTAAGGCGACTCTCTCTAATCTTATCTTCTACTGGAGCTACTCCAACCTTTTCACGTATATGCTCATTTTGTATCCTATCTCTAAGGGTAAAGCCACTCATCCCCTTTCATGCATGAATGTAATCATTTGAGCTTTTTTTATTTTCATTTTTGGTTGTCTTATGCTTCAAAGGTCAATAATAGAAAATATACATGCATATATTTTCTAAAAAAGTTTGTTATTTAATATAATAAATCATTAAGCACTCTTACATTTGATTTAAGAAATATTTAATAAAAAAGTGTTAATTCGATAAAATCAAAATTTTCAATATAGTCATTACTAGTGAAATTGTTCAAAAAGATTAATCCCTTCATATATTATAAAAGTGATTCTTCCTTTTTTATAAAAAATACATATTTTTATGAAGCCTATATCAAGAGTATATTTTAAACTACAACTTTGTTTATTAAAGGGGAGCCTCCCAACTCTTCACCATCATGCATGAAAGGGATCATCCTATTACTACTTCTCAATTTTATGAACATCTCCTTTGAAGGATGAATCCTGATACTTATCAAGGCAACACTTAGTTCCATTTTCTTTATGGTCTAGCGATCTCCATCTTCAACATAACATAGGTAATGACTTTCATACAATGAAACTTTCTACATTATTCCAAAACAACTCGCAGAAATAAAGGACATTTCCGACTTGCTCATTTGCAAATTTACACATCAACAACTAATGCACCAAGGGACTGAATAAACACCATCGTTAACACCTCGATAATTCGACCATTAGCCCAAACACCATGCAATGTGTTGAATAGTTACCTACTTATTTGAACAATCTCTAGAATTTTGAACAACTACCATATAACAAATTGAATGGCCACCAATTTTAAATTTAAATAATTTATTTTGTGCTCCGAAAATTCGCTCCCCATCCTCTCCACAGCCCCTTTCTTTTTGTTACCGGCGCGAAGAGTTTTAACAAGTTTATGCTCTAGGGTAAATTTTTAGAAGGCTTATTAGGTTTTAAATAAAATACTACCAAGATATTTTGCCCTCATTTTATGGGACTTTATAATATGAGTTCAAGTTTCCAATAGGCGCAAGCCTTTATAGTTAATTACCCCACCTGATAACGAGAGAGAACTTTCAATTAAGGCTAGTCGTTAAAATAGATACATAGTATCCAGCATATAGTAGCAGCAAAATTAGATATTTGAAAATTAAAATTTCACCATAACTTAAAAAAAATGATGGTGGGAATGACGACGAACCCGATTAAGATCCCAAGGTTCTATTGCCCCAGGTCATTATGGTCCCTAATCTGCTTGTCAAAGGAGATAGTCAACCCAACCTGATTGAAGAATCCTTGTCGACAGCCATGGGTTGTGTCGTACAAGGGTATCTTGTAGACTTGAGGTGAATATTTGGCTAAGGGGGCATATTTTAGTCAATCGTAGCTAACAAAGGGTTTTGTGCCTTATCAATTATATTTTATTGATTTATTACTCAAGAATTTAAAGCTGTTGGGGAACATGTGGGCTCTGACCACGATCGTAATTTAGTGGCACCATTTAGCAAAAGAACCACAAGGTCATGGGGTCCCAGTCATAACCGTTTATCTGTGGTGTCATTTAGCGGCGACACCACTGATTAAAGGACACTTGTCACATCCTTACTAACAAAAGATGATTTGAGAAAATTTTTTAGTGATATTCTCAACTAGAAATTCGCTCATTGTAAGCAAAAGTGATTTTCAAATTTATCTACCTCGAGAAACAATTGCGGACTGTGGATAGATTTTTCTTTTAAGTGTTTGATGATTGATTTCAATTTAGAATATTAATATCATTAATAAATGTGGAGCTTTAGATCTTCGAAAAGTCTTTGAGAATTAACTCCTCCGGTTGAGATTTATATTCAATACGGCCATCATTGGGGTGACTTAATAATTACTTTAAATATATATTTTATGAGTATGGGGGGCTTTTTAAAAGTTTGGGGTCCCCATCGGTTGAGATTATCAGTCAACATGGTCATCATCGGGATGACGTTATAATCATTTGAAAATGTTTGTATTTATAGAAATTTGGAAGGCATTTTAAATATTTAAGGTCCTCTTCGGTTAAGATTTTCTGTCAGCACCGTCATCATCGGAGATATTTAAATAGGTCGTGTATCTATCATTTAAACCATGTCAACTCTGACTGCATGCTCACAGATGATTGGGTTCAATTACTGATGTTGTGAGTTATCAAACAGATATTGAGAATCAAAAGTTTTATGCTTTTAACAATAAACCTTTCTTATAATAGATCTTGTAGGCTTAATATGAATATATAAAATCAAATACTATGATCAGCGCTACGACCATGCATTTGTTCAATAATTCAAATCGTGTCAACTCCGGTCAGTTCAAAGAGAAGAATCAGACTTGAACTCATGCTCACTTTTAAGTCGCGCAGTATCCTCAAATGTCACGTGTATATACATCACACTCATCGGGGCCCATGCGGGTTCATGCTTTCGAATGCATTTTGCATAACGCATTTATATGGTAGATATTTATATGCAATGCAAGCGATGAATATGACATATCAGTGTGTTCACATACACACTCATGTATGCATCTGCAAGCTGACATACCAGCATATGTATTTGTATGTTTGCATGTACACATGTATATTGGCATATATGCATTTACGCACAATTTAACGTGTTTATATGACATGTGTGGTGGCTTAGTGTACCGACATGGCGTATGATGTATTAGTATGTGTATACAATGCATTCATATATTATACGTATGTTTGCATAATGCACTTGTGTGACGATTCAAATGTTCTTGTATAGTGTATGATATGTTTGCATATCGGTATAGAGCACTGCTGCTACACAGTATATCTTGCACTTTGGACAATATGCTTGCATGACATATTCTATATTTTGCGAGGTGTAAATGCATAGTGTGATTGTATGTCAATGTGACGTGTTGCCACAATGTTGCGTACATTGCATATTGAGTGGCATGTTTGCATAATGTGCCCTGCATATTGCAATGTTATGTGCACTTTACATGCTTTCCAAAGCATTTGTAAAATGCATATGCATATTCTGAACACATTAGTGCGCATTTTGCTGCATAAGGAGGTGTTCTTGAAATATATAAATATGACCTATTGCGCAAATAACTATCAATGAGAAATGTGTAATATTTCATTTGGAACTTAGCAAACGCCTTCAATCCACTTGTACGAGTGCAACGGAGACGATGGCATATTTAGCAGTGCGTTAAGCTTCATTTGTCATGTACAGGTGGTGTTATTTAGCTCCTATCATCTTTCAACATTTTGTTTTTTTTCTCCAATGTTGAGCTCGTAGGAATGTATTTATGCCTGCAAGCGAGCTTTGTGATGCATCAGGAGTCCTCAACCAGTCATTTATAAGTAAACAAATCTATCAGGCATGACAACCTGGCACCACAAATTTACTACTTCGGTTTACTAGTGATCCACAGTTTTGACTACAAATTCTCTGCTTCTACTAGCAACTGAATCGTAGTGTTGTGCTACGGCTCGCTCATTGCTTATTGTAGGCAAGTTGTCATGCAGTATCGAATTATGTTAATATTGCTTGTGGGCAAGATTATTGTATGTAGGTGAACTGTGTTCAATGTAATATCCTTCAACATTGCTTGTGGAAGAAGCTACTGTGCACATTTCATATTCTCCATCACAAACCTAACACCCAAACATGTAGGCAAACTGTGGCGCGCATAACGAACCTCCCACAGCTGCCTGCAGGCGTTCGTATTCATCATAAATTTGTTTCCTTTGACTGCAATTAATATGTCGTGTTCATTGCAATCCCCTTTTTTATACTTGTAGGAGATTTGTTACATTAGTTGCATGTTGTTTGTTATTACATAGATGGACCATTACCCACATTACAAGTGCCTTCTTTTCGTAAGCAGATCATTTGTTCATTAGAAGTCCCCCATTCTCTTCTATAGGTGAGTTTTCGTGTTCATCAATGAGTTCAATACTGTTGTTGTCCATAGACAGGATGACATATTCACTGTAATGACCCTGTACACATTTGCAGGCAATATATTTTCTCAATAGGTTAATTAATATTGCTTGTAGACAGGACTCTTGTATGCATGGCAGACCTTCTGCTATTACTTCTTTAACTTGTAGGCAAGTTGTTGTGTGCATAACGAGTCTCCTACACTGGCTTGTAGGAGCTCATATTCATTGCAAGTTCTTGATTCTCTCCTGTAGGCGAACTGTCACATTACAAGTTCCTTGCTCGTACCAGTCTTTTAGTGAGCTAACGCATTCATCAGAAGTTTTTTAGTGAGTTAACACATTCATTAGGAGTTCTCTCCATTGATGCCTTCAAGTTCTTTGCACAGGTTTGCAGGCTAACTAATATAAACATTACAAATTTCATGTTGCACATGTGTAAATTATAGCATCCATTAGGGATTTCGCATTATGTAGTAAGATTGTCATACTCCCTTTTATTCTTGATGATCATTGCTAGAATCATGCTTGTAGTTTTGTCCATCACAAGTCCCCTGCTTATACACCCGTATTTAATATTTATTATTTTGCAATTTACATTTTTTATGTTAGACATGAGGTCCAATTCCGTATCATTTGTTTAAGTCTGGTTCAGTGTCAGTTTGAATTTCAACAACCTCATGACATTCTCCCCTGTTTAGGAAAATTTTTGGGCGTCTGGGCTTGCACACCACATAAGAAAAAATGTGCATGGTCGGTGGCGAGCAACACCATGGCTGTGGTCTTCAACCACACCACGCCAAGAAAGACGTGCATGGGTTGCAATGGTACCTGTGTGAAAATTTGCAAATTTTCCTGCCAACTTGAAAATATGTATAGGTACCCCCACTACGCTAAGAAAATCATGCACAAGGCTCACCCGCCTCGCCGCAAGCGTCGCACCAAGCTCCCTCCCATTACATTAAGAAAAGCGTGCATAAGTAATATACTCGTTGTGTCGCAAGCGCCGAGAATAGGTTTTGGGTACTTTTTCAGTTTAGAAATCATTATACCTTGTGCAATGGATGACAACGATGGTGTCGAGGTGATGATGGCAATGAAAATGCACATACTTTCTTCTTTTCTCTCTCTCTCTCTTTTAAATCTTTTATTCTCCTTCTAATAATAATAATAATAATAATAATAATAACCCTCTCTCTATTAAGGGAGCTGTCATAGGAGTGAAACACAAGGGTTTCGTTGTGTGAGATATCAATGAGCTATTAAGGAAATTAGTAGGAGTGGAGTTTGGTTGTTGCATGTATGCAAATCCAAAGAGTAGGAGAGGAGCTATGGGTTGTTATTTAGTGGTTGGAGAAGAGGAAGGCTAGAATTTGGTCTGGGTTTGACCGGAAGAGAAGTCGGGTAGAGCAGGGACTTTACATGCAGCTTCGACAGAATTGTGTTCCGACTGAAGCCCGATCCAGTCGGCTGCAGCTAGCCGAAGGGTGATCGGATAGGGAGCTTCTATGGATGTGTCGATTAAGTCGGATAAGGAGTTTGATCGCAGGTAGGGGCTTGGTTGTGGGATAAGAAGCCGATGGGTGGGAATCACGTCAGGGAGGATCCAGCTCTCTTCAGCCTCGAGTATCGACACAAGGAGCAGTTTGGTCGGGTGAGGGAATCAAAGGGATCGACTGGAGATAGGGGTTGACGTGGGGTTCTGTCGGGATCAGAGGTCAAAGTAGGGGTCGGGATGACTACGTGTGGTGGTCAGGGTTCAAACAAGGAAGAGAGAGTGTGAGGTTGAGGATCGAGATATGGTGTGTGGTCGTGTAGCCGACATGAGGTGCGTGTGGGAGATTGGCATATGGTGTGAGGTATGGGCATTAGGTAGGAGTCGGAGGTCGCTCGATTCTGCAGCTGTGAGGAACTATCAGCAAGGAAATTGATTGAGTACCAGAGAAGAAAGGAAGATTGTTGTTTCCTCTCATTTTAATAATGAGTTGGTTGTTTGTACTTCCTGGAGCAAGATTTGATCAAGTATCATGATGAGCGAGGTCAGCATTGAACAGTAGGTACGGCGTACTTTTCTCATTATTATTATTATTATTATTATTATTATTATTATTATTATTATTATTATTATTATTATTATTATTATTATTATTGCAGAAGCCATAATCATTAAAAAAAATCTCTTTCACCTTGATTTGCTTACCGTCACCCCAGGATTCACATTTTTCCCCGTATGTCGTCCGTTAAGCAATATTACACTCATTTTTAGATGATTTAGACGTTCTGAACGCAACGGTGGTGTCCGTTTTGCGATCGGATCTCATTTGGGCAGTATCGTACAACATTTTCAATCATAGATAGTTGATTTCGATTGTTTTCACCCGATTTGATGGTGAGGGGCTCCCTCTTAGATTAATTCGACGTTCTGATCCCAACGGTGTAGTCCTCTTGGCGATTAGAGGTCATTTGAGCACTTTAGTAACATGTCGCACCCGTTAGTCATTGCTCGCATCACCCATTTTGCCTCTTTTTTGTATTTCTTAGTGTATGAGTCAACAATTATGTTAGATTGTTGGACCTCCATATGCCTAACTGGTTCAAGCCTCCATGCGCTCAAATGACTAGTCCTCCACATGCTGAAGCGGTTTCAAAAACGACACGCTTGGAGCACCTCGAATTTCTTGAATGATTCTAACCTCCATGAGTTCGGACAGCTCGACATACATGTGCTTCGACAGCTCTAGGCATCAATAATTAATCAACATCGATAAAAGAAATCATCATAAAGGCAACCTAGCATAAATTATTAGTAGCTAGAATTATGATGAGTATCAACTTAATATTAAGTACGCTGGAAACATCCCAAAAGTGCAACTCAAAAAGACCAAAAAAGTTCAATGATATTTAGTTGATTAATTTCATTTATTTATTTAATTGTTCACTCCCTCATTCGCCAGATACCTCAATCGATTAATTATTCTATTTTTATGACTTACGAACATGAAATATTCGATTAAACATTTGGAGCTTTCATTGAGAAATTAAAATTGAGTTAAAGTTCTTTGAGAGACAACAACATCGACTATTCCAAATTAATCATCAAGCAAAATGATGAATTGCAAAATGATGAATCCTGATCATGCTACAAGGGAATTTACTTACTGATGGTGTTAGGCATGTTCGATCTTTCTAAAAGGTAGGCGAAGTGCAATAAAATCATTAGTTTTTTTACTGGAATTTCGCCAAAAAGGCATACAATCGAATGGAACAAAACCCGTAACTTATGTTTCATTTTCTAGTCCTAAATAGCTAAGCTCAACTTTCTTCAAGATTTTGTTATAATGTGATTAGAACGCAATAAAATCAAATAGACTTCGCTTCCGAGACGACTTTCCCTGCCTGTTTGATCGGAAGCAAGGCAGAAGCTCGCCCGCGTGAAGATATATTCCTCCCGTCGTGTGCTTCTTCAGCTCCGCCACTGCCATGCGACCCTGCTCCTACGACTCTCCCTTCCTGTTGAATCGGAAGTTAAGACATTTTGATCGGAAGCAGACGGGAGCTCGTGGCTGTGTGGTAACTTCCTCCCCTCTGACGCGCTTCTCGGCCAAATCCCGTGACTGGCCAAACCAGATGAGGGAGAGGGAGCTTTTTTAATTTTATTATTATTATTATTATTATTATTATTATTATTATTATTATTATTATTATTAGTTATTAATTATAATTAAGGATAATTATTATAATTAAATATTTTAATTATATTTAATTATTGTTAATAATAATCAATTTTAATTAAAATAAATTATAATTAATTTATAATTATTATGGTTAATTATTATTAATAATAATTAACCATAATTTATTAAAATTAATTATAAATAATTATTTTAACTTAAATTGATTATTATCAGTTAATAATTAAATATGATTAATTATTATAATTATATTTAATGATTTTTAAATTGTAATTAATTCTTGTTAATTATAACTAATTATAATTAATTAATTAATAGTAATAATAATAATAAATAATAATAATTCCCTCTCTTACCTCGACAAGCGTGTCGGGCAGGTGGACCATCTATGCACGCCTTTGTTAAGCGTGGTAGGAGGGAACCCAGCGCGACACCTACGACGAGGTAAGCAAGCGACCCTCGCCCTCCTGCCTCGACATGCGTGCCGAGCCGGCAAACCACCTATGCACTCTTTTGTTGAGCATGATAGGAGGGAAACCGGTGTGACGCACACGATGAGGCCAAGTGAGCCTGGTGTACTCTTTTCTTTGCTCAGCCGGAATAATTCATAAGTACCCCCGGACGGGGGGAAAGCAAACTGCTCTTTTCTTGTAACAGGTACTGTTAAAGACCCCATGCACGCCTTTGTTGCACGTGGTGGGAAGAAAAATCACGGCCGCTGTGTCCTCGAAAGAGTGCATCTACCATGCACGCCTTTGTTGCATGTGGTGGGAAAGACCCTGTTTTCTCGTAGTTTTCCCCTAAACGGGAGAGACGCCGGGAGGCTGCCAAAATTTCGGGTGAAATATTATTACACTTGGACCTGTTTTGAACTCAAAAGAACAAAGAAACCTGAACCTTATTGAACACGAACAGAGGACTTGTGGACCTAAATCGGAACAAAATTTAAATGATTTATAAAAATCAAATCCAAATAAAATGAAATCAAAATGGGACCAAATTTGAATAATTTGAACATTCAAATGAACTTGCAAGGACCGCAGGGGACATAGAACTTGAGCTCGCATATTGAGCTTGTGGACTTGATAGAACTCCAACTTGAACAAATACAAAGGACTACAGCACGAATACAACATCAACACTAAATCAAGCCTAATCAAATGATGTTAAACTGAACAAACACTTGAACCCGAACTGTACAACGTTGAATGGGGACCTGTAAACATGATGAATTCAAGTCTGAATGAAACTGAACTTGGATCCAAACACATACAAGGACAAGGCTTGAATCATACATGAGGAAACTCAAACTACAAGACCTCGATGCATGAATTCCTACGATAATCCCTACAAATGCCTGTTGATTGAGATGGCAATATTGGAGACTAGCAATCAAAGACCCGTCCTCTACAAACAAGTACAATCATCAAACCACCTGAGATTGGTGAAAGGTGGGTAGGATGCAAGAACAATGACTCCCCTACGAATACTCCTAGGAGCTCGTAGTGGATACAACGGGTCCCCGCAAATATATACAAGTCACTTGTGAATAACAACAGAGAGTATATCGTAGGTACAACGAACCACTGTGGGCACAAGTATTAATATCACCTACGACATTGGTGGTCAAGATCTTCAAGTATTTCGGGAACAAGGGCGACTCGATGTGCAAAAAGTACACTCCCTGGCAGAATCGGAAATGAAGTTTGAACAAATTAGAACCAAACTTCCTAGTATTCCAAAGTCCCTTCTTAGTTCTATACTTAAGAATAAAACAGTTCTGATGCCCACAAAAACCAGAAATAACAAATCCATTACACTAATGATCTTAAAAAGAGATCTTTCCAAATCAACGGTCATTGACTCCAAAGTTCAGAAAGTCCCGTCCCCGGTGAATGAGAAAAGGAGAGACAATATCAAGATGAGGAGGTGCCTTTTGACAATCTACAATCTAACGCCACCGGATCCGCAACACTCGTACTAGCGGACAGAAGGCGTCTACAAATACTTTCAAAATACCCCTGCACGTGTACCATAAATTGTATACACATAGGTACACTAAAAGGGTATATAAAAATCATCTACATGGGCCCCGGCGAGCGTGTTATTGGTACACACATGACGTCTAGGGATGCTGCGCGAGTCAATAAGTGAATTTTTGTTCGAACCCGATCCTTTTATACGGATATATAGGAGTCGACAGTGTTCAAACTTTTAAACGAATACACGGTTGTGGCGACCGGAGTATTTGTTTTTAATACATTCATATTAGGCCTTCAAGGCCTACAATCAATAGAATTTCACAAACAAAAGGTACGAAGCCTATAAGAAATCTGATCCTCTATTGACAGGTCGATAGAGTTGACAAGGTTCACCCATAAATTGCAAATATTTTCAGATGGAAATGACCCCAAACACCCTGATGATGGCCGTATTGAATGAAAATCTCAACCGGAGGGGTTCACAAATATTTTCAAATGTCATCCAAGCTCCACTCTAATATTCAAAATCCTACAGATCATCCAAGATCCAAAAATTCCAAACTCCAAGATATTTAATATTGAAATAACCCATCAAATGCTTAAAGCAAATTTCATCCACCCTCCGCAACAGTTTGCCGAGGTGGACAAATTCAAATATAACTTCAGCTTACAAAGAGTCAAATGCCTAGTCAAAAATATCACTATGATCCATTCTCAAACAATCTCCACCCAATAAGGACGTGGTACGTGCCCTCTAACCGGCAGTTTTGCCGCCAAATGGCACCGCAGGATAAACGGTTATGAAGACCCGGGGCCCTCTGAACCATGGTTTAAAATTGCGCAATTAGAGGCGCGCCTCAAGGCGCGCCTTTGCGCAATTTCACCAAAAAACGCCTCGAGGCTTACGCAATTTTGGACCTGGCTGAGGCGTACGCCTCACCTGGACTGAGGCGCGCCTCAGAGGCGCAATTGCGCAATTCTGGGTGAGGCGTACGCCTCATAGAACCGGCCCCACCCACTTAAAATGAAGGCTTTTCTCCCCCTTAATCCCGCACGGCTTCCCTCATCTCCGAAAAAAACCCCTCCCAGCTCTCTGTTCGCGAAACCGCACGCGTCCCGCACGGTCAGCCAAGCTTCCCGCCGCTCCTCCCGCCGGCGCCGCCCCTCTCCGGCGAAGTGAAAACTTCCGGCCACCCTCTAGGAGTACTCCACATTCGATTTTAGGTATTTTTTTTAAGTTTAGGGAATTATTTTGCAAGTTTAAGAGAAATTAGGGTTTAGTTTTTTTTATTTTTTTGGAATGTATTTGATTTTTTGCTTTAGGAGACATGGTTAGAGGTAAAGAAAAGACGAATACGTCATTGCGGAGGGACCCTTCTTGGAAGTATACTATCTCAACCCTCAATTTCAATATTCAGAGAAAAAATCTTCAAATCCGGAGGTTAAGCTTGGTCTATATCACTGTATGGAAAGATTAATACCGGAGCAGGAAGATAGGGAGCTTGCAGATTTACAGCTTGTTCTGTTCCGGAATAAAGAGGGTTTTTTTGGTTTGAATGCAGCAAAAGCAACCATTTCTAAACGGTCTCCAGGTATAGTTAATTTGGTAAATGCAATACACTTTATTCAGTTCTGAATTTTGATTATATTTTTTCTTGAAAACAGTTGAATGGTGGATCCAATTTGGTGATTCCACCCCTGAGCTACAGAGTTTTGCTGTGAGAGTGTTGGGCCTCACTTGTTCTTCTTTTGGGTGTGAGTGAAATTGGAGTACATATAGTCAAGTGCAAACGAAGAGAAGAAATCGACTATCTACACTCAGAATGAACTCCCTCGTATACATAATGCACAACAAGAGGTTAAGAGATAGGAGGTTGAGGAATAAGGGGTTGAAAGATGATGAGGACCCGTTGGTGTGTGATGATGTGTCGTCTGATAATGAGTGGTTCATAGATGATGAGGCAGATTTGCCATTATCAGACTTACAGGTAGAAGATCTAAATGTGGATGTATTGAGGGGCGAAGCAGATCAAACGGGTACATCCACTAGTACCACACCACACACATCTACTAGCTCTGCAAGTAAAGATATATGTTCTCTGCCAGTCTTCCTGATAATGAGTGGTTCATCCAATTAATATGCTAATGATCTTTTCTTTTATTGAACAGGGAAGAGAAAAGTGAGTCATGTTGAAGATGAAGATGACATGGCATTCATAGATACAATTGGAGAAGAAGATTCACTTGAATACCCATTTAGTGATGGGATATGATTTCATTTTATATGTTTTTTGTATTTTGGGAGTTTTGTTAAACTAATATTTTGTGATTTTGTACTTTGGGACATGATTTTATTGCATCTACATTCTTATTTTCCACTATTGCTATTATTTTCCTGCTTAAACCCTTAATTTTTCATTTACGCAATTCTGTGTTCGTGAGGCTTACGCCTCAGACCACCTCGAGGCTTACGCCTCGCCTCACGGACGAAAACCGCCTCGAGGCGCAGTTACGCAATTTTAAACCTTGCTCTGAACCGAGTGGTTTTGCCGCCAAATGGCACCACGAAATACCGGTTATGGCCAGAGCCGATACGTTCCTTATTGGCATCAAATCCTTGAGATATGAATCAATAGGATATAATTGATAGGGCACAAAGCCCTCTATTTATTAAGGTGGATTCAAATTTGTCCCCTTAGACAAACATTCACCCCAGGTCTACAAGGTCCCCTTGGACGAAGCAACCCATGGCTGCCGACAAGGATCCTTCTGTCAAGTTGGGTCAAATACCTCCTCTAACTAAGTAGACCAGGGACCACGATGGCCCGGGACGACGGAACCATGGGATCTTGATCGAGTCTATCATCCATTCCCCCACCATCCGCTTTAAGTGCAAGATGATGCAATTTCTGTTTTAAATATCAACTCTATCCAAATTTTCCAACCCAAATTCCAAATCCAAATCCAACTCTTCAATACCCAATCTCATTGCTGCTACTATATGCCAGATACCACGTATTCTACGTATCTGATCGATGACTAGCCTTAATCGAAAGTTCTCTCTCATTATCAGGAGGGGTAATTAACTATAGGGGCTTACATCTATAGGAAACCAGAACTCAGATCATAAAGTCCTCACAAAATGAGGGAGAAATCTCTGGGTAATGTCTTATCTACAAACTCATCTGCCTTCCAAAACTTACCTCGGAACTTATCAGTTAAAACTCCCTCTCTCAAACAAAAACACAATCAATCAGTGCGCGGCGGAGGCCGGGCCGAATTTTAGGAGCCCACATCAAGCACTTAGCACGCGGAAAGCTAATAATGGCCAAGAGTAGGGATAAGCATGGATAGTCTCATTCACGACATTTCTGACAGTCCTAATAATTTAGTCAGAATTTCTCAGAACAAAGAAACTCACTTAGGAAGGCTCCAAAATTAACCAGCCACCACCAAGGACTAGTGGCCATGACATCAACTTAGGTTGAATTCCTAATGAATTCGTCCACATATACCAAAGAATCATAGAAAAATATGTGAGCATTTCAATCTCAAAAGATTATAATACAAAGCCCTAACAAACCAAAAGATAATAATTCGTAGGGTAGATGCTAATTTAGCATTAATCTAAATGTGACTTACATTCACAGCTCTGGAGCATGATAAAGAATTTCATTTCCAGAGGAATCCTGATGAGTGAAACTCACTTTTTGGTAACATCCATATCAATAACTCCTAAATTTTTGTAGCACCTTATACAAAGTCCAGTCATCAAGTTTTCACTGCAGTAGCAATTGTTTCAGTTGACACTTCCGGCAGAACTAAAATAACGTAATAATCTTTCTAATCTTTATTTTTATTTTGTCAAAATTTTGATTTCACAATCTAGTTGGAAAGGCATTGATTTTTGAATGTTTTGGTTTCTAACATATTATAAAATTTAAATAAGCTTCAAGAAAGCGAGATATGTTAACAATTAAATTTTTTACAGAAGTAAAAATTCAAAATAGTCCCCCGACAATTAATAAATGCTCAAATTAATCCCAAATTCTTATAATGCCCTAATTTAGTCCCCCAACTATTAGAAAATGTTTTCATTTGGTCTCAACATTAAAAGAAATAGTTTAACCTCAACAATTGAATGTGAGGGTATTTTAGGTATTAGGGTGAATGTGAGATTAAATTATTATTTTTTTCAATTTATCATTTATCATATTAAAATGAATATTAAAATTATAATGGAATTTAACCATATTTATTAACTTTAACTCTTGTTATTTTGTAGGTTAACTTTCATTATGATTTTTTATTTATTTTAATAGGATAAATATAAAAAAATATATATTAAAAAATTATTATAATCTCACATATATCATAATATCAAAAAATCCCTCACCTTTAACTATTGGGGTTAATTTTAACCATTAATTTTGGCCTTGAGACTAAATTGGAACATTTTATAATAGTCGGGAGATTAAATTAGGTCATCATGAATGTCTAGGACTAAATGAGACGATTATGAATAGTCGAGGAACCATTTTAGGGTTTTACTCTTTTACACCTATAAAAAATGACACATGTCCAAGTATTAGTAACTTTACATCTAAATCGACTCACCTCAATTCAGGTATATTTGAAAGGGCACAAAATTATCAGAAAATGTATAAGCTGACCACAATATCTTCATTATATATATATATATCATAACTAAGTTCATTGTATGATGTAATAAATACTTAAATAGTATTAAATCCAATTTAAGAATGGTAAATGAAATATTGCAAATTTTATCAATTGAAATGTTTGAATATGAATCCATTACTACTAAAACAATTTAGGATTACTCCCTTCACATATTATAAAAGTAGATAGAAAAGTGGAACTTGTTTAATGAAAGAGAAGAAAGAGAAGACGTTGTTCAGTTTTGTTGATCAAGACTAATCCCTTCATATATATTGTAAAAGGGGCATTTCCTTTCTTTAAAAAGACTACTTTCCTAATAAAACCTTCTTCAGAAGTATGTTTTAAACCACAAATTTGCTTACAGAAAAGGGAATTCAAGAATCTGCCCCATCATACATGAAATAGATCATCTTGAATGTATAATTTAGATCTTCAAGATAGTTATATTGTATTCATTTAGAAACATAGCTTAAACTATTTTTACTTTTATTGAACTTAATTTTTTATTGGCCCAATTATTATGTCCTACTTTTAGTGGATATGATAACTTAATTATATGCTTTGATACCAATTTGATGCAGGACAAGTGGGGTACTTAATTTCCAATGTAACTGATGAGGACATCGTGTACCATCAGAGACGCCGGAGATCGACGGTCACGATCAGGAGTTTTATTTTGAGTCATTTTATGTAGTAGTTTATTTTATTTTTCAGTTTTACTGTTTTACCCTTATGGGTGATCATTTGATATTGTAGCCCCGAGGGCATTTATATCATTTAGTTTTTGTTTCACTTTGGCCTATTTATAGGAAGCCTCATGCATTGTATGGGATGATGAATATTGATATGAAATTTTAACTTTGGTTTTAGATCTCTTTGTGAGTTCTAGAGTTCTCTTTGAGAGTTCTCAAGTGAGGAAGCCTAGGAGCGGCTCAATCGAAGTACCCAACAGCCCTCTTTGTGAGAGCTCTTGGTTCCTATCATCTTCGCCGGCTCCCACAAACTGGCCACCAAGTGACCGGCCAGCTATCGGCCCCCATTCCCCTACCACCACCGGCCTCCTCTTTTCCCCCCAAGCCCTACCTAGCACCACCACCTCAAGCTCCGACCAACAGCCAAGCCCTTCCCCTTCCCCTCACCCGAAGCCCTCTCCTCTTTCCTCTTGACCGTCGGCCCCATCTTCCCCCAAATTCATTATGATGATTTTAATCGTCATAATGACTCCCTAATTTAATTCTTGCAATAAAGGGAGGAGTTAGTAAATTTGAAATTCAAAAGTTGAAATTCAAAAAACTTTCTATATTTGCAAAAATCCAAATAAGGAAAGATTTCGAATTTGAATCCAATCCAAGTTTCATTTAGAGGGGAATTATTAATTTCCCTCCTATTTGATCTCAACTTATTTGGAAAGCCATTAGTCTCCCCCTAACCGCTCTCCCTCTCTCTCAATGCCGCTGGCCACTCATTGATGGTTTTGCCATTAATTCCCATTAAAGCTCCCAATCCCTCCTTAATTTGAATTCAAAATTCAAATTAAATTCCTCCAAAACCACTTACATTTGAATTAATTTCAGAATTTCCAAAACTTCCTCTTCCCTCTCTCTATGGCCGGCCACCCATTGCCTCCCTTCCTTAATTAGGAGCTTAAGTCAAGGCTCCAAATTAAGCCCCATTAATTCCCACTTTCCCTCCTAACGCCTAAGTTTCAAATTTCAAAATTTGAAATTATGAGAGCCCAACTCAAACTAAGGAAATCTGAAATTAATTTCATATTTCCTCTCCTAGCCTAATCCAAGCTCCTCATTCAAGCCGCCCCTTCCCCTTCTCCCTACCTTGGCCGCTCCCCCTCCCTTGCATACCCACTCTTGGGAAAACTTAGTTGCTCATGAAACTTGAAGCCAAGAGAAGAATACGACCTCCTCTCCCAACCTCATCGTCATCGGTGCATGGCCGATCCTGAGATCGACCACGGATTTTATTATTCTCGGATGTTGGATGCTCAGTTGCTCACTAGACATCCCGTGGATTACCCGCCTCCGGCTACTTCTCCAACGGACTATACTTTGGGTGTCATTTGTCTCCTAGAGGCATCGCACGGTTTGCTCTCAATCTTCCTCCGTTAAAGCTCCACCGTCAAGAGCGTGAGTGAGGGACCCAACGTGAAGAGTTCTATTTGTTAACCGTAGATTATTGTTTCTCGCCATAACATTACTCTCTATTTATATGTTGTCAATTTGATATTGTCTCGTTAATCTAGTTGTAACCGCATGCCTTATATAATTTCGACTTGATAATTCTTAAAATCTAACTTGGGTAAGCATTAATTCTATAACTAGCAAAATTTTAATAATCTTATATTAAAATCCCCAAGCAGTTCTTGTTTCCATGCATATGTTTCATGGTTTAAAATTGCGCAATATGAGGCTCGCCTTGAGGCCCGCCTTTGCGCAATTCCAATAAAAAACGCTTCGATGCTTACTCCTCGAGCTTTTTTTATGAGGCTTGCACCTCAACTTGGTTGAGGCCCGCCTCGCCTCATTGGCATTAGGCTTACGCCTCACGCTATATATATTAAAACTTACATAAATCTTGAAGTAAATGCCCGACATTGGACTCTATAGGAGAGGAGGAAGGGGAGAGAGCATTTCACCATAATGATGATTCAAATGAAGAACCCCTTAGTGATGACAGTGCTGATGACTTATGAGTTCTTATGTGATATGTTATTGCTATTTATTTTTGAAATTTGGAATTAGATGTTAATGAAAAGAATACTGGGATTTGGGGAAAGATAGAATTTTGAGTTGAACTATATTTCATGTTGTCTTATTATTGAGATATTTTAATTTCACTTCATATCTTATGCTTTTTTATGTTTTATATTATTCACTCATTAGTATATAAAAAATTTGATCATTTTATGTTTACGCAATCTTTTGATTTTGAGGCTTATGCCTCAAAACGCCTTGAGGCTTACGCCTCGCCTCACGAATGAAAAACGCCTCAATACCTGTATACGCAATTTTAAACATTGATATGTTTCACATTATCTTGGTATCAGAGCATGGTCGGCATACATGACATGTTTAGAAAAACATCCTAGGGTCTAGCCTTTTGTTATAGCTTAAACATTGCATGCATATCATCGCGTAGTTTAAATTTATTCACTGTTTTCACTGTTGTCTATGCATTTCCTACAAGCATTTAGTAGAGTTTAAGCCATTCTAGCTAGCGTGTGAGTGCTGCCATTAAACCTACTTCGTTTCTAACTGCATACGACAACTACACCCTTGATTTTAGCCGCTGTCCTCACTGTTCCAGCAACAGTTAGACATCGTTTAGTGAACTTAAAGTCACTGTTTAAGTGTTGTCCACATCCTAAAATTCATCCTAAACACTTAGGCAACTTCCCCAACTATTGTGGTTTGCTGTCCACACAAAATTTGCACCATTTAGTTGCATTAGGAGCTGTTCATCTAGTGTCTTAGTGTTGTCCAAGCCTTAGCAACCTTCCTAAGCGACTAGGTGACTTAAACCACTAGCTTAGCTTGCTGTCCAAACATTTCCTGCACCTTTTAGTGAATCTAAGTGAGCCTAACTTAGTGTCTAAATGATGTCTCTTACGCCCATTCTTCTTTAAGCATCACTTAGCACTTTCCAATGGACTCGATAGGATTTCAAAAGAAATTAGATGACCTAGTTAGTCTTGTAGGCTCTCTAACTAAAACCAAAAGGGAGGAACATGTTGACTCTCCCCACTCTAAGTACGTGCCTCATTCAACCAATCATGCTAATCGGAAGATGCCCCACTCGCCTTATCAACCGAGATCTGAGCCTAAGCCTCAACGACCTCACTTAGAGTCACCTTACAGTCTACCCACCTTTGATGGCTCCTCAGACCCTTACTACTTTAGGGAATGGGTTAGACAATTAGAGGACTATTTTGAATCACGTCATATCCCTGAGTCTCAACAGGTTGTCATCACTAAGTCTCACCTAAAATGTCGGGCTCTTCAATTTTGAATGAGATTGAAAGATCATAAGGAGTCTCGCGGTGAGTACCCTTCTTGGAAAGACATGAGGCGAGAACTTAATTTAAAATACCGACCCTCTACAAGTGACCGTCATCTAGAGCACCACCCTACCTTCTTTGTTGGAACAAACCGTGGACATTACTGTAGTCGAGACCACCCATCTTTTAGTAACATCAGGGTTGCTGCCCCACCCTGTAGGTCTTCACCTAACCTTAATGGCCAACCCTTTATAGGGTCTTCTGTTGGATTGGTCCCATATGACTCCTCACTTGGGCCGACTCCTAGCCATCCCAGTCAACCTTTAGCCTCCCCATTCCTTGACCCTACCAGTGTCATTTTAACCAAAAAATGCATTACAAAGAAAAAGTCCCCTGAACCCGAAACTAAGTACATCCATTTCGTGGATACTAAGGATATTATTGAGAACGAGGATTTCTTTGAGGATGAAACTGAACTAAGTGATTTAGACTCCATGTAGGACTTAAACCCTGAGCTAGGAAAGTTGGAACATTTAAACATCGACACCTTAGCCCACCCTGATCCTAGTCTCCTTGAGCATAATTCTTTAGATAAGATTTGCCTGGATGATATTAACTTGATCTCGAAAGGAGATGATCTGGCTGTGAACACCACGAACTTAAATTCGAAAGTTTTTGACTTAACTATGCCTCCTATTGAGAATATTAGTATGAATTTGGAAGACAGTGATCTGAATTTGAAAGTTTCTGAGCCTAAGTTGAATAATGAGTCTCCTCTTGCTTTATTGGAGTCTGCTTTAGGACTTGCTCCTATAGATTTACGTTTGAGCGAGTGTGTCTTTCTTGATTGGACTTATATCTCCATTCTTCATACCAACCTTAATGTTAGAGATAGTGTTAGCCCATACTCTCTTGACATCTTCCCAACTGTTGTGCCCACTTTTGTTCTAGATACTCAACCCCACCTTGGGAGCCTCATACCTACTGGCGATTCTTTGGGCTATCCCTTTATGGATGTGAGTCAGGACCCATCTTCTTATCGTGTTCCTGATTCATTTATTTTGCCCGTTATATTCTCGTCCTACACTGTTAAGGATCATCTCTCTCCTAGTTGGATGATTTTGCTCAATTGCACTACAACTACTAGGAGACTACCTACGACCTTGACTGAAAGTTCCTATAGAAATGCCCTGGTAGCTAAGGATGTCTTCATTGCTCTCCCGACACCAATTCCCTTACATCTGAATTAATTTCAGAATTTTCAAAACTTCCTCTTCCCTCTCTCTATGGCCGACCACCCATTGCCTCCCTTCCTTAATTAGGAGCTTAAGTCAAGGCTCCAAATTAAGCCCCATTAATTCCCACTTTCCCTCCTAACGTCTAAGTTTCAAATTTCAAAATTTGAAATTATGAGAGCCCAACTCAAATTAAGGAAATCTGAAATTAATTTTAGATTTCCTCTCCTAACCTAATCCAAGCTCCTCATTCAAGTTGCCCCTTCCCCTTCTCCCTACCTTGGCCGCTCCCCCTCCCTTGCATCCCCACTATTGGGAAAACTTAGTTGCTCATGAAACTTGAAGCCAAGAGAAGAATACAACCTCCTCTCCCAACCTCATCGTCATCGGTGCATGGTCGATCCTGAGATCGACCACGGATTTTATTCTTCCTGGATGTTGGATGCTCACTAGTCATCCCGTGGATTACCCGCCTCCGGTTACTTCTCCAACGGACTATACTTTGGGCGCCATTTGTCTCCTAGTGGCATCGCTCGGTTTGCTCTCAATCTTCCTCCGTTAAAGCTCCACCGTCAAGAACGTGAGTGAGGGACCCAAGGTGAAGAGTTCTATTGGTTAACCGTGGATTATTGTTTCTCGCCATAACATTTGTCACCCTTTATATGTTGTCAATTTGATATTGTCTCGTTAATCTAGTTGTAACCGCATGCCTTACATAATTTCGACTTGATAATTCTGAAAACCTAACTTGGGTAAGCATTAATTCTATAACTAGCAAAATTTTAATAATATTATATTAAAATCTCCAATCAGTTCTTGTTTCCATGCATATGTTTCACATCAGTAACCTAGGACCATATGTAATATATATATATATATATATATATATATATATATATATAACACCACCACAATATTCATCTGTTACTAATTCATGATTTTTTATATAAAAAAAAAAAAAAGATTACTTCTAACACGAGGAGCAAGCACGTATTATTCATTGCACAACATAATTTAATTATTGACCAAAAACTAAATTTTTGCAGGAAAAGAGTGATCATTAATAAAATTTAGCAACTACTCATTCACACTTCAAAAGAAAACCGAGCATGCATCTCACTTCATAAGATTTCAATCATGCACACAAAAACAAAGACAAAGCAAAATAAAAGACAAAAAATGGATAGAAATTATCTCAAAGCGAACAACCATACATCACCCGAGTACAAAGAGTTTCCTCTCAGAAGTAGCCATCAATACAAGTGAAGCACTCAAAGAAAGTGCATCCAACAAACACACACATAATAAAGAGGAAAATTGGAATTATATTTCACTATTCATTGTTCAAATATTCATTTATGCTTAGGGATCCTGTTCATAAGCTTCAATCTATTCAATCTAAAACCTACATAAAATCTAAAAATATCTACTCAAAACTATAGGTTTCAATAAGTCAAGATAAATTCCAATATTATAAAATTCCACTTCCTAAATGTATTATTGAGTTAGGGAAATAGGAAAATTTTCAAAGCAATAAATGGCGATAGTCTGGGAGTATATAGGTAGTGTGAGATTGTGGCATGGTTAGCGAGGTTGTGGAGAAAATCGAGGGAAATATACAGCAGCATAGTAGAGAGGGAAATTCATCAACATAATAGTAGAGTATCTGAAACAGCAAAATATACACCGGCATAGTAGAGTGGGAAATTCATCAACGTAGTAGAATCTGAAACAGCAAGCAAAGATGATACCTAATTGAGGCGTTATAGTGAATTAGCAATAAGCTAAACGGGTGGCGGAGTAATAGAGCAGGAAAATAGCATGAATCAATAGTGGGAAAGCCATCAACTATGGAACAAACAATGACAGTAGTGGCAAATTTAAACAAGGACGATAATTAAGGTTATTTATAATTAAGAGTAGATGTATTAGATTTGTCTTATATTAAGAAAGGTATATGTAGACCTAAAAAAACTTGGTTAGACAAAATTAAAAATGACCTTTCTTTAGATTTAAATGAGAATTTGACTCTCAACATAACAAAATGGAGAAAAAAGATTCATGTGGCCGACCTCACATAGTGGGATAAAAGCTTGATGTTGTTGTTGTTATTGTATTATAGTAATGATTCTCGTTCCCATATGTTTTAGTTGGAATTCCATGAGCTGAGCTGAAAGCATGCAGTAATGAGTTAAACCTAATACACTTTTCAAAATACTAGTGAACACACCATATGCCTATAGGACAAGACAATACAGGGCATGCTTAACATTTGAAATGAAGCAGAAAACAAAACTAAGAATCAATACATATGAATTACATTGACAATGAACACAAATTTTACATTTAGATCACCTAAATATGTGATATTTCTCACCTTAAAAATAGTAACGTAGGTAACAGATCAATTATAGCAATTAATTAACTCAGCAACCGCAGAACTTGCCTCCAATAAAAACAAAAGGACAATGGACTTAAAGGTTCAAGCGATAATTCATAATGCCAAAGCAGCTACAAATTCCCACATTCAAATGCATGAAACATAAAGCTCACAAATTCATGTGAGAATCAAAAATATAATGATCCAAAGACATAATTTTTCCAAACTCACCAGGTAGATCCTTCTCAAGAACCTTCCATTCATGTTGAATCCTCTTAGCCCAATCCTTTCCGGGCTGTAATCATTAATAGGACCTAAAAAGAATAAAAAGATAGGGAAAAAAACATACTTATCAGGACTTCATACATACCTTCTTTCCAACAGGAGTTATCTTAAGTAGCTCGGGTCTGCAAAAGTAATGGTCTGCATAATCTTTAACAGTATCAAATTGTTTAAATGCTTTGAACTTCAAATCAATCGCATCCTCAATAATTAGATTTGGTTTCGATATCAGCATTTTTGATGCATCACACTGCAACCAAGGGACGGTTGCCTCTACTCCAGGTGGCAGGTCCAGTTCATCAAATTGAGCAGCCAAATTAAGGTTATTATCATTCTCAAATGCACCCAAGCCAAAGTCATATTCATCATCATAATCATCATAATCAGTATAATCGTAGTCTTCAGTAAAACTGAAATCCTGTGGGTCTAAAACAAAGCCCTTGTGCTTATCCGAGGTCGCATCACTTTCAGCTTTGACTTTAGTACAAGAACTCCCATAAACAAAGGGGAAGGTATCCTATGAAAAGTAAAAATGACCATAAACAGTAATAAAATAAAGAATATATCTATATATATAAACTTCTTTGTCAATATTGTCAGTATAACTTAACTTGATTTTTACTACCACTCCCGAACTTCATAGGTTGTTTGTTTTTGTTGTCTGAAAAATTTTCACCAATTATCACCACTCCATCTTGATCATCATCGTCATCTATTTCAATTATATCATGTGGAACAACCTGAAATAAATGCAAAAGTAAACCATTTACGAAAAATAATTCAGTTAATCATGATCATTAGCCTTATCCAAACAGATTGGGATCAATCAAACAAATAAGCATTAGAAAAAAAAAAAAAATCTTACTAAAAATAGTGATGTTCTCAAAGTTTAGGGTCTACATTTCCCAATGCAACTAGAATGATGCAATAATGTAGATCACACAAAAACATTAGGATCCACAAATCAAATACCACTTAATACGCACAAACTCATTTTCTTTGGGCACAATTCAGAATATTCGAGAGTTGGAATTGAAATGATAATGCAATGATCAAAAAAATCCAAAGTAACAAATAAGAAATTAGAACCACACAAAATTAATGAGCAAGTTCAATTTTTCTACCGAATTTAGAATTTCAGTATTATGAAATTTTAACAAAATCAATAACTCTAGCATGCCAATAACAAATTATTTGAAAGAAATCGATGAAGAAAAAAGCTTCATCAAAGAGAAGAAAAGCCAAGCATCACATCAGCACAACATAACTTTCCCATAATTAGATGTCACATATACAACGCTGATAGGAATCATGCATCCAACTAATGTATACAAGATTTAAAACTAAAATCTGAAATTTATTGAATCAAAATCAAATCATAGCATGGCTCAAATAATTCATTTATGTACATAGATCATAGGTTACTTTATTACAGCACATAAAGATAAATAAAAAAATTGCCAGGTGATACTGCGTAACTAGCATGGAGGAATCAAAAAAAGGAAACAAAGCAGCACAACTTCTATAGGAGTCGAACATTAAAACACCCTAGATGGGGCATGCGATAGAAGGTAGAATAGAGAAATATGAAAGTGGAAATCTTGTGTATTGGTGAAACTGCAGAATAGGATAAGCAAACACGTGTATGCTGATAAAGCTGCATAATAGGATAAGTAGTGAACTCATATGTTGACTATAGCCGAATAAAAGCCAATAGGATATAACCAAACTCCAGCAACCCAAACTTTGCAAGGCCTAAGCTAACAAGACCCATGAACAAATTACTGAGGACAGACCTCCAACAAATCTATATGTTTGAATATTTTGATTCTGATGAATTTAATATTTGGTATACACAAAGCAAATTACGACATAAATGTTGTACTTCCTACAAAGTAACCCATGAATCATAACAAATAAATCTGTCACACTAAAGCACAAGAAATATCTGAAATCCACCAGTGAAAGCAATCTAATCCGCTAAAATAGCTTAAGAACATATTCTATAAAATTGCTTAGCCGAGAGTTGGATGCAAATTCACAATAAAAAGGAGGAGAAAAATCTACACAATTGACAAATTTATTAAATAAAGATAATTCAGACACAATTAGATTGATGTAAGGATTTACTAAAATTTTTAATTTAGAAGCATTAGTTTCAATGCACTGGAAGATTTAAAGGACATTGCCTTTTCTAGCATTTAATCTATAAAAAGTTCTGGAAGGAAACCTCTCTAAATTTAAACCCATCATTACTTTACCACCAAGTTGAAGCTATGTGTACCTCATATTCATTCCAACAAAAGGTTTATAATTGTCAATAACAAACAATCCATGATCTATAAATATACCCATGTGAAGGGTTGTCAATATTGGACACGCCCGAAAACTCGACCAAAACATTCCGGGTTAGGATCAACCCGTTTCGCAAATGAGTCGGGTTCGAGTTACAGGATTCAACCCGTTTGAAAAAATAGGTCAGGTCCGGGTTAACCCGCTAAACCAAAGTTGACCAAGATCAACCTGCTAACCCGGTTTGGCAGTTCTGCCCGCAAGGTGCCACAAGCCTAGGGTTTGTTTTTCCTTTTCTCCCGCGATCCCCGCTAAGCGACTCACGACGGATTAAGTGAAGCGAGTGAGTGACCTTCCTTCAACGACATTCTTTCATGTCAGTTCGGAAGTCACAAACAGCTCGCCTCCTTCGATGAAGTTCCTTTGCTATCGGCTCGGAAGTCACAAACAGGCGAACTACTCGCCTCCTTCAACAATGTTCCTTCCTGTCGGCTCGAACGTTACAACAACTTGCCTCCTTCGACAACTTTCCTATTTGTCGGCTCGGAAGTCAAAACAACTCGCCTCGTTCAAGTTTTGATGACATTCTGATAGGAAATAATTGAGTTCGCAAGTAATCCTATTGGAATTACTTGAGTTCGCAAGTAACCCTAATGATAAATTGGTAAAAACAACGAGAAAGAACACAAGAATGCCAACAAAATCAACCCAAAACAGTAGATTATATTAGGGAAATCAAAGAAAAGCAAACATAAAGCAAAGATATGATTGATCCTCAACTCAAGAGGAGGTTTGTTCTCTCCCAATCTCTAGACGAAAAGTCTAGAGCCCAAACCACCAAAGAGGACTCCAAGAGAAACAATAATCAGTATGAACACTAACCCTAACCTCTCATGCCTATTTAAAGCTTAATTCACTTGAATTCAAATTTCCTTTCCCTCCTTACCTAGCCGCCTCCCTTAATTAGCCCTGTGGGGCCCACGACTTGGGCGGCAATCATATAGGAGGTGGTTTGACCCTCCTCCTGCTCGGTTTAGGAACCAACCCAACAATACCGCCTTCCCAAAGAACCATCTTGTCCTCAAGGTGGAAAGAGGGAAACTGACGCTTTACCCTCTCGTAAGGCTCCCATGTTGCCTCATAATCTGGAATATCCTTCGACTTGATCAATACCAACTTTACTCCTCCCCTTTCATGGCATACCCCTTGTAACTCAAAGGGTTCTAGTATCACCTCCAAGTCCTCTGTTAAAGTCAATGGTATCTCAGAACTCATGGCATGCTCCCCAATTGCCCTTCTAAGTTCTGAAACATGAAAAACATGATGTATGGTTGTTTTGCCTGGCAGTTTCAGTTTATATGCTACATTTCCAATCTTCTCCAAAACTTCAAATGATCCAAAATACCTTGAGGCAAGCTTCTCATTCCTCCTGTTGGAGATAGTCTTCTGTCGGTACGGTCGGAGCTTCAAAAACATCTTCTCTCCTACTTCGAACTAGATGTCGATCCCTCCTTGATGTAGAACGGGTAGGAGGCTTGGTTTCTAAATGTCTTGAAGAGCTAGTCGAGCGGTCTAAACAACAGCTTTTGACTCTTAGAAGTCTTGGACAGTAACTCTTCTTCCAACACAGCAGCTAGAGGTCTTCCAAGGGCTGAAGAAGAATGGGGGACAGCGGATTTTCACTTCCAGATCAGCAATTTCACGTTCCAACCCTTCTTAGCAAGAGGTGTCAAGTGCTTGAACTGCGGAACAGCAGTTAGGAGAAGTCTGGACAGCAACGGATTCAATTTTGGGGCTGGCCAGCTAGTGTGGAGCTGCTGAAAAACTGCTGGACAGCAGTTTAACAGCCTCCAGAACTCTGGACAGCAACCCTGTTCAGAAAAAAAAAATCAGGCTCTCTTGATCCGGGGGAGGAAAGGGAGAGGGGTAATGGATTGATAGATTGATAGATCTCTTGCGATTCTATCCTTCTGTGGAATTACTCCTGAGTGCAAGGGGAGGGAGGTGGACGGGTAGAGAGAGGGGAAAGTGGGAGCGGCAATAGGAGGGAGGGAGGAAATAGATGAATGGCTTGATTGCTTGCCTAATCAGTAATTGTCAATTAGGAATAGATTAATTCAATCCCAATTCGAATTTTAAATTGGACTTAATTGGGGAATTGAATGGTGATTGATAATGGCAAGAATTAACGAGAAGTAAAGAGGGGGGTTTGATTTCAAATAAGTGGGCCCCAATTACTTAAGTGAATTAATCCTTAAATCTGAAATTAAATTTCAGATTTAAAGCTGCGATTAATTCCTTAATTAAAGGGAGGAAATTTAGTGGGCATTTAACTCCTAATGCCAATTTGAAATTTGAATTTGAAATTCAAATGGCATGCAATTAAATCCCATAATGAAGCATTAAAGGAGGTGACTTAAAGCTCTTTGATTCGAATTTAGGAGTTATGAAAGTGAAGCAATAAATCAAATTTTGAATTTAATTTCAAAATTGATTTCAATTAAGAACTTTCCAAAAATAGATGAACCAAATTAGGAAAGAATTTGAAATTTGAATTTGATTAAGTTCAAATTCAAATTAATTCCTAAATTAACCCAACCAAATTAGGAAATCCGAAAGGGGGTGGAGAGGAAGGTTTGGCCGGCGGCTAATGGGGTGGAGCCGGCGGCATGGGTTCGGGTCTAGGGGTGAATCCGGTGGCCAAACGAAGATGGGGCGGAGGAAGATGATGGAAAAACAATTAAGGAAGAGATAAAACAAAAATAAAGATTGAAACAAACGATAAAGAGAAAATAAAAACCGCGAGCCTCGGACTCTTCCGAAGACTGACGGGTGATCCGATTGCCCTTCTCCAAGGGACTTCAAATCACGAGCCCGGACCCATCCTACGGCTGGTGACAACTTCGATTCCTCTCATAGGAATCTCACTCTCATTCTCTCCCAAGAACAAAGTGTGGAATACAAATTTTTTCATATTAATCAACCATCCTCCTTACAATAGCTTAAGGCCCTTATTTACAGGCCCCAATATGAGAAAAATTGAAATTACAAAATTGCCCCTTGGGCCATAACACTCAAACAAACAATCCTATGGGTAAAACAGGAAATACATTAATTTCGAACTAAAATTCAGAAAAATAAATCATAATAGAAGGTTTAAATGATAGCCGTCGATTTGCGACGCCTCCTGTGATAGATGCGCCAAATCTTCGTGTCGATGTCCGCATCACTCCTGTTCCCATCAGCTTGCTTTTTTATAATTTGTTGGGCTCTCAAAAGATGCTTCTTCAACTCTTCTAACACATTGTCCCTCTAATGCAAGTACTCCTCCATTGAAGAAAATGGAGTGTTGCTACTCCCAAAGTGCACCAAGTGAGGTGGATCCCTTCCGTACAACACCTTAAACAATGTCATCTAAGAAGTAGAATGATAAGAGGTGTTGTACCAATACTGAACCCATGATAACCACTTGGTCCATATCCTGGGGGCCTCCGACACAAAGCATCTAAGGTAAGACTCCAAGCTCTTGTTGACCACTTCTATTTGTTCATCCGTCTGTGGGTGATAGGCGGTACTCCTTTTCAAAACTGTTCCCTGCAATCTGAATAGCTCTCTCCAAAAATGGTTGAGGAACGCCTTATCCCTGTCAGATACTATGGCCTCTGGTACCCCATGCAGTCTAACTACCTCTCTTATGAAGGCTGATGCTACTACACTATCGTGTAGGGATATCTTAAGGGAATGAAGTGAGCATACTTGCTCAATCTATCCACTATTATCAAGATCCATGTGAAACCTTCTGAATGAGGCAACTCATCTATGAAGTCCATAGATACATTCTCCCATAATCGACCCAGTAAAGTCAATGGTTGTAGTAGTCCTGGTGACATGGCCAAATACTTATTCCTCTGACATACTACATATCTAGACACCCTCTCCTCCACATTCTTATGAATTCCCTTCCAGTATAACTCGGAGGCTAGCCTCCTATAGGTCTTTTATACCCCTGAGTGACCCCCAACAGCACTCCCAAGGAACTCCTATAGCAAGTGTGGAATGTGGACTGATGTCCTAGGCATCACAAACCTTCCTTGGTACAGTAGCCTCTCCCCCTCCAAAGAGTATCGTGGCTGGCTACTCCCTTCCCTTAATAAGTTGGCCCTGATCGTTCCCAACTCTTCATCCCTAGCGTTCTCCTCCTTAATGGCCTCCCAATCTAACATCAATGAGACAGACATCGCCATCACCTGTAACTCCACCATGCATTTGGACAAGGCATCTACCGCCTTGTTCTCCACTCTTGGCATGCACTAGATTTCAAAATCATATCCTTGCAATTTGGACAGCCACCTCTAATGCTCCTCTGTCATCATCTGCTGCTTCAACAACTATTTTAGGCTTCAATGGTCTGTCATGACAATAAAATGCCTACCCAATAGATAAGGCCGCCACTTATGGATGGCTAAAATGATGGTCATCACCTCCCGCTCATAGACTGATTTCAGCCTGGCTCTAGTAGTCAACACCTGACTGTAATAGGAAATGGGACGATGATTCTACATAAGCACCGCCCCAAACCCATACCCGAAAGCATATGTCTCCACTATGAAGACCTGAGTGAAGCCTGGCAAGGCTAAGACCGGTACTGTAGTCATAGACTTCTTAAAGCACTCAAAGGTTGTCGTAGTTGCCTCCCCCCATAGGAACCTGTTTTTCTTCAATTGTTCTGTGAGCGGCCATGCTAATCTCCTGTAGTATCATGTCAATCCTAGGAATCCCCTCAGCTCCTTCAGAATCCTAAGCACTAACCACCTCAACATATCCTCATTTTTTACTGATCTGCTGCCACCCTTTTTTTGGAAACAATATGGCCCAAGTACTCTACATTGACTTGTGCAAAACAATACTTCTTCAAATTGACCCTCAGATGGTGCTCCTACAACACCTCTAACACCCTCTTCAAATGCTCCTAGTGTTCCTCTTCTGTCCTGCTGTAAACTAGGATGTTGTCAAAGAATATCAAGACAAACCGTCTGAGATAAGGTTTAAAAACCTTATTCAAGAGTGACTGGAAAGTGGCTAGAGCGTTGGTGAGGCCAAAAGGTATCACCAGGAACTCATAATACTCATCATGAGTTATGAAAGCAGCCTTGGGTACATCTTTCTTCTTCATTCTAATATGATTGTATCCTAACTTCAGATCTATCTTGCTGAAGATCACTGCCTCACTCAACTCATCTAATAGCTCATAAATCACTGGCATAGAAAACTTATCCGACACAGTTTCCTTATTGATCACCCAGTAGTGCACATAAAATCTCCAACTGCCATCCCCTTTCTTCACCAGTAAGACTGGACTAGAGAAAGGACTAATGTTGGGTATGATGATTTCTGTCTCCAGTATCTCTCTAATCAACTTCTCAATTTCATCCTTCTGAAATTGAAGATAATGGTAGAGCCGAACACTAATGGGTGACACACCCTCCCTCAAAGTGATGGCGTGCTCCTAATCCCTGGGCGATGGCAATCCTTGAGGTGGCTGAAAATCCTCATGGAATTGTTAGATCAACGTCTATACTGAGAGGGGTATGTCCCTTCCCTCCTCTAGTCTCACTCCCTCCAGCCTGTGTAGTTCCACCAGAAACCCTTCCCCCACCTCCCGTATACTCCTCACCATGGTTTTAAGAGAAACCATGGATTTGGATAGCCCTACATCTCCCCTGATCATTACCTTCCTTCCATCCACCATCAGCTCCATCGTGAGTGCTCCCAAATTAACCTTAGTGTCTACCAAGGTCTACAACCACTTCATCCCCAGGATGACATCCATACTTTCTAACTCGAGTAGAAGAAAATCTTCCCTCACTTGAATCCACATTGTTACAAATATGGGCCCAAGTATAGTGATTTTGATGATAACAAACATTATTGTTTCTTTACTACTGTTATTCTTACATATATGTTTTGTTTGCCCTGCTTTACTAACTTTTCAGGTCTACAAGTTCAATTGCAATGCAAATCAGATCAAGATTGGGTATAATAGGGTTGAGTTTGTCTATAATTTCATTTTCAATGTACTTTTTACCTTTTTTGAGTTAAGTCATGTATCTGGTGGACCCCAAGCTAAGTAACTTTGCACACATACATTCAAGGTGGAGTGATTTAGTGTGTAGAGTTTTTTCGATTCTTTGAACTAATTGTATAGGACAATTTTAATCATACTGGATGATTAGTTAAAAATAGAAATTCTAATTAGAGAATCCCTGGTAATTAAGCTTTGCTTAACTAATCATACTGGACGATTCTAGATCGTACATGACGATCAGTTCAAATTGTGAAAAACAGCCATCAATCACAATTTAAGTAATATTTTAATTTTCAAATTTTGTTCTTATCGTACAGGATGATATGCATCGTCCTGGACGATTGATGATAATCATGTCTTAATTGATCCTATTATTATGAGACTAATAATGGTTAGATTGATCAATCATATAATACAGGACGATCCACTTAGATCGTACAGGACGATATATTATATTTCGTAGGGCGATCCCCTATCGTCCAAGACGAAAACCAAAATTTTCCTTCTAATCGTCTCGGAGATCGTACTGGACCCAAGAGGGTTCTGAACGATATGTAGATCGCCACCCATTGTCCCATATCGTACTGGGCGATCAATATAGTATGTTGAACTAATCATCCCAGATGATTGCAGGATCGTACTGGACGATCTGTACAAATACTTGAATTGATCGTACAGGGCAAAGGTGATCGTCCTAGCTGAAAGGGTTATTTTTTACTAATCTTACAGGATGATCTATTAATCGTACTGGACAATCTTTATCGGCAAGTTTAAACTTAGGGCTTCTTTTGAGGCTCTCTATTTAAGCTCTCTCAATTGTCACTTGAGACAATATTTTGCTGTGGAAGATATCTGAGAGAAAGCTTAGAGAAAGAAGAGGGAGAGCTTGGGAGAGAGATCCTTATGAGGGGGAGTTGTGAGGGATTCACAAAAGTTGCTCCAAGCAAGGTGTTCATCGTCTTCTTCAAGTTGTTTCTCTGGTTCCTTGGTGGCTCTGGGGGAGATCTTCATCAATATCAGATTCAAGGTTCTCTACCTATTCCAGGAAAGAATAAAAGGATTCTCAGGTTTTCTACCTTCACCAAGTAGGTGAAAAAAGATTTTTAGGTTCTCTGACTACTCCATGAGAGAGTAAAAGGATTCAAGGTTTTCTCCCTCACCGGGTTAGTGGAAAAGATTTTGCAAGGGCTTATTCATCTTACTGTGGGAGCAAAAGGAGAGTCATTTATATTTAGTGTAATACTTGGAGAGGGAGTCTCCAAAGAGTGGACGTAGGACAAATTAACCGAACCACTATAAATTTTGGTGTCCTTTCTATTTATTTTTTTCGCATTTTAATTTTTTGCATTTTTCTGTGATTTGATCTGTGTTTGAAATCTCTGATTTTATTATTGTAAAATTACTTCTACTTCCGCATCAATGGGTTTTAACTTTTCGATTGTTAAAGAAATTTTTAAATAACCAATTCACCCCCCCCCCCCCCCCCCGCTTGGTTAGCCTCAAGATTAGTTCTTTAGGGTTTAACAACCCTCACGAATGTTTACCCATGATGATATCCGCACTCCTTTACAGATCCCCTGGCCTTTCTCCATCTTCCCCGTACCTATCATCACCCCATAACAACCGATATCCACCAATTTCACTCCCAATTTGTCGTAAACCTGAGTGGAAATAAAATTATAGGTAGCCTCATTATCAATTAACACCAGCACCTCCATGTCCACTATCTCACCCTTCACCTTCATGATATGATTCGTAATGAATCGTACCATCGAGTTCAGGGAAACCTCGACCAAATCTAGATGCAGCTTCTCTTTATCTCCTCCTATAACTCTCCCTCATCTCCCTCCTCAGTTTCCTCGTCATCACAGACGATGAGAACCAGAAGATTTCGGTCCATACACCTATGCTCTGGAGTATACATCTCATCACACCTGAAACACAACCACTTTTCCCTCTTCTCCTATATCTCCTACTCTGTCAGCCTCTTGAAGTTTCCCCCACTCCCTCCTACTGTCTTCTTTCTGGTGGTCTCCCAACTTCCTCCTATTGCAGGACTCTTAGGTGCTAAATGAGTAGTCATCATCCTATAAGTACCTCCTAAGCTGCTACTCCTAGCACCCCTCTCTAGATTCCTCTGATTTTTAACTAGTTGTGCCAACTTCATGGTCTCCCCTAAGTCACGAGGCATCAGAACTTTCATTGCCGCTGTGATCTCTGCCTTCAGCCCCTTCATGAAATTCCCCTCCTATACAGTATATGATAATTGCTCCACCCTACTGGCCAGGTGCTCAAACCGCTCATGAAAGTCTTATTGATCACTCCTGCATCAGAGAAATCTCCTCCCCGATCGATTGGAAATGTTCTATTATGCAGTCCTTGAATTCTCCCCAGCTCCTGATGGGTCTCCTCTGGTCTCTCCACTGGTACCATGACAGCGACTTCCCCTCCAAATATAAGCCTGCTATTATCAGCTTCTCCTTCTCCATTAGCCCATTGACAGCGAAGTAACTCTCCACCTACAATGAATATCATTGGATCATAGTGATTATTCGAGATGTAGTTGTAATTATGAATTTTATAATCAATCACTCCATGAGACTCTATGTTCAATGATTTTTCTAATTTGAAGATGCTTGCAATTGTTGAAACTCAATTTGCCTCAATTATAGTGATGTTGAGAAGATTCAAAAAAATAAAAAATGCTCTTCAAACTATGGTGATCAATGACAAATGGTTCTGTTATAGGGAAGATGATGTTGGAAAGCCAAAGTATGTAAAGGAGAAGCTTTTAAATGATTTATGGTTGGATAAGATTGAATATATCTTAAATTTCACAAATCTAATTTACGAGATGTTGAAAGTAACTGATACGGATAAGTCTTGTTTATATCTCATTTATGACATGTGATATTCAATGCTTGTCAAAGTAAAAGAATATAGACATGAGAGAAATGCACTTTATAAAGACTCAAGCTTTTGGGATATTATTTATGCTACTCTAGAAGATAGGTGGAGCAAAAATAATACACATTTACATTGCTTGGCTCACTCACTAAATTCCAGGTATATTTTAATATTTTTTTATTATTAATTCACAATTTGTTATTTAATATTTTCAATATTTTTTTATTATTCATTTTTAATGTTATTTGAAGATATTTAACTAAAGAATGACATCAAGAGGATCCTCAAAGAGTTTCTTCACAGAAAATTTAGAAATTTCAAATATTAGGAAAACATGTTTGAAGCATTATTTTCCAAATGAGGAGAGAAAAAGTGTCATTATTATGTTTGTTAATTTTTTTTGTTATTTAGAAGACTTCGGTGACCAAGAGTAATTGCTTGATAGGTGAAGAATTGATCCAAAAATGTGATGGATTATACATGGAGCTTCAGCACCTCTACTTCAAACAATCGCCATAAAATTGTTTAGCCAGGTTTCATCCTCATCTTATTATGAAAGAAATTGGAGCAAATACTCGTTCATTCAATCAATGAAGAGAAATAAAATTACTCCACAACGGGCAAAAGATTTAGTTTATGTGTATACAAACATTTGGCTTCTCTCAAGAAAAACTCAAACTTATATGGAAGGAGACAACAGGATATGGGATGTTGCTAGAGAGGAATTTGAATCTCTTGAGAATATGGGAATATTAGAAATTGTTAATCTTTCACTTGATGAGCCTGAATTGGAAGCTATGATATTTATTGAAGATGATATAGAAGTTCAAAGACAAACCACTGAAGAAGCTAATCCTATCAATCCTTCTATTGAATAGTTGAAACTTCATGTGCTAGACATTTTTTTGTTGTTGTACTAGAGATTTAAATATTTAATGCTTACTTTTATTTTGATATTATAAGATACAATGCTACAAATGATTTTGATTTTTTTATTATTTCAAATATTATGCTTTGATTAATATCTTAATTTTTATGTATGATTTATATATTATAATGTCGTATTTGCGTTGTACCCGTATCTTGTATTTTTAAGAATTGACGTGTCCCATATTCATATCGTGTCATATATGTGTCCTTGTATCTGTATCGGTGCAAAATATCTTAAAACTATTAAAAATACATATTCAACACTCAAACTATTATATTTACTAATATACCACCTAAAATCTTCCTTTTTCCCCTATTATAACACTCTATTTAAGCCCCGTTAGAAATCCTTGTCCGCCTCACGTCGTCTTCCATTTGTTCGTGGAGTAATGTCTTCCACGTCCAGCTTGTGGTTGACATACTTTACTTCTCCAGCTTGTGGTTGACAAGAATGGTAGCTCGAAAGGCACCTTGACCAATCTGTTCCATCATCTCATATTGATGCATCCAAGACTCCATTTTCAGATGAAAAGGAGAAACCCATAAAATTCTTTTTTTTTTCTAAGACCCAATCTTCAATCCCTCAAATTATTCAAACTTTTGCAAGTAGCCCATCAATCCCAATGGAAATCATTCATCAACTAACAAATTAATTATGCTAATCTCACAATATCCCCTCTAATTTTCAAAGCAAAAAACCCTAACATAAACGCGAACAAAGAAACAAATTTGCATCTACACTCCAAGTCAAAAACTAAAATCCATCTTGGACAACCAAAAAAGTTGAGTAGCAAATTGCATCCATTTTTTGGTCTGCATATAAGCTATTAAATCAAAATCATTCTCGCTGCCATGGATCGCCTCCTGAAAGGAAACAACAGCGCTCAGCTAACATCAAATCAAAATCCCCAATCACTTTTGAGATAACCTCACTTCATTTCCGAGATCGCCTCGAAGCTAGACGCATCTCATATATTCACCCATCGCTGGCTGTAAAGATAGTCATGATCTCCGCATAATCCAATTTTGGGTTTGGAAAGGGAAGACGCTCCTTTGGGCGAATGAATGGAAGAAAACTCGAGGCGGATAGGATTTCTAACGGGGCTTAAACGGAGTGTTAGAATAGATGATTTAGGTGGTATATTAGTAAATATAATAATTTGAGTGTTGAATATGTATTTTCAATAGTTTTAAGTGTTATGTATGTAGAAATCCCATGATTAAATTGTATTTCCTTTGACTTCAAAAGTGGGGGTTAAGGTTCGAATCCTTGATAATATATATATATATATATAACTGCTCCCTAAATAATGGATTCATGCCAGGCAAACACTGAATGGTTGAAATTATATGGTAGTATTCTACCAAATACCTTGGATATACATGTAAATGCAAAAGTGATCTAGCGATTGGTATTAATTTGATTAAGTATTTCAACACAAGTGACAGCTTGATTGTAGCTACAATTAGCCGACCGTGTATTTCAGCAAAGGATCACAACTAGTGGAAGTTCACTAACTGTTTCAAAGTGAACTATCCTGAATGGAGTCCTGGATGGAGCAGATCAAGCAACCATGCAACAACAATCAGACAAAAATTGAATAGGGGTAGAAGGATGGTGTTTTTAACAGATTTTGCTTGGAAAATTGGATGAAATTCATTTGGAGTGCTACGTTGAAATCAGAACTTAACCAGAGTGCAAATTTTGGACCATTTAAAAGAACTAGATGATAAATGTATATAGAACGAGGTGGGGATTGAAGATAAATGTATATAGAACGAGGTGGGGATTGAAATATTCATCGGCATGTTTTCTATGCCATGTAGGTTAACACCTCTAAAATCTATCATATATAATAACTAGCTTGTGCAAGATTTATATCCAGTTCAATATAAACAAGTCAAGAAATTCGTGAGTTCCACATAATTCTATCACATATCCACGGCTCTACTTTTCCTCATACTTCCCAGAGAATCAAATCCATTAGTTCCCAAACAGGGCCAAAATAGAGCCCCACTCTTTCAGTCAAAACCTAAGTGAACTCGACCCTCTTTCGCAATGTTAATCCAAATAGCAAAAATCAAAAAATAACAAAAAAACGTTAATCCAAATAATAAGACAAAAGCAGTCATAAAACTTGCCAAAATCTAAGAAAAAAACCTTCAAATCAGTAAAAGCTGCAAATTCTAACTTAACAAATTACCACAGAAGCCAACAATGCTTCCATTTACAAAACAAGAGAGAAAATAATTCAATAATCCTCAAGCCCGAAGACAGAAAAAAAACCATATCCAAAAAAAAAAAAGACAAACCGATTGGAAAAAAGATCAGTATGGCAACCAAATGCCCGGACCCTGTTGATCGCGTTCAAATATCCGATTCCAATAAAAAGTGAGCCTAAAATCCACCACAGATCATCATGAGGGCAAATCAATCAAATTATTGGAAGCCCGTGGAAAAAGGTAAAAAGAGAGGCGAGATGCATAGACCTGACTGCGCTTCCGCTTCTGGGTGGTACTCAACGAGATCGACAACGATGAAGACTGTAAATCCATGATATCAGGATCAATGTATGAAGGGCTGCCGATGAAAAGGTGCAGACTGCAAAAGAATTCTGTGAGAATTAAGTGTGAACTGCGAGGAAAGGAAATATTTACGCAATCGCTGACTTGGAATCGTGGGCGACGGCGTACTTGGATGTTTGCTGAGGATGTTCCATGGCGCCAGTCGGCAGAGGGGTTTCCACCAGGAATAGCGTAACCGTCGGCCACGATTTCCGTGGAATTAGGAGGAGAACACGATAAAAAACACGATGCACTCTAGTCTTCCTGTTTCCCTTTTTTTTTTTTTTTAAGAGAACAACGTTTTCTCTAGCCCGTCGCAAGTCTACCAGTCAAATGATTAATAATACACTACTACTTTGGGAATAAGGAGCCAACAATCTAGCTGGAGTTAGGGAACCTGTTGTCTTTTCGGATGATTATGAGTCGGGGGTGCTACCGTGCTACAATGCATTCTGAGTTCTTTAAAATTTCTCTTTTTTGTTTCCAACAATTTGTAGTTGTATTATTATTTTCGTCTTTGTGAAAGGTCTCTCTGAGCATTTTCTTCTTCTAGCTCAGATCATATAACTTTACTTTTTGAGCTTTTTTATCTCCTTGTAATTTTGTTTTACAATTAATGAAAGTAGGCTAAGCCTCTAATTTTCTCATAAAAAATTGAGTTTAAGAGTGTCAAAATAGGTTAACGAGTCAAATTTGGATCTGATCCAAAACTGATCCAATCCGTTAAATAAATTGGTCAAAAAATTAAACTAAACTCAACTCGATAATCCATTTTAATAATAATAATAATAATATATATATATATATATATATATATATATATATATATATATATATATATATATATATTAGCTTATTAATCATAGATTTTAAGCTAATTTATCAAAAATAAGTTCATATCAATAAATAAAAGAAATTAAGAAAAAAATATTAAATAGGTGAAATGGGGTTGGTGGGTCAACCCAAACCAGACATGCTCAATAAAACGGGTCAAAATGCAAGACCCTAACATGTCCCGTTTATTAAACGGGACAATCCGAACCCAAAATTTTATGTTCGCAGTTAATAGGTTGGGTTATTTATTACACCCCTAGTTTGTGTGGTAATATTTGATAACATCGTAAAGTACGATATATATCGCATAGTACGATTAGTACATAATTTGTATTTTAAAAGATTTGCCTAAATAATGATTGGCGACTAAATCCATGATTTCAACTAATCATCCTATACAATAAAGATAGTACAATACGATTAATTCAAATAGCATTAATTATTATAATTAGTCGATTGAATTTTTTTTAAGTAACTAATCATATAATATGATATATATCATACAGTATGATTAGTTTAAAAAATTTTCTCTTCTGATTTTTCTCACTACCTCACTCCGTTAAGTGTTTGTGTTCACGATCGCCAGGCTAGCATATACCCTTATAGGATTTGGCTCAAGAAATAAAAAAATACATAAATGAATTTTATAGACTCTTTCAACAATCCCTATTCTATCCAATATTGAATCCTAAATCTTTATAAAATGGTGCATAATCTACCTAAAATATTAGTACACACAACAACAAATATGCAATATAGCCACTAGGAGACATAAAGATACAATTAGTAATGTTTGTTATGAAAAGAACTATAAACTCGGAAGCCCGAGTTGCAACAATCTCTCCCTTTTTATGATGACAAATATTATTGGAATTCTCTAGGCTTGAATGTTCTCTACATAAATGATGCAATGAAATCACAATCTAAGTACACTTAGTGTACATGTCTAAGATAGTCTCATAAGGTTTCTTGAGAAAAAATTCATAATCATGAAATAATACATATAATCTAGATTGTTTGACTTCACTACTACCTTCATATGTAATGTATAGTTTATCCCAAATAGCCTTTCTAGATGTGCAGGTAGACACTATCATATAATTTTCATATTTCCAAGAACAAAAAAAATAATTTAAGCATTTAGCATTCAATTGTGCAAGAACTTGCTCTTCTCTACTCTATTTAGTAAAAGAAATATTAGCTTTGACTCCTTTAATAATATGTGATGATACATAATAACTAGTTTGAATCATATACCACATTCAAAAATCTATTGATTGTAACAAAGTAGACATGCGAATTTTTTAAGATTAAACGGAATATTATCAAATAAATGTGGACGAATTATAAAATAGTCTTCTATAGTGTTCTTATTTCCAAAATGTGTCATGGATCATTTTCCTTTAGGTTTTCTAAAACACTATTTTGGAGCATCACTTTGATACCAATTAAAAGTTAGATAAGGATATTAAGCATAAGTGAACTTGTTCCTAAGCATACTGATGCATAAGCAATTTTATATCTTAATATGGAATCTAATAAACTTTTCAAGATTTACAATAATGGTGATGATAATTTAATTAACACGACGTACTACTAACCACAGATTTATAATATGTAATAAACAAAGAAATAAATATATCATGTAATCTTAGCAAATAGAAAAGTGCATAAAAGTAAAAGGCGAAAAATATGAAATCAGAACAAACACATTAAAGATTTATAGTGGTTCGGTCAAATCATGACCTAAGTATATTCCCCGAAGTCCTCTCTCTATATTGTATTATCACTATAGTGTATCTCCTTTATCCCCCACGGCTAGGCGAAGAAGCCCTTACAAAATCTCTTCAACCATCCTAGTGTAGTAGAGGATTGTAATCCATTTTACCCTCTTAGTGAGGTAAATAACATGGAATCCTTCTCACCCTCTTGGTAAGGTAGAGAACCTGGAATCTTTTTCACACTCCTAATGAGGCAGAGAACCTTAGAATCACTTTCACATTCTCTAGTGCAACGAAGTAGCCGGGTCCTTTATCACCAAAGAGATCTTCTTCCCTAAAACTTCCCTCAAAACAACCTTTATGCATGGAGGAACTCAGGTGCAAGTTTGCCGAAGCAACTATGTGAACCCCTCTAACAGTCCCTTGAAACCCATAAGAATCTTTTCTCTCTCTCAAACTCCACTTTTCTCTTCCTAGCTCAAGGCTCTCTCTTCAAGCTTTCAGAAGGAGCAACTTAATGAATGGCAAAAGAACTCTTATAAAGTCTTATGATAAAGCTTAAACAGAGTGCTTTAAGATATCCTAGAAATTTAATTCTGTCATAATATAGTAAGATTAGTTCAATATATTTCTATTAGTATTGTACGAATAATACTAAGTTTTATGATTAATTCAGATATTTGAGCTACTCGTCTAGTATGATATATGTATTGTCCAGCATAATTAGAATAATCAAATTTGATTATCATCTTGTATGATTAGCGATAATAAATTATCATCCCCTACATGAATCAAGTCATATAGTATTATTTATATAATCATACAATACGGTCTCACTGGACAAGTTAATCTAAATTTGTTCCCTAATTACTTGATTAATTTAGGAAAGATTTGATAGCATCATACAGTATGATACCTATCGTACAATACAATTATACATAATTTGTATTTCAAAATATTGTCTAAATAATGACTGGCGGCTAAATCCATGATTTCAACTTATCATCCTATATGATAAAGATTATATAGTATGATTAATTCAAATAGCATTAATTATCATAATTCACCACTTTAATAATTTTTCTAAGTAACTGATTGTATAGTATGATACATATCATGCAGTATGATTAGTTTAAAAAACTTCTCTTATTATTTTTCTCATTAACTCACTCCCTTGACTATGTATGCAAGGTACCCAGGCTAGCAAACAACCTTACAAGACTTGACTTGAGAATTTGAAAAATATATAAATGAATTTTATAGACTCTTTCACCATACCATATTCTACCATTTTAGCCCTGAATCTTCATTGATTGGTGCATGATGTACCTAAAATATTAGTGTTAAGAGAGTTGCTACTTAGCTTTTTGCATGCTTTGTATTCTTGCAACTTGTTATTTTGATGATTCCAAGTATTATTCTATTGATTATTAATTTCTCCTAACAAATTTTGGAAGAAGTGTTTTTGGCTCTTGTGTGTACTAACATTTCAGGAAAATCATACTACAGATTGTTGAAGACTTCAAATAAAGATCTGATTATAATATTTTATATTTTAGAATCTGTATTTTGTTTATTTTTGAGTGAGAGTGAGTGTGGTTATAATTGAATAACTAAGCTCACACACACACTAGGGGAGATCTTTAAAAGTCAAAATTTCTTATACTAATCATACGGGATGAACCATGTCCATACGGGACGATCAGGTCAGTTATACCCCTCGATGAGCAATGGAACAAATAGCAAGTGAGAAAATTTTCTAAGTCCTAATCGTCAAGAAAAGTTATCACATTCGTCCCTGGATGATGTCCTCTGGATTCTCACTTTAAATTGTTCATCCAAATGAATTATCACATTCGTCCCTGGACGATGTCCTCTGGATTCTCGCTTTGAACTGTTCGTCCAGACTAATTATCCCATTCGTCCCTGGACGATGTCCTCTGAATTTTCACTTTGAACTATTCATCCAGACGAATTGTCCCATTCGTCCCTGGACGATGTCCTCTTGGATTCTCACTTTATACTATTCGTCCATATGAAATGTCCTATTCGTCCCTAGACGATGTCCTCTAAATCCATGACTTAATTAATCGTCCAGATGAGTTGTTTCAATCATCTCAAGATGATGTTCTTTGGACCCGTGACTTGAACTAATCATTTAGACGAACTTGTACCTTCATCCCAGGATGTCCTCTATTCCTTAAACTTTTAGATCGTCTTGCAGTTATCTTCCAACGAAGTCTGAAAATAACTATTTGTATCAGACAAACTATGTTCATAGGGACGATGATCTGGTATGAAGTCATTTCTTACCAATGCACATTGAGTTTGTATGCAATAATTTTTATATTATTTGTACATACGAATTACGATCTTACGGGACGATTGAGTATGTACAGAATTGAAAAATTATAATTTTTGGATGGTTTTTTGTGTCTTTCATATAAAAGGTCCAATTAAAACTATCTTTTTATTTTTTTATCCACTGATGTTCGTGCAAACTGAAAAGAGATTGAAAGAGAGAGTGTAAGAGAGTGTTTGAAGGAGATTTCTTACTACTGGAGCGTGAAGTGTTCACTTGATACTCAAAGGTAAGAATCTTTGTTTGTGAATTATGATTACTTTACTCTTTTTTCTTGTCATTCTAGATTTCTTGTGAGAAGATCTTGTCAATGAGATTCGATTCTCAACCGACACTCGAGGAGTGTGAACATGGGAAGGTTCTCTGCCTACACTTGGAGAAGTGTGAAAGGATGAAGGGTTCTCTGGCCACATTTGAAAGAGTGTGAAAGGATGAAAGGTTCTCTGCCTACACTTGAAGAGTGTGAACTGTGGGCGGTACTCTGCCTACACTTGGAGGGTGTAAAAGAATGACGGTTCTCTACTGCACCGCATTTTGGTGGAAGAGAATTTTTTTAAGGCTTCTCCGCCTTGCTGTGAGGGAAAAAGGAGAGACACTAATTGGTAATAATGCAATACCTAAATTGGCAAAATGTCGTATTTAACAAATCATTATAAATCTTGTGTCTTTTTATTTTTTGCTGCTTATTTACTTTACTGTTTCTATGTGATTTATAGTTGAAAAATCTTTTTCAAAAACTTCATTAAAAAGTTTGAATCGGTTTAAAATTTTAAGAGGGAAAATGTTTAAATTACCAATTCAGCTCCCCTATTAGTTAGACGCTGGGACATAAACTTAGGTCTAACAACCTAATTAATAATTAACAAGTCTCAATAAGTGGTATCAGAGCTTTGTTTCAAAATTATAAATTTAGACTACTTTTTGATTAACAACCATGGCTACATTTGGAAACCGAAATACACTTGAGGGTTAATTTATAATTAGACCTCCATTGTTTGATAATATTCCTTTTGATTTTTGGAAAACACGCATGTCTACATTTTTATAATCACTTAATTATCGTATGTGGATCTTAGTTCAGGAATGGTATACTAAATCAACTAGATTAGTTGACGGAGTTAGAGTTGAAACACCTTTTGCTGACTATACAATAGAAGAACATAACTTAGCACAACTTAATGCCAAATGCTTGAATAGTTTTTTTTATACTCTTAAATCTGAAGATTACATTTAGGTTTCCACTTGCAAGAGTGGAAACGACATATGGGATAGACTTTATATAACTTATGAGGGGACTAATGAAGTTAAATAATCTAGACTTAATATCTTGTTGCATGACTATAAACTATTTTACATGAAACCTAATGAATCCATTTCTAACATGTACATAAGATTTACACAAATAGTCACCTCTTTACATGCATTAGGTAGGAAACTAATGAATGTAGAAGTGGTTAATAAAATATTTCATTGTTTACCTACTGCCTATGATGCTAAAATAACTACAATTATAGAGTCTAAAGATTTAAACATTTACTCTATTGATAATCTTCTTGGATCACTTATTGCTTACGAGCAAGTGGTGAATTAAAGAAAGATTGATGCATGTGAACCATGAAGGGAGAAGAACATAACACTGAAAGTGGAGGAGTCAGAGAGTGAACTCTTACAACTTGAGGATGAAGACGACATTGCATTGATGACTAGACAGTTCAGAAGCTTTCTGAAGAGGAAGCAAAAGAGACACCAATAATGAAATCGAGGTAAATTTAATAGAAATATCAAGGTTTCAAATGATGTTATTTGTTATGAGTGCAGGAAATCTGAACATATTAAGTCAGATTGCCCAAAACTCAAAGACACTCATAGCAATGAGAAGGTAGAGGAGAAACCTATTATGAATAAGGGTAAGCAAAAATTTCAAAGAGCTTTCTGGGATGACTCAACTTCAAACTCGTTAGAGACTGAAAAGGAAGAGGAAGTCACTAATCTATACTTAATGGCCGATAATCTTGATCAGTCATATCAAGAAGAGGTATATGACTTATCTTATAATAAACTTTTTGATTTCTTTGAATGCATACATGATGCATATAGAAAGTTAAAGAAAATACATGCTAGTATGAACTTAAAATTTTAGGAACTACAAAGAGAAAATGAGTTTCTTAAGAAAGATCATGCTTTAATTGATAAAAATCATATGAAATTTCTTGATGAGTTTGATGATTTGAATAAGAACCATAAAAACTTAAAATCAACCTATGCAAAACTTGAAAAAGAATTTAAAGATTTTATGGATGAATTAGAGAGCAAAATATATTGAATAAATTATACAAATTGAATTTTGAAAGATATGAATTTATTTTTCAAACTGAAAATAAAAGTTCTCGAGGATAATAAGATACCCCAAATACTTGAAGATTTCACAAATCCTATTTTGTATCCTAAATTTATACAATCCTTGAATAGATAGTGTTGACCTAGTTTTTGGCCTAGACCAGGTCAAAGAGTTGACCTGGTCAAATTTGACCAAGCTAGACCCCAGGACCCATCCCATTGGGTTTAGGGAGTCAAGTCGAGTCTGTTGAGCCCGAGCTTGGACCCGGGGTCAACCCGGTTGACCTAGTCAACCAAGGTTGACCACTTAGCCCATTTATAGCTCAAATCAACTTTGAATCAAATCTCACCCACATCATGGCTTGATCTCTTCCCCTCCCCTTGACCTATTTGACTGGGTTGACCAGGTCAATGGTTGACTTTGTCAACCCAAGTCTTTAATAGGTCATTTTTGACCTATTAAGGCCATTTAAAGGCCCATTAATGAGATTGAATGCCAAAAAAACGTTTGGATTTTGAAAACCACGGCCTATTGACTCCTATTTCCCTCCTAATTCAATTGAGATTAGATCTAGGCCGTTGATCTAGAGTTTAGAGACTTAAATAGGAGAAATTAGGTCATGATGAGGATCTTTTTGCTCTTGCTCTTTGGAGAGACCACCTCAGGCCTCCAAATTTTTGGTGAGAGCTCCCGCTTCCTTCCTCCACCTTTCCCGACCAGATCCCGACCTGCTCGAGCCGCCAGCGACGAGAAGTCCGGCGAACCCGAGCGTGAAACCTTCTCTACACGAATCCCGTCCGATCCAGGCTGTTTTGGCGTCGGAGTTCAAGAGAGGAATTGTTCTAGACGATCCCACGAGTCCAACGAGACCAAGAACTCCCGAATCCACCGTGTGGATTAAGGTATATCGTAAACCCTAGTTTAGAACACTTAGGGTTAATTAGTACCGTGATTAGTATATCTTAATTCGAACGAAATATTCCCCATGAATTCTCTTCATTACAGGAGCCTATGTTTAAAATTTCGTTCGCTTTGATCCATCCAATAGAGAGAATTTGCTAAAAAATGTGTTTAGGGTTCGGTTTGCACAGACTGGGAGCCATGCCTGATTCAGACCGTTGATCGCGCGATCAACGGTCCAGATCGGCCGATCTGCGGCTCTGTCCGAACCGCATGAGGGATCCCGCGGCTTAGATCTCGGTCCGAAATTTAAAAATAATTATTGTCTCTGAACTTCGAAATTACGTAGATTTCTCGTTTTAAGTCAGATTTTTGTGCACAGCACCTTGTTTTGGGTGTATCTGAAATTCTGTACATTTTGAAATCACTTTTTGGTGAAAATTCTGTTTAGATTTTCTGATATCCCCAAAACAGTGAAATATCACTATTTTAAAATATTATTTTATTACGTTTAAACTTCGGAAAACCATATCTTCGTTGTTTTAAGTCGGATTTCGATGTGCGACCCCTCGTTCTTTTCAGCAAGACGAGCTTTATGTTTTGGAACCATTTCCAGCCCTTGATTTTGGCTGTCTTGACTGTTTTCTGTTTTATCCTATGATTTGGATATTTTAATATTATTTGAATTAATTATCATACTAATTATTTTTAAACTAAAAATTATTTTTAAACCATTTTGAAACCTCGATTGGGTGGTCAGCGGGTTTCCCTATACTTATGTATTATGAATTGAACTATTTTCAATTAGTTTATTTTCCAAAAATATATTTATATCTATAAGTAATTTTAAATTATTTTAAAACTACTTATACCTAAATTCTAACTTTGGGATACCCGCTACTTCATGAAATTTTAGACATGGATCTCATGTGTGAAGAGCAATCATGGGAGAGTGGGTTAGTGAATGGTTGAGTCCCAATCATTCACTAATCCTTTCTTTAGGTGTCTTTACTTTTTATTTTTCGTAGATTGCATGTATAGGATTGCACCACCACCACTTAGTTTAGGTTCTCCTAGATCTAAGGATATGGCGTGTTTATTTTGTTTATGTATTCCATGCATTTACTACCTTGAGGGTTAGTATGAACTTCAGTTTAAACTCCTACAACGTAGTGACACCTTAAGGACAATAATTAAGGACCCGTCTGGCGAACTTAGAAGTTTTCTAGGAGCTAGGATAGATCACTGATTGACACCAAAACCTCAACATTTAAACTTAGTGACATCGTAAACATCACATAATTTTCTGGAAATTTTTAGGAGCTTTTAGAGCCCTTAATTAACCAACTCTAATTAATCTGCTAAATAAGGCCCCGAGACCTTCCGAAAAAATGCAATAATTACATATTAGGTCAGAAAATTACCCATAATAGCTTGATTTGTTCAGAATCTGACCCTTGACCTTAGATAAATAGGGCTCCCTAGTTTGACTTTAGGTTGACCCCTAATTTGACCATAGGTGGAAATTACCTTTTTGCCCCTAATAAATTATTAAAAAATTATTAAAAATCCCAAATTTTCTCCAAATACTTGGGATCACTTTATCAGGTCATCCCTGACTTTTGGGAGTGATTCCAATCAGTTTGGAGCTCATTTGGATCAAAATAGTAAAAAAGGGCCCTTCCTTAGTTAATTTAGAAAATCCCCTTAATTACCCAAATCTTAGAAAATACATAACTAATTGTAGAAAATTCTAAATTAGGCAAACTCACTTGCATTAGACTTCAATTAGGGCCTAGTATTTATTAAAAATCTTAGGTTTCCAGAAATTGACCTAGATTAGAAAGTCAACATTTTGGTCAACCGTAGTTCATTGAGGGCCCGAAACTTAGAAAATTCATAACTTTGCCTAGAGAACTCCGATTTCAGCCTACTACCTGTCTAACTGCTCGTATTAAGGTCTAGTATTTTCCTAAGGTAATAGGAGATCTAGATTTAGCCTTTTTACCATAGTGACCTTTTGGACCCTTAGTCTAGTTCCTAGGAGGACCCAGGACTTTCTAAAATTGGCTAATATAACTTTAACTTCAAATATCATCACCCTAAGTTTCTAAAATTGATCAACAAACTAAGTTAACTAAAATGCACTCCAATTCATTAATATTTGAATTTCAACAAAAATTTCCTTTTCTGGCCTTCAACAGACTTGAACTTTAGACAATTTTAACTAACTATCCTGCCTAGGATCTATCCAAACTACACAAGCCTTATACACACATAGAATGGTTTGCTAGGGCACCACTTCTAGACCTAGGTTAGGCCGCTGGGTTTTATTTTTCTGCTGTGTGCCGGAGCTTTCAATGGTTTTCATTGCATGCTGTTTGAAAAATGATTGGTGTGTTTGCTTACTTTCTCTGCACTCTGGATGTGAGCGCTAGATTTACCCCTAGGTTAGGAACGCCATATATATACTGTTCTTCCGTGCAGGTGGCCATGCTCAAGCTAATAAAAAAGGGGGGAGCATTATGATTATTTCTAATAATATTTTATGCAGGTGCTTGCTCAGCTCCCCCTAAATAAAAATGAGGGCTAAAATTAATAATTATAACTGCACAAATGGAGCTGCTTAGCCCTCATAATTAAGAGCATGGCTTGGCACAGGGTCAATGGTGTTAGCATTTTTATTTCTATATAAACTGCTTGGGATGATTTTTACTAGGATAACCTTACAGGGATTCTTAGATTTACTGCTTTTAATTCATGTAATTTATTTGTAATAATTGTTAAGAGTTGTGAAAACAACTATTGAGTTGGGATATTCTTATCCAGCTTGAATTCTAAAAGAAGAAGGCATCCCCAAGGGGAGAGTCTTCTTCCATTTGGAAGATCGAGCTGGATGGCTTTAGATATCCAAAGAGAAAAGGCAATACCCCCATACTGGGGGAATTGTCTCTTCGTTTGGATATTCAAGCCACGACGGATCCAAGGAGTCCAAGGAGGAGTGATCCAAGGAGTCTAAGGAGAGGAAACCCAGGAGACTGAAGATATTGAAGATTGAAGACCCAATATCCCACTCAAAGTTGTTGGCGTCTGTCATAGGCTTAGAAATCCGGGTTGTTGGCAGTGGTGCCCGGCCACTTTACTTTTCTGCATACCCTGGGTTGTAATTAAAGGGCAGTTGGCCTATGGACATTTATTTGATTAGTTTGTGGATTTATATTGATGTGTTTACCTGATTGCGCTTAGAAATACCTGCTTTTCTAGGTTTATTCATTGCATGCCGATCTTTGTTTTCGTCTGGATATCGTTAGGCTCTTTAAGGATCATAAAATTTTTATACTCATAATTAATTTTCTAATATTTTAAGGCTTTAAATAATATAGAAACTTAACGAACCTAGGGAATTGCCGGAATCGTCCGGGGTCGCATGCATATTACTTCATCTTCTCTCTCCTTCTAATAAGACATCTCCCTGCCTGCGGGTAGAGTCCGGATAATCTGGCCTATGAGGATGAAGTGCCGGACCTAGGGAGACTCAATCTTTTCTAAAAATTATTTTATATTAAGCATGTTTTTAAAATCCAAAGCATTCATGAGCTGACATTTCAACTAGCATGCATTGCATTAGTAACCAACTAATTAAAATTTAATTGTATTAGCTAGGGGCATTCACCCAACATAAGTCCAGGACCACTTAGGAAATTCTCTAGATGTCGGTCCTACTTCCAATAACTGTACCACCCACCTATCTTTCATAACTAACTTAATTGCATGGTTTTAAAGCGACTAGGTGGTTAGCTGGCTCCCCCAATCCAGGCCGGGATAAGTCCAGATCTTTGCATCGCATTAGCTAGGACACTGGTCTTAGTGTGTGTCGAGCACTAAGCCCAACCTAGATTTAGGATTCGAGGCTACTACATTCGGTCTCGTAGTAAGCCTTAAATAGTAGGTAGGTCTTTTCTTTTCAGGGACCCTAAATCCTACTTATCTGCGTCACAGGATGACGCCATCTCCATCCCTTCTCTCACGCATGTGATTGAGTGTTTGGCTTTGATTTTCTCCAGTTTCTCTTTAGTACCCTAGAGCCTCCGAATGCTGGTATGAGCCATGCATGTTGATTCAGCCCCTTTCGGACCTTTCTTCCCTTTGAGTAGGATTTCCTAGTCTGTACCCTTGTGCCGATCCCACTTTAAGAGAGGATAATGTATAATCCTTAATCGAGAGTTTTCTCAGGCTCCGGCCTGGGATGTAATTAACCACGGGGGCTTGCGCCCGTGGGAAACTCGGTCCCACATCTACTAAACCCCATTCGAGCTCTTGCATCGGATGGGGGAAACCCGTGATTTGGTCATGTATATTACTACCCATCGAGGTGTATTGGTGAAAGCCTCTATCCTCAATGGTTAGTCGTATGCATGATCCAATCTGTCCCTTCCAATTGACCCGTTCGCGCGGTGCTCTTTCGGAGGTCCACAGGTTTCTGGATCCTTTTCACCCTCTACCCGCTGTTCAGATGCGGTCAGCCTGGTAGTTGGTTTTACTTTACCGTTGAGAGAGCCCGACAGAGTCCCTGGGAGGCATTCCTCAACAACCCTTTACTCGGATGTCCTGTAAAAGACTAAGCAGGCTTCCATTTCGTGGTTCATGAGCTTCTTGCTGAGGTCAGGCAGAAGTAGTGGCCACCCCAATCCACTGTTCTGAAAGGAGCAGGAGGGGCGGGATCCTTTCACCCTCTACCCGCTGTCCAGATGCGGACAGCCTGGTAGTTGGTTTTATCTTACCTAGTTGAGTGAGCCCGACAGAGTCCCTGGGAGGCTATCCTCAACGACTTTTTACTCGGATGTCCTGTAAAAGACTACACAGGCTTCCACTTCGTGTCTTATTTACTTTTGCTGAGGTCAGGCAGAGGTATCGAGTCACCCCAATCCACTGTTCCGAAAGGATCAGGAGGGGCGGGATCCTTTTCACTTTCCACCCCGCTGTCTAGATACAGTCAGGCGGGTAGCTGGTCTTACTTGGTAGAGAGAGCCTGACAGAGCACCTGACAGGAACTCCTCGCCTCTTTTCCTGAGTGTCCTGTTCTGATCAAATAGGCACCAGATTTTGTGACTCTTTTGTTTGCTGTCCTGAGTTGATCAGACAGATACTGAGTCACCCCAATCCACTGTCCTGAAATAGGCAGGAGGAGATGAGATCTTTTCACCTTCTATCCTGTTGTTTGAAATGAACAGACAGGAAGCTGGTTTGACTTACTTGGTAGAGAGGGCCTGACAGAGCACCTGGCAGGAACTCCTCGCCATCCTTTTCCCTGAGTGTCTTGTTCCGGTTAGGCCGACACCAGGCTTCGTGATTCTTTGGTTTGCTGACCCGATTTTGTCAGGCAGATACTGAGTTACCCCAATCCACTGTCCTGAATGAGGCAGGAGGATATGGGACCCTTTCACCTTCTATTCTGCTGATTCTATATAGTCAGACAGATAGTTGGTATGCTTTTGCTACCTTACTTGTGGTTCTTCTCTTGGCTCTACCCTTGCTACAGGGTAAGGCCAGAGGAGAATCCCTTTATCTTTTTCACCCTTGATGTGATCTTTACTTTTGATTCTCGTTTCTGCTCTTCCCTCGCTATAGGGCAAGGCTATAGGAGAATCCCCTTACCTCGTTTTCACCTTTTTAGGTGATCTTTACCTTTAGTCCTTCTCTGGGCTTTACCCCTACCACAGGGTACGGCCATGAGAAGACCATGCTACCAGTTCACCATTTTGGGTGATTCTTGACTTGTGCACTGCTGCTTTTCACTCTATCCTAGGATCTACCCTCGCTGTAGGGTAAGGCCAGGAGAAGAGTTCTCTACTTTTCTTCCATCTTTTTGATGCTCATGTTTTCTCTTATACCTTCTCTGGCTTAGTCGGTCAACGCCAACACGAGCGGTTCACTAGTTGTTCGCCACTCCTGTTGGGGGTCCGTTTGTTGACCTCGATTTTGTCAATCCATGGGTATGAGGGACTAGGTTGACCAGGTCAACTGTTGACTTGGTCAACCCAAGGCTTATTGGGTCAATTTTGACCCATTAAGGCCTTTTGAGCCCAAATCAAGCCCAAATCCATTTGAAATCAAATCTCACTCATATCATGGCTTGATCTCTTCCCCCATTGACCTATTTTGACTGGTTTGACCAAGTCAAACTCTAACTTGGTCAAACCAAGCCTTTAATAGGTTAATATGGCCTATTTATGTGAATTTAAGACATAATTAATAGGTTTAATGGCTCTTAATGCATGGAAATTCAAAACCACGGCCTAATCCCTCTAATTTCCCTCCTAATTTGATCATGATTCGATCCTAACCGTCCCTTGGTCGTTTAGGAGTTTAAATAGGGAGAAAATTAGGTTTAGAAGGATTCTTTTGGCTCTTGCTTTCTCAAGAGACCATCTCAGGCTCTGAGATTTGACGAGAGTGCTCCCACATCCTTCCTCCACCTTCCCCGACCAGATCCCGGCCGCCTCGAGCCGCCGCCGGCGAGAAATCCGGTGAACCCAAGGCTAAATCCTTTTCCAGACTTCTACCGCTTGATCGAGGCCATTTCAGAGTTCGAGTGCAACTAGGAAATTGTTCCTGGGGAGTCCACAAGTCCAACAAGCCCAAAATCGTCCAGATCCACCGTGTGAATTGAGGTATATCGCAAACCCTAGTTAGAAACACTTAGGGTTAATTAGCATTATGATTAGTGCATCTTAATACAAATAGAATATCCCCCATGAATGCTCTTCATTCATAAAACTTGGGTTTCAAATTTCATGTCATTCAGTTGAGAATCGAGGGAGAACGAGGCAAAATAGAGGTCTAGGGCTCGGGTTCGTCGTCCACTTGATATGGGCTGTTGATCCCGAATCCAATGGCCACGATTCAGTTGCACCGTTTGCCTGTCCTCCCGTGTATCAGCTTCTGTTGGATCCGCGCCCGTCCGACTCGATCAAGACCGTTGATTTCGAACCACGCGAGATCAACGGTTCGGATCGCTGCTCACGTGGCTAAGTGGCTTGGCGGGACAGCCGCCAATGATTGCCAATCATTGGCCGATGATTGCGGCGGCGCAATCATTGGCCGAAAACTGCGGAGCCAATGGGAACATGCCAAGTGTCGGCCCGAGAGGTTTTCCTAGGTTTTGATTTTATTTTAAATGTATTTTATACATTTTAACTTTAAAAAATCATAGAAAATTCATTTTTGCTCCGATTTTTGCGTGTAATACCTTGTTTTGTTCGTATTTTTATTCTCTACACTATAAATTTTTTTTTTTAATAAAAATAATGTATGGATTTTGAGATATTATTAAAATAGTAAAAATAACCTTATTTTTATTTTTATTTAAACTATTATTTTAATACAATTATTATTTAATAATTAGTTATATTAATTACTATTAGTTTAAGTTATTATGTTATTGTTTAAGTTCCATTTTATAATCATCATTATTATTAATTATTTTGAGATTATTTTTTTTTAATTATATTTTTCTATTTTCCAATAATTATTTATTTGTAAATACCCTTTATTGACTTAAACTTCAAAAATCCATATCTTTCTCGTTTTCGATCCGATTTTGACGCACAACCCCTTGTTTTGATCGTATTTGAATTCTGCATGTTTTAAAGGTGGTTGGGCTCAAGTATTTTTAACCTGTCTGCAGTTATGTTTAAGTCAGTCAATTGCTTATTTTATAAAATAATTAGTTATCGTATTCAAACTTTGAAATTACATAACTTTGTCGTTTTAAGTCCTCTGTCAACGCACAATACTTTGTTTTGGATGTACTCTGAATTCTGCATATTTTAAAACTATTTACAGATGAAAATTTTGTCTCTATCTCCTGTTATTTCAAAAACAGCAAAACAGCACTATTTTAAAATATTATTTTTATTGTGTTTAAATTTCGGAAAACCATATCTTCGTCGTTTTAAGTCGGATTTCGATGTGCGACCCCTCGTTCTTTTCAGCAAGACGAGCTTTATGTTTCGGAACCATTTTCAGCCTCTGATTTTGGCTATCTTGACAGTTTTCTGTTTCACCCTATGATTTGATTATTTTAATATTATTTAAATTAACTATTATACCAATTATTTTTAAACTAAAAATTACTTTCAAATTGTTGCGAGTCTCGATTGGGTGATCAGCGGGTCTCCCATACACCTATTTATTATAATTTAACTTATTTTTAATTATCTTAATTTCCAAAATTTATATACATATATTTAAGTACTTTAAAACTATTTTTGAAACTATTTATATATTAAATCTCTTAATTCCGGGAGATTCGCTATCGCATGAAATTTTAGACATGGGTTCTAGATATGAAGAGCAATCATGGGGGAGTGGGTTAGTGAATGGTTGAGTCCCAATCATTCACTAATCCATTCTTTAGGTGTCTGTCTTTTTATTTTCGTAGATTGCATGTGTAGGTCGCACCACGAGCACTTAGCCTAGGCTCTCCTAGATTTAAGGACATGGCGTGTTTATTTTGTTTATGTACTCCATGCATTTACTACCTTGAGGGTTAGTGTAAACATCACTTTAAACTCCTACAACATAGTGACACCCTAAGGACAAAAATTAAGAACGTGTCTAGCGAACTTAGAAGTTTTCTAGGAGCTAGGATAGATCCCAGAATGACATGAAAACTTCAACACTTGAACCTAGTGACATCATAAGCCTTTCATAATTTTCTGGAAATTTCTAGGAGCTTTTAGAGCCCTTAATTAACCAACCATAATTAATCTGTTAAATAAGGCCCCGAGACCTTCCAAAAAATACAATAATTACATATTAGGTCAGAAAATTACCCACCATACCTCAAACCGACCAGAATTTGATCCTTGACTTTAGATAAATAGGGCTCCCTAGTTTGACTTCAGGTTGACCCCTAATTTGACCATAGGTGGAAATTACCATTTTGCCCCTAATAAATTATTAAAAATTATTAAAACTTCCAAATTTTCTCCAAACACTTGGGAACACTTTCTTAGGTCATCCCTGATTTTTGGGAGTGATTCCAATCAGTTTGGAGCTCATGTGGATCAAAACAGTAAAAATGGCCCTTTCCTAGTTAATTTAGAAAATCCCTTAATTACCCGATCTTAGAAAACTCATAACTTATTGTAGAAAACTCCAAATTAGGTAAACTCACTTGCATTAGACTCCAATTAGGGCCTAGTATTTATTGAAAATTTTAGGTTTCCAGAAATAGGCTTAGATGAGAAAGTCAACATTTTGGTCAACCCCAACCTATAGTTTAGGGCCCGAAACTTAGAAAATTCATAACTTTGGATAGAGAACTCCGATTTCAGCCTACTACCTGTCTAACTACTCGTATTAAAGTATAGTATTTTATTAAGGTGATAGGAGACCCAGATTTAGCCTTTTTCCCATAGTGACTTTTTGGACCCTTAGTCTAGTTCCTAGGAGGACCCGAGACTTTCCAAAATTGACTAATGTAACTTTAACTTCAAATATTATTTCCTTAAGCTCTTGAAACAGACCAACAAACTAAATTAACTAAAATGGACCCTAATCCATTGATATTTGAATTCCAACTAAAATTCCCTTCCTGGGCTCATAACAAACCTGAACTCTAGATAACTTCAACTAACTGACCATATTAGGATCCATCCAAACCACACTAGCCTTACACACACATAGAATGGTTTGCTAGGGCACCACTTCTAGATCTAGGTTAGACCGCTGGGTTTTATTTCCTGCTGTGTGCCGGAGCTTTCCGTGGTTTTCACTGCATGCTGTTTGAAAAAATGATTGGTGTGTTTGCTTACTTTTTCTGCACTCTGGATGTGAGCGTTAGACTTATCCATAGGTTAGGAGCGCTATATATATACTGTTCTTCCGTGCAGGTGGCCATGCTCAAGCTAATAAAAAGGGGGGAGCATTATGATTATTTCTAATAATATTTTTTATGCAGGTGCTTGCTCAGCTCCCCCTAAATAAAAATAAGGGCTAAATTAATTATAACTGCACAGATGGAGTGCTTAGCCCTCAAAATTAAGAGCATGGCTTGGCACAGGGTCAATGGTGTTAGCATTTTTTTTTATATATATGAACTGCTTGGGATTTTTATTAGGATAACCATGCAGGTCCTTTTAGATTTTTCTGCTTTTCAATTAATGTAAATTTGTATGTAATAATTGTTAAGAGTTGTGAAAACAACCTTTGAGTTGGGATATTCTTATCCAGCTCGGATTCTAAAAGAAGAAGGCATCCCTAAGGGGAGAGTCTTCTTCCATTTGGAAGATCGAGCTGGATGGCTTTAGATATCCAAAGAGAAAAGGCAATACACCCCATGTTGGGGAGAATTGTCTCTTCGTTTGGATATTCAAGCCACGACGGATCCAAAGAGTCTAAGGAGGAGTGATCCAAGGAGTCCAAGGAGAGGATACCCAGGAGACTGAAGATATTGAAGATTTGAAGACCCAATATCCCTCTCAAAGTTGTTGGCGTCTGTCATAGGCTTAGAAATCCGGGTTGTTGGCAGTGGTGCCCGGCCACTTTACTTTTCTGCATATCCTGGGTTGTAATTAAAGGGCAGTTGGCCTATGGACATTTATTTGATTAGTTTGTGGATTTATATTGATGTGTTTACCTGATTGCGCTTAGAAATATCTACTTTTTCTAGGTTTCTTTCTTGCATGCCGTTTCTGTTTTCGCCTGGATCGTATTAGGCTCATTAAGGATTATAAAATTCTTCTACTCGTAATTAATATTTGAAAATTTAAGTTTTAAATAACATAGAAACTTAACGAACCTAGGGAATTGCCGGAATCGTCCGGGGTCGCATGCATATTACTGCATCTTCTCTCTCCTTCTAATAAGACATCTCCCTGCCTGCGGGTAGAGTCCGGATAATCTGGCCTATGAGGATGAAGTGCCGGACCTAGGGAGACTCAGTCTTTTCTAAAAATTATTTTATATTAAGCATGTTTTTAAAATTCAAAGCATTCATGAGCTGACATTTCAACTAGCATGCATTGCATTAGTAACCAACTAATTAAAATTTAATTGCATTAGCTAGGGGCATTCACCCAACATAAGTCCAGGACCACTTAGGAAATTCTCTAGATGTCGGTCCTACTTCCAATAACTGTACCACCCACCTATCTTTCATAACTGACTTAATTGCCTGGTTTTAAAGCGACTAGGTGGTTAGCTGGCTCCCCCAATCCAGGCCGGGATAAGTCCAGATCTTTGCATCGCATTAGATAGGACACTGGTCTTAGTGTGTGTCGAACACTAAGTCCAAACTAGATTTAGGATTTGAGGCTACTACATTCAGTCTCGTAGTAAGTCTTAAATAGAAGGTAGGTCCCTTCTGTTCAGGGACTATAAATCCTACTTATCCGCGTCACAGGATGACGTCACCTCCATCCTTCTCTCACACATGTGATTGAGTGTTTGATCTTTCTTTTTACAGTTTCTCTTTAGTACCCTAGAGCCTCCGAATGCTGGTATGAACCACGCATGTTGATTCAGCCCTTCGGACCTTTCTTCCCTTTGAGTAGGATTTCCTAGTCTATACCCTTGTGCCGATCCCATTTTAGGAGAGGATAATATATAATCCTTAATCGAGAGTTTTCTCAGGCTCCGGCCTGGGATGTAATTAACCACGGGGGCTTGCGCCCGTGGGAAACTCGGTCCCATATCTACTAAACCCCATTCGAGCTCTTGCATCGGATGGGGGAAACCCGTGATTTGGTCATGTATATTACTACCCATCGAGGTGTGTTGGCGAAAGCTTCTATCCTCAATGGTTAGTCGTATGCGCGATCCAATCTGTCCCTTCCAATCGGCCCGTTCGCGCGGTGCTCTTTCGAAGGTCCACAGATAGAATAATAGTAGAGACTTAGGAATCCATTTTTGGGAGTCAAATATAATAATTGTGGATTATTTAGACATATATCTCACACCTGTACATTTAAGAAAAAAACTCATTTGGTGTGGAGACCTAAGATGCATAAACCTAGACATATCATACTTGCATCTATTTATAATTTGTAAAAAGGTGAACCCAAACTTGTTTGGGTTCCCAGGTCTAGCGTTTGATAATTTTGTAGAGACGCTCTCACACAAAGTCTTGTGAGAGCATATGGTACTTGGATAGCGGTTGCTCAAAGCATATGACTGGAGATTCTGATCAATTCATATCGCTGGAAGCTAGAAGTGGAGGCTGGGTTACAGTTGGAGATAACATCACAAGGAAAGTGGTTGGGTCAGATATGATTGGAAATCTTAAAAAAAAAAAAATTATTGAAAATGTACTACTTGTAGAAGGCTTAAAGCATAATTTGTTAAGTATTAGCCATCTATGTGATAAAGGATACTGTGTAAAAAGTTTTTCTACTTGCTACGTATTAAGCCTAAATGATAATGATATTTTGAATGGTATACAGGTAAATAATGTGTATATACTAGACTTGAATTACGTTAAAACTCATACTACTTTTTGTTTAAAATCTATTTCTGATGAATCATGGCTTTGACATAGGAGACTTTATCACTCTAGCATAAAAAATATTAGGAGGATTACCCAAAAGAACCTAGTGAGAGGTATACTAAAATTAGACTTTACTAAAGACCACATTTGTGATGCATGTCAATTAGGAAAATAGGTGAAGTCATCTTTTTAGTCCAATAAGGATTTTAGAACAGTAAACCGTTTGAGATATTACATATGGATCTTTTTGGACCAGTTGGAACTATAAGTCTAGGAGGTAAGGTATACGTATTTGTTATTATGGATGATTTTTCTAGATTCACATGTGTTAGATTTCTAAATTATAAGAGTGAATCATTTGAGGAGTTTAAAACTTTTTTGACTTGGATTCAAAGAAAACTAGGATGTGAGATTATGATAATTCAAAGTGATCATGAAGGAGGATTTAAGAATGAAAAATTTGAGGATTTCTATAAGAAGAAAGGAATTGATCACAACTTTTTTACACCTAGAATATCTCAGCGGAATGGGATAGTTGAAAGGAAAAATAAAACATTAATAGAAGCCGCCCGAGGCATGTTGACAGAATATTCACTTCCTAAATATTTTTGGGCTGAGGAGGTTAGCACTATATGTTATATTTTGAATAAAACACCCTATGTATTACTAAAAGGGAGAACACTTAATTTGTCACATTTGCATGTCTTTGGATGTAAGGTCTTCATTCATAAAAATAGAAAATCTGTCTTAGAAAAATTTGATCCAAAATTAGATGAAGGAATCTTTATAGGATACTCAAGTATTGGAAAATCTTATAGAGTATTCAATAAAAGAACTTTGATAATTAAAGAGACCATACATGTTGTATTTGATGAATCTAGAATTTTAGAAAAGCCAATTATTGAAGAGGATGAAATGGAGATTAACTCTCAAAAGATTGAGAAAATAAATTTGGAAGAAAATTTAGAGATAGAAAATCCAATGCCTAAAGATCTGAGATTTACTAAAAATCACCCAAAGAAATTGATTATAGGTGAACCTAGTGAGAGTATTAGGACTAGGCATGGACTGAACAAAGAAGTCGACCACTCAGCCTTTATTTCAATGATAAAAGCCACAAATATTGATTAAGCACTTTTGGATGAATTTTGAATATTTGCTATGCAAGAAGAATTAAATCAATTTATAAGAAATAAAGTTTAGGAATTAACTACAAGACCAAATGATCAAAGTGTAGTTGGAACTAAGTGGGTATTCAAGAATAAAATGAATGACTCAGGAGTAATCATTAGAAATAAGGCTAGATTGTTAGCTAAGGGGTATAATCAAATTGAAGGGATTGATTTTGAGGAGACTTTTGCCCCTGCAGTTAAACTTGAAGCAATTAGGGTTTTATTAGCCTATGCATGTTTCAGAAGATTTAAATTATATCAAATGGATGTTAAAAGTGCCTTTTTAAATGGGGTAATTCAAGTGGATATTTTTTTAGAACAATCTCCAGGTTTTGAAAATTCTAAATACCCAAATTATATTTTCAAATTGAAAAAGGTATTATATGAATTGAAATAGACACCTAGGGCTTGGTATGAGAGATTGAGCACCTTCCTACTTGAGAGATCTTTTAAAAAAGGAAGTGTGGACACAACTCTCTTTTAAAGAAATTGGGAGAAGATATACTCATTGTACAAATTTATATTGATGATATTATTTTTAGATCTTCAAATAAAAATCTTTGCAATGATTTTTTTAAAATAATGAGTAGTGAATTTGAGATGAGTCTAATGGGAGATTTGAGTTACTTTTTAGGCTTTAGCATTAAGTAAATTGAGTAAGGTATATTTCTTAATCAGTTAAAATATGTTAAAGACATCCTCAAAAAGTATGAAATGGACAATGCTAAACTATTAGTACATCTATGAGTTCCTCAGTTCCGTTGAATAAGAATTATAAGGAAAAATCTGTTGATAAAAAAAATTTAGATGAATAATTGGATCTTTACTTTTCTTGACAGCTAACTAACTCGATATATATTTAGTGTTTGCTTATGTGCTAGATTTCAATCAGATCTAAAAGAATCACATTTGACAGCAGTGAAAAGGATTTTAAGGTGTTGGGAACTCAGAATTTAAGAATTTGGTATCCTAAGTTTAGCTCTTCATTTGAAATAATTGAATATTCAAATTCAGATTTTGCAAGTTGTAGGGTTGATAGAAAGAGTACTTTTAGAACATGTCAATTCATTAAATATTCTTTAGTGTCTTGGTTCAGTAGAAAATAAAATTCAGTAGCCCTATATACTGCTGAAGCTGAATACATTGCATTAGAAAGTTATGTGGCAAAAGTACTTTGGTTGAAACAATAGTTGATTAATTTAGGATTAAAAATATGCACTATTCCTATTTATTGTGATAACACTGGTGCTACTTGTATTTCTAAAAATCCTATTCAACATTCAAGAACCAAACACGTAGACATTAGACATCATTTTATAAGGGATTATGTATCCAAAGGAGAAATTGAACTCATTCATATTACAACATAAAATTAACTTGTAGACATTTTTACAAAATAACTAGCCTTTAATACTTTTAGTACATTAAGAATAAGCCTTGGTATGATTGATTTGAATGCTTAATTAAAATGATTCTGTATCATTGATGTGTGTTTTTGTTAGTGTGTTGTGTGTCTTTTGATTTTGTGATTTTCTATATATATATATATATATATATATATATATATATATATATATATATATATATATATATATATATATATATATATATATATATTATTGTTTTGTTCATGTTTGATTTTGCAAACTTCTGTCTGTTTGGTTTTGTGTTCTCTCACATCTAAATTCATGATTTTGAATGTTAACTTAGAAATTTGAGTTTATATCGTCTGTACAAAATTAATTTCGTATGGGATGAAGCGTGTAGCGTATTAACTGTCAATTTGAACGGTTTGCATGCAGTTTTTCAGTTTTCATATCACCATTCGTCTGTGTGATCATCACGATCGTCCGAATGATGTATATTTAATCATATGTACGCAGTAGTCGATTATACAGATAAGATCAGTTTCTTTATTTCTAATCATACGTACGAACTTTCAGTTCGTACATACTAACTTTCAGTTCGTACATACGAACTTGTGGCGATTCAATATAAGGGATGTTTCAAACAGTCATTAAAATGATTTTAAATAACTGATCGTCTCAGACGAATACTTGTTCGTCTGTACGATCGTTTTGGACCCATTCATTCGTCCAGACGAAATATTTTTCATAGGAAATGAACCCAAATTCGTACGGGATGAAATTTTTTTGTTCGTACGAAACAAACGTTTTCTCTTTAAATAGGAAGATTTTGAACTCAAACTTCATCCCCTAAAAAATCACTTTCAATCTTTGATTCTCCTAGATCTTCTCCATGGCTAGTTCAAGCAAAAGGTAAAAGGTTCTTGCTAAGGGACCCTCTAAAATTTCAGGAGATAACTTTCTGTCCAAAGCAAATGAGGAGTCCTTTCCTAGATTCGCATCCACCAAAATCACTCCCTCTAGAGTCCTTCTCCAAGAACAACACACTTTTAAGGTAATGAACCTTTTTGCTTCCACCCAGTTTGGTCTTATTCTCACTCTAATTCATCTCTACAACAAGGAGACTTTCCACTACTTCCTTGCCAATATATCCTTCAACTTTGACCAAACTATAATTAGATCATATGTTTTTAAGAAGAAAGTGGAGATCACTAAAGAAGACTTAGGAATATTTTTGAACTTAAGAACTCAAGGGATTGGAGCCCACACTTTGACCTCCTCCACCAACTTTGATTGGACTGCAATAAATTAAGTCATTAGAGGATATAGTGAAGCAAGCCATTTTCCTAAGGTAGCCTCTCTTAACCATAATGCATGTATCATCCAGCATATTCTTTGCACTTACATTATTCCTAAAGCTAGTGATAGAGTAAATATCTCACCTCTTCTTTCTACAGTGACTTATTTGATTATGACAAGCCAACCAATAGATGAAGCCTAATTGATCATTGACTACTTTTATGGACTTTCTGAGATTGTCCTATCTCCCACAAGAGGAAGAAAAATATAGCCTTAGGACATCTTGTGACCTACATTTTAGAGAAGAAATATGACCTAGTCTATCCAGTTCAAAATCTAGAAGAGCTGATCTACTATAATGATGGATCTTTTCGAGCAATCTTTAATAAAACTCCACATGTAATAAGTAGTGACTCAGAGGAGGAAAGAAGAGGACCTCCACCTGAACCATCTGGTACTCTAAATTCTCAGGATATGGTCCAGTGATTTGATTGGCTTGAGAGTCATTTTGACCAACATTTTGATCAAATTGAAACTCATCTTCAACAGCAGGACTATCAACATCAGCAGGATATGGATTGGGTTAGAGGTCAATTTGATTCAGTTAACACGAATATGGCTATTATGAGTAACTATTTCAACTTCTTCAACCCTCTTCAGCCTCCTCCAAATCAGGGTCCTTCAGAGTGATGATTGTATTTCTGTTTGATTCTCTGTACCAGATGTGATGTTGTGTGATTTTTAGCTGTTTTGTTTTTATGTTTTCTGTCATGTTATGTAGTGTTTTGTGTTGTTAGTTTTTATTTAGTGTTTTGAAAAATACGTTTATTGATATCAATCGTACTTGATATAATATCTTTTATTATGATATCAACAAAAGTTATTCTGTCTTGGTTTAGTGTTTTTTATTTCATTTTTGAAATGTGTGTTAGCCTATATGATCATCCTTCAAATATTTGATCTTACAAGTGCTATATCTCGAATTGCAACATAAAATTGAATTCATTAGAAAAATCTATTTTTTCAAAATTTAAGTTATGATTATAACTCGATCTAAGAATCTCAATCTCATGTCTCTTGTTAGACTAATATAATTTTTACATTATTATTGCAATTATGATATTTTCTTATTTTGTATTTCTCTTATCAATATAAATATTGTTGTAATTAGAGAAATTTGATATTTTGGATTATTGATTTTGGAAAGATCAAGATTACACTTGAAAATATACAAATGTATAAAATATCAAAAGAATGCGCAATAATTCACAAATTAAAAAAGAGGCACAAAATTAGCCCAAAAATATAAAAGATGCTTAAAATGTGCCACAAATATAAAAAAAATGCTCAAAGCGCCACAAGTGGTAATTGATTCTTTCCCTAATCTTTCAATCTTTCAATTCAAATTAATCTTCTGTATGATTTTATTTGATATTGAAATTTGAAATATAGAAATTTACATTCATCTACTTTGCAATGATTTTGTTTATTTCATTTTCTAAATTGATTCATGTTTTTGATAATTTTTTCTCTTATCTATGTTATATCTCTTCTTAAATCATATGGATCCTTATATTTCTCTAATGAAGTTTATTTTTATTTGCAAATATATCTCAATCTCTTTCAAAGGATCAACTATCAAAGGCTTTTCATATGACTTTTAATATTTCTATATTATTCTATTTGTTCTTCTCTTTTTACTGTTGTCAAAAAGGGGGAGGAAATATTATTTGTATTCGTAACTATCATTGCATTTATTCGTTGCATTTGTTTTATCGTTGCATTTTTGTTCAAGTGATTGTTTGTCATTCAAGTGATTGATTATGTGTTAAAATTTTTAAAACAAAAATTTCTTTTATGTTCGAATGCCCCTTATTCTCACATGCTTATAAATTCAGGGGGAGTTTAGGAGATACTTAGAAATTTGAAAATTATATAAACAATAATCATTTTTCCATCATAAAAAAGGGGGAGATTGTTAAGATAATTACTACTTAGCTTTTTGCATGCTTTATATTCTTACAATTTATTATTTTGATGATTCCAAATATTATTATATTGATTATTAATTTCTCCTAACACATTTTGAAAGAAATTTTTTGGCTCTTGTGTGTACTAACATTTTAGGAAAATCATACTTCAGATTGTTGAAGACTTCAAATAAAGATCTGATTATAATATTTGTATTTTGGAGTCTGTATTTTGTTTATTTTTTGAGTCAGAGTGAGTGTGATTGTAATTGAGTAACTAAGCACACACACACTGGGGGAGATCTTTAAAAGTCAAAATTTCTTATACTGATCATATGGGACAAACCATGTTCGTACGGGATGATCAGGTCAGTTATACCCCTCAATGAGCAATGAAACAAATAGTAAGTGAGAAAATTTTCTAAGTCCTGGTCATCCAAATGAATTGTCGCATTTGTCCCTGGACGATGTCCTCTGGATTCTCACTTTGAACGATTCATATAGATGAATTGTCCCATTCATCCCTGGACGATATCCTCTGGATTCTCACTTTGAACTATTCGTCTAGATGAATTATCTCATTCATCCTTGGACGATGTCATCTGGAATCTCACTTTGAACTATTCGTCCAGACGAATTGTCTCATTCATCCCTGGATGATGTCCTATAGATTCTCACTTTGTACTGTTCGTCTAGACGAATTGTCCCATTCATCCCTGGACAAAGTCCTCTGAATCCATGACTTAATTAATCATCCAGATGAATTGTTCAAATCATCTTAGGAAGATGTTCTCTGGACCCATGACTTGAACTAATTATCCAGACAAACTTGTACCTTCGTCCCAGGACGATGTCCTCTATTCCTTAAACTTTTGGACCATCCTGCAGTTATCTTCCAACAAAGTCTGGAAATAACTGTTCGTACTAGACGAACTATGTTCGTATAGAACGATGATTGGGTACGAAGTCATTTTGTACCAATGCATATTGAGTTCGTATGCAACAGTTTTTACACTGTTCGTACGTACAAATTATGATCGTACGGGATGATCGAGTACGTATAGAATTGAAAAATTATAGTTTTTGGATGTTTTTTGTGTCTTTCATATAAAAGGTCCAATTAAAACTATCTTGTAATCTTTTCATCCACTGATCTTCGTGCAAACTGAAGAGAGATTGAAGGAGAGAGTGTAAGAGAGTGTTTGAAGGAGATTTTTTACTACTGGAGTATGAAGTGTTCACTTGATACTCAAAGGTAAGGATCTTCGTTTGTGAATTGTGATTACTTCACTCTTTTCTCGTCATTCTAGATTTCTCGTGAGAAGATCTTATCAAGAAGATCCAGTTATCTGCCGACTCTCGAGGAGTGTGAACAGCGGGAATGTTCTCTGCGTACACTTAGAGAAGTGTGAAAGAATGAAGGGTTCTCTGCCCACTCTTGGAGAGTGTGAAAGGATGAAAGGTTCTCTATATACACTTGGAGAGTGTGAACAATGGGAGGTACTCTGCCTACACTTGGAGGGTGTAAAAGGACGACGATTCTCTGCGGCACCGGGTATTAGTGGAAAAGAGTTTTTGTGAAGGCTTCTCCGCCTTGCTGTGGGGGCAAAAGAAGAGACACTAATTGGTAATAGTGCAATACCTGAAGTGGGAGACTTCAAGGAATGAATGTAGGTCGTGTTTGACCAAACCACTATAAATCTTGTGTCTTTTTATTTTTTGCTGCTTATTTACTTTACTATTTATGTGTGATTTGTGATTGACCCCTTCTCTTGGTTAGCCGCTGGGGAATAAACTTAGGTCTAAAAACCTAATTCATAATTAACAAGTCTTAACAATTAGTACACACAATAATAAATTTTCAGTACAACCATTATGAGACATAAAGATACAATCAGTAATATTTGTTATCATCAAAATCATAAACTCGAAGGCCTGAGTTGCAATAATATTAACCCATGGTCCAATACCCACTCTCCCTAATAAGAGATCATAACATATAAACACTTCCTAAGAAAATGGATCAAATATCCAATTACTCTTAAAAAGCTCTTTTAAATGACTCATCCCAACTAGTACATAGTATGAGGATCATTTGTCTCAATAAATCTCACTTACTTACACTAGTTATCTACATCGAAGGTCATTTGCTCATTGCTAATACCCTCAATCAAGTTATAAAAAACACAGATATCTAAAACATATGTCTATAACTTATTTGGATTAAAACTATCAGTATCTCGTTGTTTCACGCCTCACTTAATGGGGGCTTAATATTTATTCCCAGGAACTCAACACTTTCTCCCAAGAACTTTTCGACACTAACTTATGTGGACCTCCGAAAGGTTATCCGCCGTGCGGGGAACAGAACATTGAGGGTATACGATTACATCATCCTGAGGGATGAGATGATCGCAGGCCTTCACGCTCTTCACAAGCGGGCCAATGGAAGGGAAAATTAAATTGCACATATGACTAACCATTGAGGATAACATCTCTTGCTAATGCATCCTAATGGGTAATAATATGCATGAGCTATTAGTAACAATGGGTTTCCCCCACCTGATACATCAGCTCGAGTAGAGTTTATTTAATAGTGAGACTCGATTTCCTGTAGACGCAAGCCCCCCATTGTTAATTACATCTTAAGCTTAGGCTTGAGAAGACTCTCAATTAAGGATTCGATATTATCCTTTCTAAAGTGGGATTGGTACATACAAATAAGAATAGGAAATCCTACTCAAAGAAAAGAAAAAGTTTTAACTTGGTTTAGTCAACATACACGGCTTAGATCAACATCTGGAGGGACTAAGATAATGAGAAGAAACTAGATAAAAAGAAATAATCAATGCACTCAAAATATGTAAGAGAGAAGGATGGAGGTGGTGTCATCCATATGATATAGATAGGTGGGATTTATAGTTTTTAAAGAATAGGGGACTTACCCACTGATGAGGCATACTATGAGACAACGAGTGCAATAGCCTTGAATCCTAGATCTAAAGTCGGTTTAATGTTCTACATAACACTAACATCCGTGCCCTAGCTAATACATCTGGGCTTAAATTATGCCTAAAAAGGATAGCTAGCTAACCACCTAAGCCTATAAAATCCATGCTGACCAATCTTTATAAAAGATGGGTGGGAAGCTGAGTTTTTGGAAGTAAGGCCAACGTCTAGAGAGCTTCCTAATTAGCCTTAGACTTATGTAGGGTGAATACTTCTAAAGCAAATATAATTAAATATTTAATTTAGTTAGTTTCTAATTCGATGCATGCTAGTTAAAGCTTTCATACCAGGTATGCATATAACTTTAAAATGGTTAATAAAAAAATAATTTTTAGAAAAAATTTGACTTCCCTAAATCTAGTACCTCATCTTCATAGGTAAGATTATTTAGACTACATATAAACGAGGAAGTGTCTTATAGAAGGAGAGATAGAGATATATTAATATGCATGCGACCCAGACGATTCTGGCTATTCCCTAGGTCATTTGATTTCTATGTTATTTAATTTTTAAAATTTTAGAATTTAATTATGAATAGAAAAAGTTTTAGTCCTTAGAAAGCCAAATGAAATCAAGCAACATATATGTAAGAAAGAAACTTAGAAAAAACAGGTAAGTTCTACTACATAACTATTATAAAGAAATCAATATAAATTAAACTAGGAAGAGTAAAAGAAGAAATTCAATGGCAAGTGCCATATAAGTATAACCCAAGGTCTGCAAAAAAGTAAAGGTGGCTAGGCCCCTTCGATAACAATCTAGATTTTAATCCTACTGAATGATGCAAGACTTAAAAGTAAGGCATTTCATCTTCAAGTCTTCATCTTCTGGTCTTCGGATCATCTTCTTTCAGTTTTCATATGGTTCATCCTCTAGAAGGGTAATCAAATGAATAAAAAATTTCCTATGAAGGGCATTTCTTTTTCTCTGTGTGTACCTAGTGTTTAAAATGCCTTTTGAATACTTTTACAACTTGAGTTCATTACATAAAATTACATTTACATCATCGAAAAAAAAATTAGACTCTCCTATATGATTATCATAATAAAAATATCCCAAGCAGTTATATATATATTTACAAAGAAGTGAATACGCTTGGACATGCTCTTTTAATTTAAAGGGGGGCTTAGTAATTTTTGAAGCATCTGTAAAAAACATCATTAGTTTTAAAACTTAATCATTTTTCCCCTTTAATCAATGCCCTATATGAGCTTGGCCACCTGTATAAGATTGAATTAGTACAAATTGTCCCGAATTTAGGGGAAAATCTAATGCACAATCAATCAAATCACATATAATGTGTAATATAATAATAAAATAAATACTCATAGCCAATCAAATCGACCAACACACGTGCCACATGAAAGAGCGCCACAATAAACATACAAAAGGCAAATCACCGGCCTAACCTAGAGTTTGAAGTAGTGCTCTAGCAAGTAATTCTATATGTGTGTGGAAGGTTGTGTGGCTTTGGATAGGTCCTATGTTAGGTTGTTAGTTTAAGTTACTTGTGATCCGAGTTGGTTAAAGAGTAAGAAAAGAATATTGGTTAAAGTTTAAATATTAATGGATTGGGATCTATTTTACTTAATTAATTGGTTGGTCAGTTTTAATGCTTAGGATAGTATTCTTTAAAGTTCAAGTTGCATTAATGGATTTTAAAAGGTTTGGGGCCTGAAATGACCTAAAGAGATAATTCCAAGTGTTTGGAAAAAAATTAAAATTTTTAATATTTTTTAATTATTCAATTTAATCAAAAAGATGATTTTTAATCAAAATTAAATTAAGGTTCATATTGAAGTCCGTATAGAGAGATTTTAATTTTTTAAGATTAATGATTGAATTTTAAAGAGTGATATATTACGGGTAATTTGTAGAGTTAATTTAAATTTATTATAATTTTTTGAAGTTCTTAGGGCTTAATTAAGGGGGTAAATTAGGTTTTAATAATTAAGGATTTTTGAAGGATCCTAAAAGTTCCTAAAAAATTCTAAAAGATTAAGGATATTACTAAGTTCAAATGTTTAAAGTTTCATATTAATTAGGAATCTATCATGTCTCTTAAATTTTTATAAATTTGCTAGACAGGTTCTTAATTATTGTCTTTAGGGTATCGTTACATTAAGTATGTTTAAATCACATATTTGAGACTAACCCTTGGGGTAACATAGAGAGAAATGTATAAAAACATAAACACGCTATGTTCTTAGATCTACGAAAGTCTAAGCTAGGTGCTTGTGCATCCTACACATGTAAAATATGATTAAATAAGTAATTAAATATGCTTAATGATGTGATTAGTGGATGATTGGAACTCAATTGTCAACTAATCCTTTCCCCATGAATGTCATTCACATGCATAGCCTATGTTTAAACTTCCAAAAAGTACATCTCTCAAAGTTAGGGAAATTTAACAGATATATAATTTTAAAATAGTTATATATATATATATATATATATATATATATATATATATATATATAAGTTTAAAAATAACATAATTAAAAATAATTCACTTTATACATGTATGAGATATCTACTGATCAGCCAAGCAAGGTTTCAAAATAATTTTAATTTAAAAAATAATTATTATATTATCTATTTAAATAATAATTAAAAAGTTAAGATAATTAAATAATAGATAAATAATCCAAAAAAAAAAAATTTTGACTTCTGAAAATAATTTCAAATTAAAATTTATAATTGTCTGAAAACTTTAAGGTATTAAACACAATTTTTTGATTTAAAATGAATTTATAATGAATTTTTGAAATTTAATATATTTAAAAATATATTTTAAAATAGTTTCAAATAATTATTATATAAAAAATTATTAAGTTAAATTAAATTAAATATTAAAATTTCTAGAATTTAAGATAATTTATAAAAAAATAAGTTTTATAAATGGATTTGAAATCAAATAGAGAGCATTTGGGTTAATTAGAAAATAATTTAAGAAAATAATTATATTTTTAATTTTATTAATTATTAAGTATTTAAGTAACTAAATAATTAAGAAAAATACTTAAAATATGTAATATTTATTAACTTAAAAATTAAATAAATAAGAATAGTTTTTGAATTAAAAAAAATTAATAAAATTTTTTTTATAAATTTTTAGGAAAATAATTTTTATGAATTTTTAGAAAAAATAATTAATTCTTAATTAATAATTTCAATATTTAATCAATTAAAATAACTAAAAATAGAAGAAATTTATTAACTTAAATTTAGATAAATAACTCTCTGATATTTAAAGAAAATAAAGTATTATTTTAAATAAAATTTTAAATTTTATAAAATATTTTCATTTTTTTATTATTAATTATTAATTAATATGGTAAATATTTAATAATTAATATAATTTAAAATGTAATTAATATTTTAAAGTAATGTTATTTTTAAATTAAAGGAAATATTTTTCTTAAAAATGTTGATATAAAATATGTAACTTTTGGGTTTAAAAATAATTTTGAATTAAATATTTAAGTAATCTGAATTATAAAAAGATTTAAAAATGATTTAAAAATTATTTAAATAAAGAAAATGGCAACTGTGGTGCTCAGAGGACCTTGCAGCGGCCTCGAGTTGGATTCTTGACCCTGGGCAATGTTTGCCTAGCGACGTATTGATTGTGTCGCCGACAATGATTGCCACATAATTACTGCAATCGAAGCCGTAGAACATAGTTTCACTTAGCCACGTCAGCATAGCTTGGCAACCATTTGATCCTCTGCTATTTTGAGCGGATGGTTGTGATCAAGTTGGATTGAGAGCATATCCGTGGGATTCAATTCCACAATCATTTTAAACTACAGAACAACGTGATCTCAAGCATTTATCATGAGATCAATAGTTGAGATCAACCCCTCGTGGACGAGGGATCAAACCCGAGCCCTAAAATGATGTTTTGCTCATTCTCTCGATCGGGTACACCATATCGAATGAAATTTGAAACTTAAGCTCTACACATGAAGAGCAATCATGGGGGTAGTTTATGCGATCTAAAACATGCTTTACAAAAAGCTATTTAACCATAAGTATCCTAGATTAGGATTATGGATTTCACCTTGGTTTTTGGACAATTTGACCCGTTTGAAGGCTTGTTGCACTTGTAGACTGTCTACGCTCCTATTTATAGAAGAAATTGCATTTCAAAATGTACTAGGTCATTGGGAAAATGCCTTAGGATGGATGTGGTTTTGGTTCATCAGAAATCTCCCCAACTGAGGGCTTTGACCGGTGGATCTAGGTCAGGAAAGGAGGGAGGAGTCTAGGGGAGCTCACACATGTGAGTTCTCAGGTTAGGAGAGTTTAGGGTGAGAGAAAAAAGCAAAAGTCCATGTAAAGAACCCTAAAATTCTTATTTAAAGGCCTAGACTTATCATAAATGGCTAGACATGAATCTAGATTCAATTAGGAGGGAAAATCATCATCCTTGGCCCTAGTTTGAATGAGAGCTCAAAAGGAAGGGTTTAATTGGGTTAAATGGCATTAATTTGACCTAAATAGGTTAATTTTGATGAAAGCGTGCTATAGTTGACCAAGTCAATGGTTCATCTGGTCAACCTAGTCAAGTAGACCCAAAGGGATGTAGGTTTGAGCCCAAGATGGGTTTGGATTTGAATTGAATTTGATTTGGGCTTAATGGGTCAACCTGGGTTGACTTGGTCAACCAAGTTGACCCAGGGCATAGGCATGGGCCCATTAGGTTGTGCTTGTCCTACTAAGTCCAAGGGGAGTGAGGTTTGAGTTTAAGAAGCCTTGGAATGGATTTAAATTTAAATTAGGCTCTCTTAGGCTACTTCGATAAACTAGGTCGACCCAAGGCTTGGGTTTGAGCTCAATAGGATTGGTCTGACCCATGGATCCCTAGGGAGGTGGAATTGAGCAAAGGAGGTTTTTTTTTAAATGGATTTGGAATCAAATAGAGTGCATTTGGGTTAATTTGGGTCAACCTGGTTTGACCTGGACAACCAGGTTGACAGGGCCTGGGTCTCTGCTCAGTAGACCTGGTTTGTCCCACTGAACTTAAGAGAGGTTATCTTAGGGCCTGGCTTGGTCAATTTGACCAAGTCAACCTCTTTGACCAAGGGATTTGGGTAAAAGCAAGGTCAACAAATGGACCCCCAATAGGAGCGACGAATAACTAGTGAACCACTCATGTTGGCATTAATCGAGTGTGATAAGTGAAGTAGGGTAGAGAAAAAAAATAGAATTTCATCAAACAAATGAAGGAAGGAGTAGATCATCTATTCACCTCACTTTCGTCGGGGTATAATAGAGGGAAAAGAGAAGTTAAAGTGGACCAACTATCTGCCTGACCATATCAAATTAGAAGGATAGAAGGTGAAAGGATACCGCATCCTCTTGACCCTATAGGGATAGTGGATGTGGGTGACTCAATACTTACCTGACCATGTAAAAAAAGTAAAACAAAGAGTAAAAAGGGTGGTGAGGTATGCCTCCCAATGACTTTATCGGGTTCTCTCAACTGGGTAAGGTTTAACATCTACTTGACCAGATCGGTACAACAAGTGAGGAATGACTCAATACTCACTAGATCTTATCAAAATAGTAAGTAAATAGTCAGGGTTTGAAGCCCACCTAATCATAATTAGATAATTAGGGAAAAGGGGTGGTAAGGACTGCCTCTTAGGGACTATCATGTTCTCTCAACCGGGTCAGGTTCAACATCTGCCTGACTAGATCGGTGCAACAAATGAGGAATGGCGCAATACTCACTTGATCATATCAAAATAGTGAGTAAAGAGTCAGGGTCTGATGCCTGTCTGATCACAACAGGGTAATCAGGGAAAATTGGTGGTGAGGAATGTCTCCCATAGACTCTATTGGGCTCTCTCAACTGGGTAAGGTTCAACATCTGCTTGACCAGATCGGCATAAAAAATGAGGAACAACTAAATACTCAATTGATCACATTGAAATAGTGAGTAACGAGTCAAGGTCTGATGCTTGCATGATTATAACAGCACAATCAAGAAAAAAAAGGAGATGAGGAATGCCTCCCAGGAACTCTATCAGGCTCTCTCAACTAGGCAAGTAAGTAAGCCAACTACCTACTTGACCATATTGAAAAAATAGGATATGAGGTAAAAGTCACCTCAACACCAACCTAACTCAGATTTGTGCAAGGATGTGAGAGAGAAAGGAAAAGTAAGTGGAAGAATTCAAGGGGAAAAGTTGTCTAAAGAATCCCGAGCTAGCATTTTGGTTACCATGTGGTAAAGCACAAATCATCGTGACCACGAGTATCCAAATGCTGGTGGAATCTCTTAGGTAACCCTAACCTCATATAACAAAGGGGAAGTATCAGAATGATGCCACGAGGGACAATAGAAAGAGAAACTCCTTTAACGGAGTGCGAGAGGGGCAATCTCATTCTGAGTGGAAAATAATTAAAGTAGTGAGGAAGCACACTCACTACTAAAAACAAAAACCATCTCAAGGAGAAGCAATCATTAAAGAGGTACATTGGTGGACCCATACTAATTGATGGCGACCCCATAGGAAGTGGAAATAATATTAGCACATCCAAAGGACCTCTCTAGTAATCAAGAGTCAGAACATAATGGGCAAGTATGTAGCACAAGGAACTGAAGAGCTGATCTTCTGCTAGTAAATCAAAGCCCGAAAGAAGGTAATGGTGACATCCAAGGCATGATGCACTACAAAATGAATGAGGAGAAAAATTGAAGTAACGAGGGGATATAATTGCTACTAAAGTCAACAACTATGAATAGGATTAGTAATCATCGAAAGCTCTCAATGATAACACCCACATAAACTAGTGGAATCTTGTGGGAAGTAAGAGTTTCCTCAATGCATCCATAGGACTAATATGGTAGCTAAGAGTAGGGCATAGATGGGGAAGTAGACCAGTAGAGAATAAAAGGAGCTGGTCTTCTACTAGAAAATCTAAGCTCACACATAGGTGATGCTAACATCTAAGAGATGGTGTATTTCATCACAACCAAGAAAATAACTCGAGGTAACGAAGGGGACACACTCGCCACCAAGGATAGTAACTATGAATGAGATCAATAAATGTCAAAAGCTTATAGTGGTAAAACCCACCCTAACCAGTGAGACCCTATGGGAGTGGAAAATAACACCCATGAATTCATAGAACTACTATAGCAGCTAAGAGTATGGTACGAACGCAATAGTGGGTTGCTAGGAGGAACGAATGAGCTGATCTTTTGCTAGAAGATCAAAGCTTTCAAAGCAATGATGTTAACACCTGAGACTAGGTGTACTACATCACCACTAGGGAACAACTCGAGCTAGTGAGGGGACACACTTGCCACCGAAGATTGTAACTATGAATAAGACTAATATAACCAAAAGATAATAGTGGTAACACCCACCCTAAATAGGCGAGGCCCTGTGGGAAGTAGAAAGCAACACTAATGTATTCGTAGAACTACTCGAGCAACTAAGAGCAGTGTACGAATGTGAAAGGAGGTCGCTAAAAGAGAAAACAAGGGGCTGATCTTTAAGCTTTAACAATCTAAACCCATGAAGAAGTGATGTTAACATCCAGGATAATATGCACCTCATCACTAACAAAGGCAACGTGATTCACAAAGAATCGTAACCAAATAAATGTATAGTCATTCTTGAGGCGTTCACTAAGACACGAGGGTGAGAAAAAGAACAGTTTAGGGAATTTGGCCTCTTAGAGAGTAAAGTCGGGTTTCACCTATGACAAGGGAAACTGGTTTTGCTCTACTAAGAGCTTCCCTCTTTTTTAGCATCATTTATATTTTTTATTTTCTTTTATATTTTCTCAATCATAGATTGGCTATTGTCAAAGATAATACATGGTAGAGGGAATGTTTATCATATCCATAAGTTACTCCTAGTATGAAAATATCCTCTAATGATTGGAACATAAGGAGAGGGAGTCATGAATGACTTTGATAACCTATGTCATATTCGCCACATGAATAAAATTGGGGAGAGAGAAAGTGTATAGGAGCTTGTAAACAATTGAAACACTAGCTTTGATAACCTAGGCCACATTCAACAAGTGTGAATAAACTAGGGAGCACAATCATAAGAACATTCATATATGAATGAAATTCATATAAGGATTGGGGATCAACATTACCATTCCCAACTAATATGGGTTAGTATGGACCCAATATCACATCTCTAAAAGGTTTAAATCAATGAGTTTGATATCCCATACCACATTCAACTCATATAAATAAATTAGGGATTATAACTATTATATCAAGATTGATAAAAAAAAGAAACTCATATGGGGATAGTGGTTCAACATCACTACACCTAACTAACATAGTTAGGTGTGGACCCAGTATCACCCTTTACAAAAGGGTTTGAACTATTAGATTTGATATCTCATACGACAGTTGGGGGTACCAATTATAATTAGGGGTTAAGACTTATGTTAGATTCAAAGGTATATGAATCCCATAAGTCTATACCATACTAGGCAAACCATGAAACTCGAATACACATGAATCATATGGTTTACTCTAGAGAGATAAAGAAAATTTAAGAAAATAGTACATATTAGTTTTGGTGACCTAGACCACACTTGGGGGTGCCAATTGATACTGGGGAAGAACAAATCCTCGTAAAGGGAGGATAAATTAAAGGTTTTATGTTCCAACACCAATGTGATTTGTGTGTATAGATATAAGCACAACCATCCCTATGACATATTAGCGTATCACTTTTAAGGAGAACCTTATACTCTTTGTAATTAACATTGTGTGGTAGAGAATAAATTATTGTGGCCACACAGACTATTAAAAAGTAAGAAGGATCCTTTCAGGGGGTACATATATAGAGGGATATTTATAGGAGGTAAGGAGGCTCCTCCTGCGTCGTGCAAAACTCAAGCATAATACTTTTCAAGTACTGACCGTTAATGACATGCATAGGGTGAATGTCATTTGCATCAACAAGTAGGTAAGCACCACCTTTATAAAATTGCTCTACAGTGAAGGGGCCTTCCCAAATAGGTTCAAATTTACCACTTCGATGTCAACAAGAAATGATAGGCCTACACAAAATAAGAGCTAAGTCGCCCACTACGAAAGCACGGGGTTAAACAAGGTGATCGTGTGACCGGGTCATATGGGCTTGATATAGTTTAAGGTTCTAATGAGCTATTAAGTGAAGCTCTTCTAAATCATCAAGCTCTTACAATCGTAGTCGGGCATTATCTTCATGAGAAATATTATGACTAACTGCCACACGTAGTGAGGGGAGCTCGACCTCAAGTGTGAGGAATGCTTCAACCTCGAAAGCAAAAATATATGGGATAGAATGGGTAGGAGTATGGAATATAGTCATATAGACCCATAGTGCCTCAGGTAGTCTATCATGCCACTCATGTTTATTTGTAATAAGGATTTTCCTTATCAGTTGCACTAGAGTTTTATTAAATGCCTCTGCTAAGCCATTGGCTTTAGGGTAGTACATAGAGTATCACCAATTAATATTATGTCTACGGAAAATTTGATAATCTTGGTGCTTCTAAATGACGTGCCGTTATAAAAAAATTATACGATGTGAAACACCAAAGTTGTAAACAACATAATCGTGAAAGAAGCACATTACATCTTCTCACTTAAATTCCTTAAGTGGGATAGCTTCCGTCCACTTAGAGAAGTAATCAGTGGTAGCTAAAATGAACTTATGACCCTTAGATAAAGTAGGGTCGATAGAACCCACTACATTTGTGCTCTAGCCTTCCAATGACCAAGACGATACAGTAGGGTACAATAGATTAGGGGGTTGGTGAATCACCATGCTATGAATCTGGCACTGGTGGAACTTTCTAGCGTGCTTTATACAATTACGTATCATAGTCGGCCAATAATAATCAAGGCGTTTAATTCTGCCTTTCATTTTTGGTCCGGACTTATGAGCATCACAAAGGCCTTTGTATATGTCACCAATGACCATACGAGCCTCTTCATTATTAAGTCAACAAAACCACATTTGGTTAAAAGAGCATCGATATATGGTATCATTTACATAGATGAATGATAGAGCTCTCTTTCTAATTTGAGCAGTGAGAGATCAATCATTCGGAAGCCTACCATGATTCAAGTATTCTATGAAGGGTACTCTCCAATTTGACTCTTCCTGAATAGCAAATATAATAATGGTTTGATTTGGTGTAGATAAGTCTATGGGGCATACAGCTTGGCGATACTTTTTCAAGTACTAGTTAATTCTTTTGCTAACTTGGCCAATGCATTTGCTTTTCTATTTACGGGTTGAGGGATCTAGGCCAAAGTCACTTCAAGAACTAAACACAAGAGCTCATTGCTTTATTATGATCGGTTAAGAGCTCAGGCTTAAGTACTTTAAAGACTCATGCTACTTGATTTATAATTAATTGGGAGTCTCCAAAGATCTTCACATGTATAATATCATCTGAATGGCCAGATCTAACCCCAAAATTAGAGTTTTGTACTCAGCTTCATTATTAGTACAAGGTTCTAAAAGATTATAAGAGTAACAAAGAGTGTGACCTTCAGGGGATACAAAAATAAAGCTTAATCTTACCCTAACTATGGGATTTTCATTTGGATTTAAGGCTTTAATAGATGAAGCACAGTCACAATAGAACTCAAAACTATGGGATTCTTGTTCATCCATACTCAGGATTAATTCATTAGGTAAGTTATCATTGAGTGGAGAATTAGTAGGAATTGGGTGAGCAGTAAGAAAGCCAGCTATAGCCTGTCCTTTGACGGCCTGCTGAGAGACAAAAATAATGTCAAATTGTAGTAGGATCATAGACCAGCATGCTAGATGACCTAAGAGAGTCAGACAGGTCATCAACTACTACAAAGGGTTGACTCAAGAGATCAGGTTAACTTTATACGAAAGCATATAATACCTAAACTTTTGTACCATGATGATCAAAGCTAAACACATCTTGTTTATTACTAGGTACTTTAACTCTACAAGTATCAACTGCTTGCTAAGGTAGTACAAGATATTTTCATTACCTTCTTCATTCTCTTGAGCCAACAGTGCACCCAAGGATTCATCAAGGGCCATTGTGTAGAGAATCAAAGGCCTACCTGGGATGGGTGCAGCTAAAATAGGGGGGTTCATTATGTAGCACTTTATACCCTCAAAGGTCTCCTGACAATGCCCATCCAAATAAAAATGAGCATCATTCTTCACTAGACCAGTAAATATATGACATTTACCGAAAAGGTTGGAGATAAATCTCTTTTATTTTTTTTGAAAAGTGCAATTATGCATTAAAGGAAACAAAGAGACTAATTACAATTTGATAAAAGGGCAACATTCCTCCTTGATTAAATCTAGCAAAGAGGATGGAATGTTACCAAAAGAGAAACTACCAAAAGTAAAACTACCATCTAATGCCAAACTAGCACAAAAATCAGTTACTTTATTACATTCTCTATTAACATGATGAAAGATGACTTTATTGAAATCATTTGGGAAGAAAAGCTCCTTAACTGACCAATTCTCCAAACGCCAGTCTACCTTCTTCAAAGAATCTTGAATGAGTGTAATCACATTAATATTATCACTCTCAATGATCAGTCCTTTTCTTTCAAGCATCCAACTTTGGATGAAATCCCTGATAGCTATAACCGCCTCCATCTCAAGTTGAGAAACATCCCAATGTACTTTATTCTTCCCAAAAGCAAGAAGAAGTCTACCTTTGCAATCTCTTAAAATGCCCCCAATGCCAGCTCGATTTGAACTCAATAATGAAGCATCCACATTAATCTTGATCCAATCTAGTGGTGGAGGGAACCAAGTTTTGTGGGACTCCCTAGGGAGATTAGCACCCTAGCTATAAAGATATGGACTAGATTTTAACATGGCTAAAGAAAGAGCATTTGCCGCCACCAAGGAACTAGACATAGCAGCCTTACCATGCTTCACCGCATTGCGGTTCTTCCAGGATTGAAAAATTGCAGCACAATATAATCTAACCATACCAGAATTTCAAACCAAACTTTTTCTCAGTTCCTCTAAATAGCAACCCATTGATTGAAATACAGGTACATAAAATCCCTAATCTCTAATTTTTGAAATAACATCAACAAGATATTTGCAATGAACCACAATGTGTTCATAATTCTCAACCTCTTGATAACCTCTAGCACAAGAATCATCTACATTAAGCCTTCAAAATTTGAGAAAATGGTTATTAGGGATAGCAAACTTACTTAGGCGCCACCAGAAACGTTCCACCTTATTATTGAGCTTCAACTTCTTAAGCCAATTACAGAAACCACCATCATCATCTTTACATCTCCCTTTCATCACATATTCATATGCCAATGTAGAAATTGATCTACCTGAGTATTTGCACACGGTCTCCATCTAATCCTCCTTCCAAATACAGTCAATATGTATTTGTCTGATTAACATAATCAGTTCTTCATGAAAGAACCTATGTAGCTTCGCTTCATCCCAATTTCCTTCATTTGAAATAAGCTGCTATACTGTCATGTCTTCCAAAGCTCCATAGTCAGCAAATGTAGGCCATGCATTAATACTCTTGTCCAGCAACCAAATGCCACTTAAGACATTAATTTTATCACCTCTACCCACCTTCCATTTGACAATATGTTTAAGATGTTTACCTCCATCCTTCATTATTTGCCAAGCACTAGAAGTGCTCTTTTAACAAGTCCCATTTATGATATCATCTCCATACTTAGCAATGAGAGTTATATGAAGTAACAAATCAGGTTTCTGAATACAATTCCATGCCAATCTTGCCCTTAGAGCACCACCTCTAAGTACAGTAGAATGCACTCCCAACCCACCATCACATCTTGGTTTACATATATGTTCCCATGCAACATAGTGCAAGCCTTTCCACCCATCAGGTTTGTTCCAAATAAATCTCCTACACATTTTCTCCAACTCATAAAACACTTTCTTAGGAACCAGAGAGTGTGTAAGTTAAAAATTTGGCATAGATAGTAATGAAGTCCTTATGAGAGTAATTCTACCTCCCAAAGATAAAGACTTCTTCCCCCCAAACATTCAATCTATCCGTCACATGGCTCAAAAGGTCTTGGTAATTTGCCATACCCAATCTCCTTAAAGAGATCTTAATACCCAGATAACAGAACTCCTTCACCATTTTAAAACCAAAATTTTTGGCTATCTTCTTCTTATGAGACCTCCTAACAGCGTTACCAAATATAATTGGGGACTTGTTGATGTTAACTCTTTGACCTGTCTATTTACAGAACTCCTCCATAATATTCTTCAATAATCTTACCAAAGTAGTGGTTTCTTGTGAAAATACAAGTACATCATCAGCATATAGAAGGTGTATAATCCTCGGTCCTCTAGGAGAAATCTGAATACCTAACTCTTGTCCCCTTTGCTCAATTAGGTTAGAAACAAGTTGGGAGCACATAATGAACAAGTATGATGAAAGTGGACACCCCTGCAGGAATCCACTGTGAGCATTGATCCATCTTGAATTCTTCACATTCAGAATAATAGAAAACCTTACATTCACCACATATTCCATGAGGAGATCAGAAAAATAGTGGGGAAACCGTACCATTTAAGAATTTGATGAAGAGCTGGCCATCCCATGTTCTTGTAAGCCTGCTCCATGTAAAGCTTTACATCCATCATGCCTTTCTTATTCTTAGAGATTTTAAATTTGTTAAAAATCTCCTGAGCCAATATACAATGTTCTGACATTGATCTACCTGGAATGAAAGCTAACTATTCTTTCAATATCATCTTGGGCATGTACTTTTTCAGTCTATTAACCAGCATAGTAGCAACAATATTATAAGTAGTTTGACAAAGGCTTATAGGCCTGTAATTGGATGACACAATAGGGTTCTTCACTTTGGGAATTAAGACAATTAACGTATCTTTCCATTCCTTGTGCATAACTCCAGAATTAAAGAACTTTTTGATATCATTCCAAGTAGTTTCCCTCACTAGGCTCCTATAACATTTAAACAAAATATGATGTGACCCCATCCAAACCAGGTGATTTATTATTGCCTTGCTGGAATACCGATTCCTTACACTCCTCCAAGGAAAATTTAGCAGCCAAAGCATTCATATCCGAAGCAGCTAGCCTCAGTTTATCAGATATTACAAGTAATTCATATAATTTGTAATTCCTATATTTCCACTTCTCCTCAAAGAACTGTAGAAACACATGCTCAATCTGATCATCCTCCTCCAACAGTTGGTTATTAACATCTTTAATTTGTCTCACCCACTTTGCATTTCTCCTAGCCGATGCAAAGTTATGAAATAAATATAGAATTAGTATCCCCCTCCTCTTGCCATCTTGCCTTAGCCCTTTGATTCCACCAAGTGGAAAGCCTTCTTAAAGTGACATTAAGTTCATGTACCTTGCTCCGAAGAAGAAGCAAATCTTCCAAAGAGAAGACCTCAACCGTGGCTTCCTTAACCTATAATTCTAGAATATCCCTCTTCAAGTCCTCCTTCAACTTACTCAAATCTTTGCATTTGTTTTTATTCCAGAAGAATAAAGCTCTCAATGTCCTTTGAAGTTTTCTATGAAGCACCTCCACTTCATCACCAAAATCTGATTTCTTCCAGAAATTATACACAATGTTCCAAGCAGCCGGGTATGATCTCCAAGTGTCTTCAAATCTAATGATCCTTGTCTTGTTAAAATGCTTAGCTTCCAATTTAAAAACAATTGGACTATGGTCTGACGCCACCCTTGCAAGATGTCTCACATTCCCAGAAGGGACCATTTGTAAAGATACAGAATTTAGCAAGCATCTGTCAAGCCTTTCCCATATCCTTAAAGCTCCTTCTTTATTGTTACACCAAGTAAACCTTGGTCGAACAAAACCTACATAATGGAAATCAAAGTTAGTCATAAAATTTCTCATCGCTCTAGGTCCTCTAGAAAAGAGGAATATCTTTCCACCCTTCTTCTTCTCCTTATTCAAAATACAATTAAAGTCCCCCCCCCCCCCCCCCCCCCCCCCCCACACACACACACACACACACACAACAATGGAAGGACCCGTACCCAACTTACTCTTCTTTAGCATGCTCCAAAGACTCCTTCTCTCAATATAACATCTACTCCCATACACAATGGCCACCTTCTAATCTCCCATAGAAGGTGTAGAAAGAACTCCAACCACCGCTTGAGAAGAACTCTCCATCACCACAAAAGACACCACCTTCCTATTCCATTCCACCAAAATCCCACCAGAAGTACCCACAAAAGGATGGTGGAAGAAATCCCAATCACTCCAAATAAGGCTATCAACATCCCTTCTATCAACACTAGTTAGCTTAGTCTCCATCAGCCCAATAAAGAAAACATCATGGTCCCTAACAATCTCCCTAATATACAGAGAAGCCTCCTTCCTGGCCCCTCTACAGTTCCAGAAGACAAAGGAAGACATTAAGAAATCAAAGGGGAATCGTCCCCGCCTAACACATTCCCCTTACCATCCCTCCTTTTTTTTCTATGCTAAGGTTCTAAAGGCCCCAAAGACTTTAATTCCTTGGCCAATTTAAATTTAGCCAAGCTGCTATTATGAGTAGCAACAACCTCCATTTTATCAGGAATCTCTTCAGCAGCAACAATGCCCTGTGGCTTCTCTACTATGGGAAGACTAATAACCTCCCCTTCTTCAATATCTTTAGTCAAAGCATTAAATTTATTAGCTACAACAATATCCATCTCTTTCTCCCTGTCAACTTCCCCTTTACCAGAACTTCTGTCTTTATCCAAGGTATGTTGATCAATTAGCACCACCTCTGTATTCACTTCGGCCACCTTACATTGGATTGAATTATGCACAACATCATCATGGACTTCAATCATCTTATCTTTCACATCCTTCACATTTCTTCCAAACCTCCCTCCCCTAGCAAACCTTCCATTTTTGAATCTTCTATTTTTAAACTGAACGTGAATCCACGGTCCATATTCACTACTATGCACAAAAGTTTTGCCTTCAACCGGTACTACCAGGTCACTTAGGGTTTGCCTTATTCAAATCTCGAAAGTCGATACATACACAAATCTGCTCGCTCCTCTTCTAGACTGGAACAATATTGGAAAGCCATGTAAGATACTCCTCTTTGTGAATGAAACTAGCTTCTATAAACTTCTTGATTTCTGTAACCACTTATTGACCTCATCCTTCGAGGTGATTATTTAATAATGACTATATCAGGCTTAATAGCCAACTTATGGACTGCTACATCTAGGTTTAGACTAAGCATTTTACTGTAATTCCAGGCAAAGCATTCCTTAAACTCTAAGAGTAGCTTGATGTAATCTTGAGCCTCTGAATCAAACAATATGACACTATGAAAAATAGGCCTAGTATTTGACTCAATGCCCAAGTTTACCTCACAGAGTTCATCCATGGCAGAAGTGGTGCCATCTTTGAACTCTCGTGGAGTATCAAGGACTTTGTCCTCAACATCATCTAAGTCTTCTTCATCGACAAAAGAAACAACCTAAAATGAATGAGAGACAACACTAATATTGGCATGAGTAGAATGATTCTTCCTCATATAACCCACACTTTCTAAGGTTTGAGGGTGATCAGTTTGTCAAATACGGGCTTGCTGTAGAGCTTATTCATTGGACCAAGTTAAAGGAATGACACCCCGCCCTATATTGCCTTCTACAACATTGGAAAAGTAATGAGGGACACTTGTAACCTCTTTATCTATAGCAGTCTCCATCAAATCCTGACTCCTAGGACCCAGTAGGGCACCTTTATTATATGACAAAGAGGCACACTCACTATGTCATAGTGGCACAAATGTTTGATACAGTGGAGGTATAAGGTGCTCGCTAGTCTACAGTGGGCCACCAATACTAGTGGAAGGAGTGCCATAAGGTTTTTGATGAGACTCATAGTCTCTTTTTCTACACATCTGATAGGAGGGAGATTGCTTATTAATTGTCTAACATCTAAAGTCTCCTTACTCATCTAAGCTATTCCGAACAAATAATCCACCCTTAGGTATCCGGTATCTCTAAAAGGTAGGAAATGAATTATAATTAGTATAATTTAGGGGTGATGAGGGAACTGAACAATGAGGAATATCAATCTTTTCATCATCCAAAGAGTCAAACTTGACTTTCAAAGAAGAAGTGTACAGGTGCGAGGAAGGAGAAATTTGAGTGTCGTAGTTTTACGGTGAGCAAGTTGACTCTCTACCTCTACCTCTACCTTGTCCTCCCCTACCTTTACTAGGGGGAACATCATGCCTAACTGATAACTGAGATGGAGCTCTATAAGAATATGTAATGGATACACTTACCTCAATACTAACTTGTGATGGATCATATACTAGTGGTTGACAGGACCCTGTGCAAATGATTATGTAGCACCCTATATAACACTAGTAGGTATCACTGGTGACTGGGCAGGAGAAAGTCTATGAGTCTGCTGAGGCATATAGTGCTTGATATCATTATAAATAGATACCTCATACACGAAAAAGGGTTGAGTACCCCCAAGAATTGAATACTTCACATCATTCTTCATATACTTTATATATTGGTGTAAGGTAGAGGGAACCGTCCCATATTCATGAAGCCTAGGCCTTCCTAGGAGAGCCCTATATGAGGTGTCAGCTTGTATCACATAAAACTTTATCTCAGCTAGGGAATTTCCAAACTTCAGAAGTGAGTTAATAGACCCTACTGTATGATGCCTTTGGTCATTAAAGCCTTTCAACATGATCTTATCAGATGTGTGCTTTAAATGATTTAGGGAGAGGTGTAGAGAGAGTTGTTATTTGCATGTTTTACATTCTTGCAACTTGTATTATTTTGATGATTTCAAATATTATTATTTTTATATATCTCCTAACACTTTTTGGAAGCTTTATTTTTGCTCTAGTGTGTACTAACATTTCAAGAAAATCAACTCCAAGCGATGAAGACTTCAAATTATTCTTTTGTAATTTACAAATTTTTTTAAATGAAAGGGAGTGGTTGTAATTGAGTGAAAAATCACAACACACACTCTTGGGGGACAAATTTTATGAACCGATCGTACGGGACGAACTTTGTTTGTACGGGACGATCATATCAATTAACCCTTGGAAGAGCAATGAATCGAAGAGGCGAGGAGAAAATTTTCTAAGTCCTAATAGTTCAGTACGAATTTAATATTTGTCCTTGGACAAACATCTCGGGATTCTCACTTTCCTTGTTCGTCAGAACAAAATTAATTTTCGTACCGGGATGAAGCTCTCTGGATGAGATCGTACAGGATGAAATTAATTTTCGTCCCAGGACGAAGCTCTCTGGATGAGATCGTACAGGAGGAAATTAATTTTCATCTCAGGACGAAGCTCTCTGGATGAGATCGTACAGGACGAAATTAATTTTCGTGCCAGACCGAAGCCCTCTGTATGAGATCGTACGGACGAAACGCTCTGTATAAAATCATCCTAGGACGAAACCTGTTCATCCCAGGATGAACCAAACTGACTTACATCAATTGGTTACGTCCTGTAGAATTTTGGGAACCGACCTATGAAATAACCATCTTGTACCGGATGAACCTAGTTCGTACGGGACGATAAGCATGTACGAACATAGTTCGTACTAATATACATTAGGTTCGTTTCCGACACTTTAAGTAAAATCGTCCAGGACGATCCACTGCGTATAGAATACAAAACTTGCAATTTTTGGGCAGTTTTTCTTGTCTTTTGTATAAATAGTTCAAATTTGACTGCCACCCAATCTTTTTGCTCATTGAACTTTGTGCCTATTGGAAGAAGAGTGAAGGAGAGAGTGAGAGAGAGCATTCAAAGAATGATTTCTACTACTGGAGCGTGAAGGCTTCACTTGGTGTTCAAAAGTAAGATTTCCAACTTATGATTTGAGATTACTTCACTCTTTTTATTTCCTCCTTCTAGATTTCTAGTGAAGAGATTTGTCAAGGAGATCCGATTCTCTGCCGACACTTGGAGAGTGTGAACAGCCGAAGGGTTCTCTGCCCATACTTGGAGAGTGTGAACAGCCGAAGGATTCTATGCCCACACTAGGAGAGTGTGAAAGGACGAAGGGTTCTCTGCCCACGCTAAGAGAGTGTGAAGGACGGACGGTTCTCTGCCAACACTGGGGATTGTGTAAAAGGACGACGGTTCTCTGCCGCACTGGGTAGTGGTGAAAAGAGTGTTTGTAAAGGCTTCTCCGCCTTGTTGTTGGTGCAAAAGGAGAGACACTATTGGTATTAGTGCAATACTTAGAGGGTGCCTCTAGGGAGTGGATGTAGGTCTGGTTTAGACCGAACCACTATAAATCTTGTGTCATTTACTTTACTGCTTTTTATTTTCCGCATTTTTTTTTTGTTTTAAAAAATTTGTGGTTGAAAAACATTTCAAAAAAAAAAAATTCATTAAAAGTTTAATTTTGGTACAACTAAAATTTAAAAAGAGGGTTAAGTTTTAAACTACCAATTCACCCCCCCCCCCCCCCCCTCTTGGTAGCCTTGTAATATTAACTTAGGTTTAACAACTTATTAACTAGACTCAACAAGAGGCCCTTTAAAATTTCATTGCTAAGGATGTTAATCTAAGCCCCTTAATCAATAAGGACCACATTCAGCTCATAACCATTAACTTTAATAGTGATATACTGTTGCAAATCTACTTTTCATGGCTTATGTTTTGATGATTGACAAACACTATCTCTCTTGGACTGCTTGTTGCTTCTAACTTTTCAGGAATCGAAGATCGGACGATCAAGAAGAAGCCAGTTCAGGATTGCGTAGGTTTAGGGTTGAGTCAGTATGTACTTTTTTTACTATTTTGAGTCCACTTGTAATGGTCAAGAGACTGATGCTAAGTAACCCTACACACACACACTTGAGAGACTTAGAATTTCTATTTTTTCCCACATCGTCCAGGCCGATATTCATATCGTCCTGGACGATCAGCTTAAAACAGAAAGTCTAAATAAGAATTCTTAATTAAGGCAGCCGACATTAACAAATCGGCCTGGACGATACGTGTATCGGCCAGGATGATAAGCTCAAAACAGAAAGAAGCTGCCGCCATAGACAATTAAGGTATACTGTATTTTTAAATTATCGGCCAGGACGATCCTAGGATCGGCCTGGACGATATTCACAAATCATGTCATAATTGTTCAGGAAATCAAGGGAGTAATTAAGGATGATTGATACGATCATATCGTCCTGGACGATCGCAGGATCGGCCAGGACGATCCAGTCAAAAACCTTAAGTTACTTCAGGACGATAAACATCGGCCAGCTCATATCCAGGGCTATTGACAGGACGATTTTTCTCTGATTTGAACTGATCGGCCAGGACGATCGTTAGATCGGCCTGGACGATCAAGCCAATTTTCAATCGTCCTATTTTGCATCTAGGGCGATGCTCTGGACGATCTTCATTGATTTATACTGATCGGCCAGGCCGATGTCCATATCGGCCTGAACGATATTGTCGGCAACTTGCAATTAATGAGCTCCTTTGAAGCTTCTCTATTTAAGAGCTCTTGTTCAACGTTTTTGAAGACCTTTGGCTGCTACCTTGACCTGAGAAGACCTTGAGTAGAGAAAGAGAGAGAGGGAGAGAGAGAGAGGATCTTGTGAGGGGGAGCTTGTGAGGGGATTCACAAGGGTTGCTTCAAGGATCGCTCTTCTTGTTCTTCGTCTAGAGTTTCTCGTCCTTGGAAGGGTCGGTAGAGGTAAGGAGTTAGCTTTTGGTTGTAGTTCTCTGCCAGCTTCAGGAGGAAGCAAAAGGAGGTAGGTTCTCTGCCTTGCCGGGATGGCAAAAAGGAGGCTCTTGTGAGGGCTTCTCCGCCTAGCCGTGGGGGCTAAAGGAGAGTCACGTTTTGTAGTGCAATACTTGGAGGGTGCCTCCAAGGAGTGGACGTAGGTCGAGTTGATCGAACCACTATAAATTTCTGTGTTCTTATTTTTGCTTCCGCACTTTTATTTTCGCACGTTGTTTTTCTGTGGTGATTTTGGTTTGTGATTTTTATTCTTTGAGAAAAGAAAATTTTAATTACCAATTCACCCCCCCCCTCTTGGTTAGCTTGGGCCAGTTCTATAGGGCTTAACATCCCTAGCAAACTTTCACATACAAGGGACGATTGTGCTCATAAGTCCTTAAAAGAAGACCTCGATCAAAAGGTGAAGCATGTCATCTCTCTTAAATGACATGCATCCTCAACAGACTCAGAAGCAAAGAAAGATTGATAAGACTCTGGCTCAAGCAGCGCTTTCACTAGGGTCTCTCTCAAGTCATGAGAAATCATTAAAGTGTTATAAAAGCTAATTAGAAAATGAATTTTCCTTAAGTAAGTTGACCTATACCTGAGGGCTTTTCCCTTTCTCCTTAGATTACTTTTAGGAGGAAGGGATATGATTGTCCTACTAGATAATAATATTTTTATTTTTTTTCTTTTGTATTTTTAGCCATTTGAGGTGGAAGGCCTTTCCCTAAATGCAAATGAACTTTTTATATTGAGCTATCCTTTATAGAAGATTAATTTAGCTTAGTAGTGGTGACTTGTGTTGGCTCTAAGGAGAGTGACTAGAGTCAGCTCTCAGATTCATCTCCTGAATCTATGTAACAACCACTCTCTAAAATAGTAAAAATAGATTCTTCATCACACTCAATCTCATCATCACGTACAATATTATTCACATTATAAGAAATATTTAAAACATGAAAGAGCGAATGCTAGAAGAAGCAACAGTAAAAGCAGAAGGTACAGAAGACCAAAAGTAATCAGAATCTTCTTCTTCTATTATTTCATCAGCAATCAAAGGGAGAATGAAGTCCTTCAGTATAAGTGCTTGAAGGGGTCCCAACATCCCTTCTAAGATTATAACATACTTCTCTTTTTCATACATCTTTTTATTACATGGAAAAGAAGAAGAAGAAATATGCTGAGTAGGCACTATAATAGAAGAAGAAGTAAAAAAAAGAACTAGTAAAGTAACTAGGGCAACAACTATCAACTTGGCCTGAGAGGACTCCTCTCAACTTCCTCTAAACTCTAAACTTCTTGCATGATCATCTCATTTGTCTTTTGAGAGAGTGGTAGTTGCCACTCTCCCTTAGAACCTCTTGGTGATTTATTACTACTACTATGTCTGCCACTCTGACTGTCACTATGATTGGAACAAAAAATCATCTGAATTGTTTGAGTAACCTTAAAGCGGGGATACACCAAATCACTATCCTGAAGGTGCATCTTCTAGCTAGCTATGAGCTTCTCAACTATATCCTTGAACACATATCAGTCTTCTATCACATGCTCGATATGACTATGAAAGGGATAATAGAGTGGGTGGTCTATCTATCCCTCCTCCTCCACTCTACTGTTGCTCGTGAATGTTAAGATATTTTTTAATAAGGAATTTAAAAATCTTTTTTACACCTTCTCTTTTAAATGGATATTCCTTACTAAGCCTCTCCTATAGGTACTATTGACTCTCTAGAGTCCTACGGGAGGGTCTAGGCTGTGCTGCTAACTGACCCAAGGTGTATAACTATTGAGATAGTGCTAAACTGATTAAGAGCTTCTTATCCTTATATGATGTCCCATAGATACTATGTACCGGCCCTTTCCTAAGATAAGGTGACCTTAAAAACTTCTGCCACTAAGGTCTATACGAAGGTTGACTCTCAACCTTAGAAGACACTACATCGGGTATGTTGTCCTATAAACTAATCACCTTTATAACTAACTTTTGGATGGTTTTAATGATGAATCCCCTCAAGTAGGGTGCTATGGGACCATCTATACTCTTGAACAGGATATTTATTGCATTATGCTCGTATAACTAGGACTCACACTGCAAGCTAAAGTTCCTATATCTGACTATATAATCTGGGAGAGTCTCGCAATAATGCTGCCTAGCCATAAATAACTCTCCAACTATGACCCGATGCTTAGCACTAATAAATCTATACACAAACAAATGCTCTAACTCGGGTAAAAGTGCAAACTGAGTCATTAGGGAGGTTGATGTACCAAGCAAACCTAACTAAACTACTACAAAAAGCCTCAACATCAAGGTGTTGTTCCCTCCTATATTGTAATATATAGCTAGGTACTCAGCCACATACTGCCTCGGGTTCCAAAACTCGTCGAACACTTTGAACCATGGGGGAATGAAGCTAGGGGGTCGAGCTCCCTCTCGTACTCAACTGGGTAGGATCTCCCCCTGCTAGTAATCTCTCTAGCCTTCTTGGAGGAAATGGCTTACTCGACCTTTTAGGCTATCAAGTCTTGAATTTATCCTACTGATATTTGCATCAATTAACTCTGAATCGAAGTAGTAAAAATAACAAATGTATGTGGCCCTGGGACTGCTCTCTATACCTTGTCCACTTCTATGGGGTCCAGTGCAACCAGTGGTACTACAGGCTCATCCCTAGACATAATAGGAGTACTTATGCCAATCATCTGAGACATCACTCCCAAAGCTATCAATTGTGTGATTATCATGTCATAGATCTGGCCATTTATGCAATTTGAGTCTAAAGTTATAAAATTATGGCCATTGTATCCACTGACTTGGCAAATCCACCCATATTGGGCTCTCCATGCTCATCATCATCCTCAGGCTCTCTCTGCTTATCCGAGAAACCTCATCGAGCAACTACATAATCTCTGTACATAGGCTCATATCCATCTAACTCCTCAAGTGTGTCCACCTCGGGGAAGGTCTGACATAAAGCTTCTATATAAGGACCCATACGGGAAGAGATCTTATTGGGATTGGGAACTAAAATTGCCTTTATCTAGTATGGTGATCCATCTAGAGGAAATACAACGTTTGTATCTGACACTTCATCACAGATCAATGGGACTACCTCAAAGCTGGAAGGAATAACTATCTTTATCTACTCAATTGCCTCTATTGATTATACTGTCTTGATAGGGGTATCCGCCTATCATTGTCTCCAACTCCACATATTATGGTGTGATATTGAGGGGTCGACTGACTGTTAAGGATCAATAACCAAAAATTTTATCTTGGATTGAGTAGGATCCAACTGCTACCTCCATCCATGATGATGTAGGCATCGTCCAACAACTGGAGCAACTATCTGTAGTCGAACTAATGAAACTAAACTAACAGTATTTCTAGGTGGCGGTCATCTTTACCACCTGTATCTCTGCCTCATAGTCTACCTCTACAACTAAATGGTTTCCTGAGAAATCTTTTAAAGTAACCTATCCTGATTGATAGGCCCTTGACCACACACTAGGCTGATGATGCTCTGAATCCTCTAGGTGATGGCCCAAGCAACATCATCCCTTGGGACCCTAGCTCAGAGTAAAGTAGTGGTAACAGGAGGGGCCACCACAATGCAAGCAATGTCATCCTCATTACCACTATGTTCCAGTGGAGAGAAGCATCCTCCCTATATCGCCTCTATCTCAGGAGAAAATATGACATCTAAGGTAGGTGTAACTATAACTTGTCATGGCTCCAGCTGCCTAGAAACCACTCTCCTCTGAACAGGCTCCTGGTGAGCCAATGCTTCTTCCATCCTCTATATATTTGCCTCAGATGTAGCTAACTAGAGTCCTCTATTTATATTCCTTCGAGCCCTTCTTTCAAGGTTAGAGGTAGAGGATGAAGGTACATCTAAACCTACTGCCTAAGGGACAGGGGAAACAGGAACTAAAGGAAGCGTCAGGATATACCCAGTGCTCTATGGGTAAGAAAGTAGAGTGAACATGAAACTCAATGGGAGGAATGTGAGAGGGGCTCGGTTGTGGTACCCTTCTTCCTAAAGGAAATGGGAGGTGGAACTCGAACTCGAGCTATCTCCATCAGAAAAATGAGGGGAATAATAACAGGTTGCCAACATTGAGGGGTTAGAGCGGCCTGCATAATAGGTATGGTAAGTATTGGTCACCTGATCGTAGAATGAGTGGGTGGAACTGGGAGTGGTTTAGGCACTGACTGCCTAACCACAGAGTGCATTGGCTGCACAGGCACTAGTGTGGGATGAGTAGGTGTACGGGCTATCCGCCGAGCCACTGGTCATCTGAAGGGTCACATGGCTGCCTGACCTCTCCTCTAGGAGGGGAGAAGGTGTTAGTCTCAGTCGTGTGTTGCAAATCTATTTTTCATGTCTTATGTTTTGATGATTGACAAACACTGCTTTTCTTGGACAGCTTGTTGCTTCTAACTTTTCAGAAATCGACGATCGGACAATCAAAAAGGAGCCAAGTTCAGAAATGCATAGGTTTAGGGTTGAGTCAGTCTGTACTTGTGTTTTTTACCTTTTGAGTCCTCTTGTAATAGTCAAAAAGACTGATGCTTTGTAACCCTTCACACACACACTTAAGAGACTTAGAAATTCTGTTTTTACTCATATCGGCCAGGACGATTTCTTCTATCGGCCGGGCCGATCCGCTTAAAACAGAAAGTCTAATTAAGGATTCTTAATTAAGGCAGCCTACGTTAACAGATCGTCCTGGACGATACGTGTATCGGCCAGGACGATAAGCTCAAAACAGAAAGAAGTAGCCGCCATAGACAAGTATGGTATACCATATCTTTAAATTATCGGCCAGGACGATCCTCGGATCGGCCTGGACGATATTCACAAATTATGCCATAATTGTTCAGGAAATCAAGGAAGTAATTAAGGATGATTGATACGATCATATCGTCCTGGACGATCGCAAGATCGGCCAGGCTGATCTAGTCAAAAACCTTAAGTTACTTCAGGACGATCAATATCGGCCAGCCCGTATTCAGGGCTATTGTCAGGACAATTTTCCTCTGATTTGAACTGATCGGCCAGGACGATCGTGAGATCGGCCTGGACGATCAAGCTATTTTTCAATCGTCCTGTTTTCCATTCAGGGCTATACTCTGGCCGATCTTCATTGTTTTGTACTGATCGGCCAGGCCGATGTCCAGATTGGCCTGGACGATAAAGTCGGCAACTTGCAATTAATGAGCTCTTTTGAAGCTCTTCTATTTAAAGAGCTCTTGTTCAACGTTTTTAAAGAATCTTTGGCTGCTGCCTTGACCTAAGAAGGCCTTGAGGAGAGAAAGAGAGAGAGAAGAGAGAGAGAGGATCTTGTGAGGGGGAGCTTGTGAGGGGTTTCACAAGGGTTGCTTCAAGGATCTCTCTGCGTCATCTTCGTCTAGAGTTTCTCGTCCGTGGAAGGGTCGGTAGAGGTAAGGAGCTTTGCTTTTAGTTCTGGTTCTCTGCCAGCTTTAGGAGGAAGCAAAAGGAGATAGGTTCTCTGCCTTGCCGGGGTGGCAAAAAGGAGGTTCTTGTGAGGGTTTCTCCACCTAGCCGTGGGGGCTAAAGGAGAGTCACTTTTTGTGTAGTGCAATACTTGGAGGGTGCCTCCAAGGAGTGGACGTAGGTCGAGTCGACCGAACCACTATAAATTTCTGTGTTCTTTTTCTTGCTTCCGCACGTTTAAATTCCGCATTATTTTTATGGTGTGATTTGGTTTCCTTGTTTTAAAAAGAAGTTTTTAAAATACCAATTCACCCCCCCTCTTGGTTAGTTTGGGACTAAGTTCATAGGGCTTAACATCCCCATCGAACTTTCAAGTGGTATCAGAGCTTGATTCAAAAATTAAAGTTTGAAAACTTTTTGAATTTGATCCATGTCTAACTTTGGGAATCGCAACACTACGGAAGGGTATTCTATTACCCGACCTCCTCTGTTCGATAACCTACCTTTTGATTTTTGGAAAACTCGCATGTCAACTTTTCTACAATCTACTGATTATCGCATGTGGATGCTTATTCAAGAAGGTTATTCTCCACCTTCTCGTGAAATTAACGGTTTTAAAACTGAAGTTGCTTTTACCGAATGGACTTTTGATGAACGAGATTTAGCTCAACTAAATGCGAAATGTTTGAATTGTTTTTTCTGTGCTTTAAAATCTGAGGATTACATGCGTGTTTCAACTTGCAAGACTGGTAAAAAAATTTGGGATAAATTGTGCATTACTTATGAAGGCACTAATGAAGTTAAATAATCCCGTTTAAACATTCTCTTGCATGACTACGAACTTTTTCGTATGAAACCTCATGAATCGATTTCTGACATGTACACTAGGTTTACTCAGATTGCTACTTCATTGCATGCACTAGGAAAAGAACTTTCGAACTATGAAAAAGTTAACAAGATTTTGAGATGCTTGCCTTCTTCTTATGATGCAAAAATTACTGCAATCACTGAATCTAAAGATTTAAACACCTATTCTATTGATAACTTGCTTGGCCCACTCATTACTTACGAGCAAGGGGTGAATCAAAGAAATCTTGATGTAGGTGAGAAGAAAAAGGAGAAAACCATTGCATTGAAGGCACACAAATTGGATTCTGAATCTTCCGGGTCTGAAAGTGATGGAGTTGCCTTCATCACAAGGCAATTCAAAAGCTTTCTAAGGAAGAAACAAAAGCATCATCAAAATTGGAGAAAAGGTAAGGATCATAAACATATTAAAGGATCTTCTGATGTTGTTTGTTTTGAATGCAGGAAACCGGGACATGTAAGAGCCGATTGTCCTACACTTCAAGATCATTCAAGCAAAGAAAAGGAAAAAGGTGAGGAGAAAGCTAAGTCTATGAAGGAGAATAAGAAAATCCAAAGAGGCTTCTAGGCAGAATCTGGTACTGATTCCTCTGAGACTGAACCAGAGGAAGAGACTACAAACTTGTGTTTCATGGGAAAAGATCAAAGTGATCAAGAAGAGGTATGTGAACTTTCATACGATCAACTTCTTGAAGTTTCAGAAAAAATCCATGCATCATATAGGAAATTAAAGAAAACTCATGCTAGCTTGAAATTAGAATTCTTAAATCTACAAAAAGAACATGAAATTTTGATTAAAGACCATCAAACAATTGATTCAAATCACATGACTTTACTTGATGAATTTGATGAGTTAAATAAAAATCATGGTAAGTTAGTTGAAGAGCATGATGCATTGAAAATATCACACACATCTCTTGAATCTGATTTTAAGAAGTCAAAAGAAATAGAAAAAGATTTGAGGATTGAAAATGAAGTTTTAGAAAACACAAACTTGAAGATTCAAAATAATTTAGAAGCATGTAAGAAATCTAGGATGACTTCTACTTTTAATCAATTGCCAAAACCTAGAGAGAGGCATTATAACTCAAATCACTTAAGAAATCCCTTTCCTGGAGTTAGATGTTTTTCTTGTGGCATGCTAGGACATATCTCACACACTTGCACAATTCATCATAGTTCACATTGGGTGTGGAGACCTAAGATGCATAATCCACAGCATACCACACATGCATTGCATTCTTCTCTTCATAAGAAGGAACCCAAACCAGCTTGGGTTCCTAAAACTAACATCTGATAATTTTGCAGGAAGTCTCTCACAAAAGACCTCGTGAGAGTATGTGGTACCTGGACAGTGGATGCTCTCGACATATGACTGGTGATGCTAGCCAGTTTGTTGTACTAGAATCCAGGACTGGAGGCAAGGTTACTCTTGGAGACAACACCACCAGGAAGGTGGTAGGAGCAGGTATAATCGGAAATTCCAAGAACCTTATGAATGAAAATGTTTTGCTTGTAGATGGATTGAAGCACAACTTGCTCAGCATCAGTCAATTCTGTGACAAAGGCTTCATCGTACAATTCTTCACGAATTCATGCATTGTAAGTTTAAGTAACAACACCATTTTGCAGGGAAAAAGGGTAAACAACGTCTATATGCTTGATTTAAATAGCATTGAATGTGCTGCTTCTTTTTGCTTAAAAACTGTCATTGATAATTCTTGGTTGTGGCACAGGAGGCTTTGTCATGCAAGTATGAAAACCCTTAGGAAAGTGACCTAAAAGGACCTAGTTAGAGGTGTCCCCAAACTTAAGTTTACAAAAGACCACCTTTGTGATGCCTGTCAACTAGGAAAGCAAATTCACTCTTCATTTCACCCCATAAAGGACATTAGCACCTCTAGACCTTTAGAAGTCCTTCACATGGATTTGTTTGGACCCATTAGCATAGCAAGTTTGGGAGGGAAAGTCTATGGTTTTGTGATTGTTGATGACTACTCGAGGTTCACTTGGACTAGATTTCTTTCTCATAAAAATGAGTCTTTTGAGGAGTTTAAAACTTTTTCTACTTGGATTCAGAAGAAGCTAGGGTGTGAGATTTTGACCATCCATAGTGATCATGGGGGAGAGTTTGAAAATGAAAGATTTGGAGATTTTTGTGAGGAGAAGGGGATTAGCCACAATTTTTCAGCTCCTAGGACTCCTCAGCAGAATGGAGTAGCTGAAAGGAAGAACCGGACCTTGGTGGAAGCCGCTAGAGCCATGCTTGCTGAGTATTCACTTCCAAAATACTTTTGGGCTGAAGCGGTTAACACAGCATGTTATGTGTTGAATAGGGTGAATGTTAGAGTCAAATTAGAAAAGACACCCTATGAGATCCTTAAGGGTAGGACACCCAATCTTTCCCACCTTCATGTCTTTGGTTGTAAGGTTTTCATTCACAACAATGGAAAGTCTCACTTGGGAAAATTTGATCCTAAATCTGATGAAGGAGTATTCTTGGGATATTCTAGTGTTGGGAAATCTTTTAGAGTGTTTAACAAGAGAACCTTGATGGTGGAAGAGACAACCCATGTAGTTTTTGATGAGTCTGATCATAAGAAACATGGAGTAGATGATGATGATGTTGGAGAGATTACAAGTGGAGTAGAAAATTTGGGGAAGGGGAGTGAGCACCTAAACAATGGAGGAGTAGAAGAAGTCACCCAAGGAATAGAAACTTTTGATGAAAGGGGAGAAACTTCACACACTTTGCCTAGAGATTGGAGATACTCTACTAGTCACCCCAAGGATTTGATCTTAGGAGACCTTTCTAGTGGAGTTAAGACTAGACATGGACTTAGGAAGGAGGTGAACCATTCTGCCTTTATCTCTATGACTGAACCCACCACCATTAACCAAGCCCTCTCTGATGAGTTTTGGATATTAGCAATGCAAGAAGAGTTGAATCAATTTGTTAGGAATGATGTTTGGGAACTTGTGGAAAGACCTAAGGGACAAAGTGTAGTTGGGACAAAGTGGGTATTTAAGAACAAAGTGAATGATTCAGGAGTGGTGGTGAGGAATAAAGCAAGATTGGTGGCTAAGGGGTACAATCAAATAGAAGGGATAGACTTTGAAGAGACTTTTGCCCCTGTAGCTAGATTGGAAGCTATTAGAGTGCTACTAGCCTTTGCTTGTTATAAAGGATTTAAGCTTTTTCAAATGGACGTCAAGAGTGCCTTTTTAAATGGGGAGATAAAAAAAGATGTGTTTGTAGAACAACCTCCAGGTTTTGAGAGCTCTCAATTTCCAAATCATGTGTTTAAATTAAAAAAGGCTTTGTATGGTTTAAAACAAGCACCTAGAGCTTGGTATGAGAGGCTTAGCACATTCTTACTAGAGAGAGAGTTTGTCAAGGGGAGCGTAGACACCACCCTTTTTCTTAAAAAAGTTGGAGATGATTTACTCATTGTTCAGATCTATGTTGATGATATACTCTTTGGATCCTCTAATAAAAATTTGTGTGATGATTTTTCTAAAACAATGAGTAGAGAGTTTGAGATGAGTTTAATGGGAGAATTGTCTTACTTTTTGGGGTTTAGCATAAAACAATTGGAAGATGGCACTTTTCTAAATCAAACAAAATACATAAAAGACATTTTGAAGAAATATGAGATGGACAAAGCCAAGCCAATTAACACTCCCATGACTTCTAGTGCTCCGTTGGATAAGGACCCAAGTGGTAAGTCTGTTGATCAGAAGAAGTACAGAGGTATGATTGGATCTTTACTTTACTTAACTGCAAGCCGACCTGACATTATGTTTAGTGTTTGCCTTTGTGCTAGGTTTCAAGCTGACCCTAAGGAATCCCACATGACTGCTATTAAAAGGATTTTTAGATACCTTTTGGGGACACAAGGATTAGGGATTTGGTACCCTAGACATAGCACTTCTTTTGAAATTATTGGTTTTTCTGACTCTGATTTTGCAGGATGCAAGGTGGATAGAAAGAGCACCTCCGGAACTTGTCAATTCATTGGACAATCCTTGGTCTCTTGGTCTAGTAGAAAGCAAAATTCTGTTGCACTTTCCACTGCTGAAGCTGAATACATTGCTCTTGGAAGTTGTGTGGCCCAAGTTCTTTGGTTGAAACAACAGGTATTGGATCTAGGATTACATGTAAGCACCATCTCAATTTTTTGTGACAACACTAGTGCCATATGCATCTCTAAAAATCCTATCCAGCATTCAAGAACTAAACACATTGACATTAGGCATCACTTTATTAGAGATCATGTGACTAAGGGAGACATTGAGTTACACCATGTGACAACTGAAAACCAACTGGCAGACATATTTACTAAACCACTGGCCTTCGACACTTTCAGTTCTTTAAGGACCAGATTGGGTGTGATTGACATAAATGCATGAAACCTTTTTTTTTTAGCTAAATTTTTCTTTTTTTTTTACCTTCTTTTTCCTTTTTGTGTACCTTAGTTTTAGATCTTCACTGATATAATATCTCTTGTCTTGTCTTTAACAATTTGTAGTTAATATGTTTTCATCCACTTAAACACCTAGATAGTATGAATATCTTGTAATTGTGTCTCTTTCCCTAACGTAGTATTAGTGGCATAGTTTTCTTTTCTAATCAAAAGTCTATCTCAAAATAAAAGATTGTTTATGAAACTAAGATCCTTTCTAAAGCTTGCTTAAGCAAATCTATCTTATATTTATAATGATTAAAAGTTTTTTTGTCACATCATGATCCCTTGTTACTCTTGTCTTCGATTATTAATCCTGCTTGTGGTAATTCTTCCCTATGTTAGAGAGAGAGCTCCTATTCTCTAATATCTGAGAAGATATATTCACAACTAAGTTTTTTAAAAGAGTCTAAAAGGGAATCTAGCTTGCAAAAATAAATAAATAAAAAAATTTTGGCCAATGATGCCAACAAAAGAAGTGCAAAGACGCCAAAAAATTGAAAAATCTATAAAAAGATGCGCAAAGCACCACAACATTGACAAGAGGCATAAAATGAGCCTACTCAAAAGCAAGCTACTCTCCCTTTTTATATCTTTTAGAACCTAGAAGTTTTGATTCTCAAAGGCTTGATCTCGATTATCGTTCAATTGTGACAAATCTACCTCATTGTTTTATGGAGATACTTTCCTTATGCCAAGTGGTGGGTAGATTCTTTTTCTCATATCCAATTAATTATTTGAGTTAGGTCATTGATTTCAAAAGACGATTCTACCCTAAGACAACGTTTTTGGCTAAAGGTAAACCATGAACGGATATTCTCCTATTCTATGGATTAAATGAGATTGGAAACACGTTAACTCACAAATTTTTAAATCAATCACATGAAATACTATATCATTGATGTGCCTTGTTCTTTTTTTTAAAAAAAAAAAAAAAGGGGGAGAAGTTTATGAGGAGAACCTCTTTTACTGTGCTTTCATGTACCCTCCTTTTTGATATGTCAAAAGGGGGAGAAGTTTATGAGGTTATTTTTTTTCGGTTGCTATTAAATCTTTTTTTATTGTTTTGCCATCATCAAAAAGGGGGAGATTGTTGCAAATCTATTTTTCATGTCTTATGTTTTGATGATTGACAAACACTGCTTTTCTTGGACAGCTTGTTTCTTCTAACTTTTCAGGAATCGACGATCGGACAATCAAAAAGGAGCCAAGTTCAGAAATGCGTAGGTTTAGGGTTGAGTCAGTCTGTACTTGTGTTTTTTACCTTTTGAGTCCTCTTGTAATAGTCAAAAAGACTGATGCTTTGTAACCCTTCACACACACACTTGAGAGACTTAGAAATTCTATTTTTACTCATATCGGCCAGGACGATTTCTTCTATCGGCCGGGCCGATCCGCTTAAAATAGAAAGTCTAATTAAGGATTCTTAATTAAGGCAGCCTACGTTAACAGATCGTCCTGGACGATACGTGTATCGGACAGGACGATAAGCTCAAAATAGAAAGAAGTAGCCGCCATAGACAAGTATGGTATACCATATCTTTAAATTATCGGCCAGGACGATCCTCGGATCGGCCTGGACGATATTCACAAATTATGCCATAATTGTTTAGGAAATCAAGGAAGTAATTAAGGATGATTGATACGATCATATCGTCCTGGACGTTCGCAAGATCGGCCAGGCTGATCTAGTCAAAAATCTTAAGTTACTTCAGGACGATCAATATCGACCAGCCCGTATTCAGGGCTATTGTCAGGACGATTTTCCTCTGATTTGAACTGATCGGCCAGGACGATCGTGAGATCGGCCTGGACGATCAAGCTATTTTTCAATCGTCCTGTTTTCCATTCAGGGCTATACTCTGGCCGATCTTCATTGTTTTGTACTGATCGGCCAGGCCGATGTCCAGATCGGCCTGGACGATAAAGTCGGCAACTTGCAATTAATGAGCTCTTTTGAAGCTCTTCTATTTAAAGAGCTCTTGTTCAACGTTTTTAAAGAATCTTTGGCTGCTGCCTTGACCTAAGAAGGCCTTGAGGAGAGAAAGAGAGAGAGAAGAGAGAGAGAGGATCTTGTGAGGGGGAGCTTGTGAGGGGTTTCACAAGGGTTGCTTCAAGGATCTCTCTGCGTCATCTTCGTCTAGAGTTTCTCGTCCGTGGAAGGGTCGGTAGAGGTAAGGAGCTTTGCTTTTAGTTCTGGTTCTCTGCCAGCTTTAGGAGGAAGCAAAAGGAGATAGGTTCTCTGCCTTGCCGGGGTGGCAAAAAGGAGGTTCTTGTGAGGGTTTCTCCACCTAGCCGTGGGGGCTAAAGGAGAGTCACTTTTTGTGTAGTGCAATACTTGGAGGGTGCCTCCAAGGAGTGGACGTAGGTCGAGTCGACCGAACCACTATAAATTTCTGTGTTCTTTTTCTTGCTTCCGCACGTTTAAATTCCGCATTATTTTCGTGGTGTGATTTGGTTTCCTTGTTTTAAAAAGAAGTTTTTAAAATACCAATTCACCCCCCCTCTTGGTTAGTTTGGGACTAAGTTCATAGGGCTTAACATCCCCATCGAACTTTCATCGTGGTCGACCTACCAAGAGTGATGAAAGCCTAGTCTGTGAAAGAACCATAGGTGATCCCTCTAATAAGTGGACTAGCTAACAGGGACTCAAGGAGAGTTACCTGCACGTCTAAATTAAAATAAAAAGTCATAGAAGAAGTGAAAGGAGCCATGGAAATCTCTACCACAAAAGCGTAAAAGAAATTTAAAATTATTAGTAAGAGAGTAAAGCGTGAAAAAAGGAGGATAAGGGACAAAATGGCCTAGAAGGCTAGAAAGAAAGGAAGTTGGCTAGGGAGATCCCTAGCTAAGTAGAAGAAAACCTAGCTAAGGAAGGCCCTAACTAAGAGTGTAATGATCCTAATCTAAGGAGTACTAATCCTGGAGTACACACCAAAAACAATAATATATGATCCAAAGATGGAGAGAGAAACCTGTCCTACCGTGGTTACTATAAACCTATGGACCTCCAAAAGGGTATCCACCGTATGACGGAATAGAGTGTTGCGGATCTATGGCTTATGATTTTGATGATAGCAAACATTCTTTTTCTGTACGACTGTCTTATCTACTGACATTTCAGGTTCACACGATCGGACTGCAATTCCGGAACCATCTCAAGATTGGGTAGAATAGGTCTAAGTCAGTTTGTACCCTTTTTCCTTTCTCGAGTCTATTGTATTTGGTGTGGCTCTTGATGCTTTGTAACTTGGAAGATTTCTGACTGTTCCCTAGAGTTTACTGTTTTTGGTAACATCGTCCGGGATGATTTTATATCGTCCTTGACGATATGTTCAAAAGCAGAAACCCTAATTGGGGCATCCTCATTAAAGCAGCCGTCATTATGCAAAACACATTATCCTGGATGATTTTGTATCGGCTAGGACAATAGGCTCAAATCAGAAAGAATCTGTCGCCAAATCTATTTAGAAATAACCTATTTTTGGACATCATCCAGGTGGATCGTCCAGGACTATAAAATACCGCCCAGGACGATGTAGGTCAATTTTTCTAAAATTTCTCTAAAATTTAACGAAAGCAATTATGACTTGATTTCACGATCAAATCGGCCTGGACGATCGCCAGATCATCCTAGCCGAAATGCTGGACGATTGGTCATCGGATAGCTATTTTTCAGGGCGATGTCGAGGACGATATTCCATAATTTGTACTGATCGTCCAGGTTGATATATTATCATCCTGGATGATATGAATAAAATTCTTATAATCGTCTCAAATTGTCTCGGCTGATTGGGCTTAAATTGTACTAATCGTATAGGACGATAATGTCGACAACTTGCATTAATGAGCTCATTTTGAGCCCTTCTATTTAAGAGTATCAAGGCACTTTATAAAGTGTCTTTGGCAGCCATTGTAGCTTCGTTCTTGTGGGGGAAACTTGAAGAGAAAGTTTGAAAAGGAGTGAGGAACTGGTGAAGTCTGAGAGAGGGAGAAGATCCTATGAGGGGGGACTCAAGGGAGTGTGGAGGGGGTTTCCACACAGTTGCTCCGGCAGGCTTGCACCTTAATACCATCGGATTCAAGGCTTGTCTCAATGGAGGTTCACTAAAGAAGAAGATCTATTTGGTGTCAAAGGACCCGGCAACTCCGCCGCACTGGGGAAGGTTAAAGTGATTTTATAAGGGCTTCTCCGCCTAGCTGTGGGGGATAAAGGAGAGACACTTTTGTAGTGCAATACTTGGAGGGTGCCTCCAAGGAGTGGACGTAGGTCAAGGTTTGACCGAACCACTATAAATTTGGTGTGTTCTTTTCTTATTATTGCTTCCGAATTTAATTTCCGCATCATTGATTTTGATTGTGGTGAATCTTATTTTTAGATTTAAGATTGTGGTTGTTTTAAATACTGATTCACCTCTCTATCTCTTTATTAGCCTTGGGCCAGTTCATAAGGGCTTAACATCCCTAACGAACTTTCTAGTGCCATCAGAGAACTTTCATAGAGCACAAAGGGTATACAACTGCATCATCCCAAGGGATGAGACAATTGCAGGCCTTCACGCTCTTCATAAGTTGTTCAATGGAAGGGCATATTAGATCGCATATATTACTAACCATTAAGGATAACAGCTCTCTCCAACGCACCTCGATGGGTAATAATATGCATGACCTTATCGTAATAATGAGTTTCTCCCACCTAATACATCAACTCAAGTGGGTTTTATTTGATAGTAAGACTTGGTTTCCCGCAGATCCAAGCCCCCTATGGTTAATTACATCTCAAGCCTGAGGCCCGGGAAGACTCTCAATTAAGGATTTGACATTATCCTTTCTAAAGTGGAATTAGCACATATGGAGGAGACTAAGAAATCCTACTTAAAGGAAAGGAAAATTTTCAACTTAGCTTAGTCAACAAAAACAACTCAAATCAACATCCATAGGGACTATGGTAATAGGAAGAAACTAGAGAAAAAGAAATAATCAACGCACTCAAAACATGTAAGAGAGAAACATATAGGTGGCGTCATCCATGTGACATGAATAGGTAGGATTTATAATCCCTGAAGAATAGTGGACTTACCCACTGATGAGGCATACTATGAGACACCGAGTATAGTAGCCTTGAATCCTAGATCTAAAGTGGGTTTAATGTTCTACACAATACTAACACTTGTTTCCTAGCTAATACATCTAAGCTTATATCCTGTATGGAAAGGAAACCTAGCTATCAAATAAAAGGGTATCCAAATGTTTCGTCTTCCTTTGATCTTCGTATGGTTCATCCTCCAGAAGGATATCCAAATGAATAAAAAATTCTTGGTGAAGGGCCTTTCCTTTTCTCTTTGGGTACCTAGTGTTTAAAATTCCTTACTTTTGAAGACTTTCATAACTATAGTTCATTACATCAAATTACATTTACATCATCATAAAAGGAAAATTCTAGACTCTCCTATATGTTTATCCTAATAAAAATATCTCAAAGCAGTTAATATGTTGCATCCCAAGAAGTTTTATATATTTGTGCAAAGAAGCAGACATACTTAGCCATACTCTTTTAATTTAAAGGGGGACTTAAATTTAAATTTTAAAGCATATGCAGAAATAGCTTTAGTTTTAAAGCTTAATTATTTTTGCTCCCTTTAATCAATGCCCTCTTTGAGCATGGCCACCTATAAAAGTTTGAATTAGTACAAATCATCCCTAGCCTAGAGGAAAATCTAACACACAATTAATTACATCACATATAATATGCAATATTATAATAAAATAAACACCCACGATAAATTAAATCAACCAACACATATGTGACATGTAAGAGTGCCACAATAAACACAGAAAAGCAAAGTCTCCAGCCTAACCTAGAGCTAGAAGTAGTGCCCTAGCAAGTAATTTTATGTGCTTGTGGAAGGTTGTGTGGCTTTGAATAGGTCCTTCGTAAGGTAGTTAGTTCAAGTTGTTTGTGATCCGAGTTGGTTAGAGGGCAAGAAAGAAACTTTGGTTAAAGTTTAAATATTAATGTATTAGGATCCCTTTTAGTTAATTAAGTTGGTTGGTCGGTTTTAATACTTAGGGTAGTGTTCTTTAAAGTTTAAGTTGCATTATTGGATTTTAGAAGGCCCAGGGTGAGCCTATACGCTAAGTTCAAAGGGCCAAAAATGTCACTTTTAAAAATAGGTTAGGTTTTAGGGTTCTAACATTTTTATTAAATATTAGACCTTATAAACAGTAATTAGACTATGAGTTTGCTGGATTTCGAGTATTCTAGGCGAAGCTATGAATTTTAGAAGTTTTAGTCACTAATTAACTAACTATGGTTGACTTGATGGTTGACTTTTTGATTTAAGTTGGTTTTTAGAAACCAAATATTTTTAATAAATACTAGATTTTAATTAGAGTTAAATACCTTTTATTTTTTGTAATTTGGATTTTTTTTGAATTAGTTATGAATTTTTTAAGTTTGGGCAATTAATAAATTATTAAAATTATTTAATTAGGGGCATTTTAGGTGTTTTGATCCAAATAAGCTCCAAACTGCTTGGAATTATCCCCAAATGCCAGAAATGACCCAAAGAGATGTTCCCAAATGTTTGAGAAAAAATTGAAATTTTTAATAATTTTTTAATTATTTAATTTAATCAAAAAGATAATTTTTAATCAAAATTAAATTAAGATTTATATTGAAGTCCAATTAATAGGCTTTTAATTTTCTAAGATAAAGAATTGAAGTCTAGAGAGTTTGATACATTATAGATAATTTTTTAGCTTAATTTAAATTTATTATAATTTTCTTAAGTTCTTAGAGCTTAATAATTTTCTTAAGTTCTCTCGTAATTGTGAGATAAATATATTGAGCTTGATGATCTAATTAGTAGGTATTTTGGCTTCATAAGCATTTCTCAGCATCTTCATGTCAAGTATGGCTTGTACTTTATTAGGATTAAGTTTTATTTTGGTTCCTATAAGGAAAAATCATTGAAAATTTTATGCTTCAACTCCAAAAGTGCACTTCCGAGGATTCAATCTTATATTTTACTCCTTGATAGTACATAAGGTCTCTGTCATATCTTTTATGTGCTACTCAGGTGAATTTCTTTTGATGAGGGTGTCTTCAACATAAACTTTAATGTTTCTTCCTCTTTATTCTTTGAATATTCCATCCATCATTCTCTAGTAAGTTGCTCAAACATTATTTAGGCCAAAAGGCAAGACTTATTAGCAGTATAAACTTTCGACAATGATGATTGCAATCTCTCATAGTCTTCTAGATGTATCTAGATTTATTAATAGTCTAAGAAGGCATCTAGGAAGATTATGATGGGATAACCCACCACAAAGCTGACTAAGACACCGATTATAGGGAGTGGGTAACCATCCTTGGGACATTTTGAGTTTAGATTGATGAAATTTGTGCACTTTCTTCAGTTCTTATTGATTTTTGGACCATTATCACATTGAATATCTAATCAAGATACTATATTTCTTTAATGAAATTACTAGCAAGTAGCTTTTCTAGTTCCTCTTGGATCAATTTGGCGGGTAGTGTAGCAATTTTTTTGATCGGCGAGTAATGTAGTAATTGTTTTTAATCTTTGCTTGACGGAGCAACCAACCTTGTGGACATTTAGTTGATGGTATACAACTTCCTCATTGATGCCTGCCATTTCTACAGCCATCAAGGCAAAAACTTTGAGATTGTCATGGAGAGTCTGTATTAGCTTAATTTGATGTTCTTTGCTGAAATAGGTTCTAATTTTGAAAATTCTTCCTAGTTAATCTCTTATTACAAGTATGTTTTCTATTAGATCAATTACTTCAAGGCTCGGGCTTCATTGTGTGTCTAATTATAGAAATTCTTTGGAGGTATCAGCTAGATTTATAGCTCGTATATAGTAAGTGCATGACTAAGTTCAATCATCTCTTATAGTATTTTCTCTTCCCTTAGTTATGAATTTGACGATGACATGGTTCGTGGACACCATGACCCACTAGGTATTCAATAGTTGCCTGTCGAACATGGTGTTGTTAGCAACTAGAGCATAAATGATGATGAAGTATATCATGGCAAAGTATTGATTGATTTTTTTACCCCAGGTGACTGGTTTTGCGATTATGCCACCACCATCTCTACACTATCCTAAGAATCTGTAGATGGTTCCTACAATAGGGGAAACTTTATAGTCGGCCATGCTCATCTCATTGTAGGCAATTTGGAAGATAATATTCATTGAGTTCCTTATATCTATCAAGATGTTGCTACTCTGATAGTTAGTGATTAGGGAAGTGATGATGATAACATCATTTAGGGGTTTACCCTTGAATAGATTATCTCTACTACAAAAGGCAATCAACATGTCATTGATAGGTTATGAACTTGAGGTAGTGTTAAATTCAACAAAGTAATGTTTTTGGAAGGTGTAGCAATGTTTAAATGATCACCCACTACAATTGTGGGAACTACCCTATGATTTGAATAATTAAGCTAGCCTCAGCTCATTGGCTACTTCTTTGAGTGGATCCTTTCCTGATTGTTGCTCCAAATTTATGAGAATGAATTCTTTAAGCTTTTCACTTTTAGTGAGTCATAGAACTAGGTTTTGCAGATGTCACCACTTTAATGCCATGTTCTTGATCTTCTTTAAGTGTGCCATATCAAGACGTGTCACAAGCATTTCCAATGTTCATAAGAGGATGAAGCCTAAAGAATTCCTTATTCTTAATGGCCTTGACAATATCGACCATGGATACTCTTAATAGAGTATAAGTCACATACTCTTGAATTCGGTGAACAACCTTTATATGTACCTTTTTAGTTGTTGGCATGGGTGGTAATTTACTTCTTTGAGATGTTAAACATGGATATATGTCGTAGGGGTTAGGACATCTTATATTGTGCTGGAGGTTTGGCACTTTGTTCTTTTCAACTTGAGGTCAGACTCTTTCTATGATTCTTTTGAGAGGAAGGTTCCTTCTAGCAATGAGATTTTGGTGTGGAGCAATTGCAATGGGTTTAATTACCCGGTTGTATTCTTAGTGTTTACGTGGCTATTAGTAAGTTTGAGTAGCTTTTCCGTCATTCATGGCTATTATATGCCTATTGTGTATCAAAAGGTAACTTCTCTTAACCCTAAGTTGAGGCTGCTAAAATGACTACCGACTCAAGGTCTTTGACATCGAGCATTTCTTTCTGGATTTATATTATGGAGTTCCTTAGTGACTGCCCTAGTTCTTATCTCATTTTTATAAAGATTTAAATGTTTTTAGGATGTCACTAGTCACTAGTCAATTGTATGATAAACATTAACTTGAAATCAGAGGAGGAGGAGATCACCGCAGTGGGTAAGCGAGTGAACCACCTTGGCATCGAATCTTTTAGAGAAATTAAAAAGAGATGACATTGTAGGGAGTCATCAATGCCAAGGATGAAGGCATGGTCTCAAAATTTTCCGCATGATCTATGGGATCCATTTTGCCATAGTAAGCCTCAAGGTGAGGTACCTTGAAGTTGGGGGGCACCCTTCTTTCGAAGATCAGTCTGAAAAAGGCATTGGTTAGTCTAGTTTGATTTCTTTAGTCACTTTGGCTATCAGCTAGATGCTTTCATCTCTCACATGGAGGTGAGTGGTATTGGTGACTGGATTTAAAGCTTGATGTTCCTATGTAGGCTTTAGGTGAGTACCGTGTTTGGATGGTCCTTTAGACGCGCTAACCACTGAAGGTAGATGGTTTGCCGTGACGAAGATATCTTGAATGGTCTTCAAGAGCAGCTCCTCCATAGCTTGAAACTCACATGGATTTGTGTATTTAAAATTCGTTGTATTCTCCAAGGCTTTAGGCTGGCCAGAATGTTATTGTTTTCTTACTTTTGACATTGATTCCATAATCACCGCACCTGAGAGGATGCTGAATCCTATTTTGTTTGGTGGATAGTATTGGGTTGTACTTACATCAAATGTTAGTTGAGAGCCATTGGAGAGAATGTCATGAAGGTTAAGTATAAGAAAAGAAAAAAGAAGATGAGTATGAATTAGAGAAGAACTTATTATCCAAGACATTAATAGAAGAACAATGTGAAAATAAGAGCTCTTGACATGGGAGATCGAACTATACAAGATAAAAATAATACAAAAGCTTAGGTAAAATGTCAAAGAATATAAATCTTTAGATTTCTTTCCAACTCTTTGTATGAAAGCTGATGAAATGATCTATTCTTCCAATTGAAGAGTCTGAGTCTAGAAAGGAATTTAGAAAATATAATTTGAATCATAATCTCAAATTTTTATTAGAATTTGAATCCTAATATGTAATTTTTACTAGAATTTGAATCCTTCTCCTCCACCACCCTCCCCCTTTTATAGGGTTTCAAAGGATAGAAAAATAATAACATATACGTAATTGTCTCATCAATTTGTGGTAATCGCAAGCAAGTCTACAACTAGAGGAGGCAAGGATGATGATTTGTAGTCACCCTACTGAGATGGAAGAAGGTGAGTGTTATCCATCCTAGTTGATGAAAGATGGTGGTATAATTTGGGTCACGTTGTTGAATTGGAAGAGAGAGTAACATCTGAGGGGCCATGTGTGTCAATAACTCTTTGGCTTATTGAGTATAAAGGTCTTAGTTCTGGGTTAGATAGATAAAGATTTGCCTAACTGGTAGAAGAAATTTTGAGGTCGCCTTTTCCTCGGGTGAGACGACTACCTGGAGGATGTGTCAATTAAGTTCGAGTCTTCGTGCTTCAGTGTTAAGCTCCTTCCAACTCCTGGGTGAGTCCATCAAACAAGATGTTCTGAGAGTGAAGGGCATTCTCCTATTGCTCGACCTAAACATAACCTGCAAGATAACTACAAATAGGTCCTGCATATGTATTCATGGGTGTACAAAAACACGTGATGCAAAGATATGTAGAAGTTGCGATTGGAGCTTGTAGTTGGAGCTCGTAGTAAAGGCATTAACTAGATCATATTAATGTGTTTAAAACCATCATCTTTCTCCCCCTTCTACTCCTACTCGAAAGTCTCAACATAAAAGAAGCAATAAAGTTGTGATAGGAGATCGCGTGTAAATGCAACAAAAGGTTTACATAATCTCTTCATTCCCCAAAATTCTCAGATCCGCTAAACAACATGATTTTAGGGTCTATTTGAGACAACTTTCTTACTGTTTTGCAATCGCAATTCTATTAGGCTATTGATTTATTGTTGTTTTTAAGAAATTTCTATGCTAAGAAGCTAATTTTAGTTACTTTAAAAAAATTATTTTTCATACAATAGTTTTATCAGCAATTTTGTAAAAAGTTATAGTCATCCCAAATAGATTCTTAGTGAATCAAGAACAAAGAACTTAACGGAGATAAATGGGGGATTAAAAAAAATTAGATTTTATTTTGATGATTCGAAAGATTTGATAGGTTATTGTAACAATACATTTTGTTCCTATGAAAAATGTATTCTAAGAGGTGAATATGTGAAAAAGAGTTTGTTTTATATAACTTTTTTTACTACCTTGCTCTTTAGACCCAACAATAATACTATTTGGTTAGTATTTTCTCTTTACTGTCAAGAAAATTGTCTTAGAAAATTACAGTTTTCAAAAATTATTTTGCGCACAATAATTTCAAATCACATTTATAAAAAATAACAATCATCCTAAATAAGGCTATGTTTGGAACGACTTTCTTACCGCCGCTTAAAATAATTTTCTAAAAAATTGTTTAAAGCAGTAGTAAAAAAACCGTTCCAAAAAAAATCTAATTATAAAATTCAAAACTCACTTCTCAACAACATGTATTAAAAATATAGTTTGGCCTTTTCACAATTCCATAGTTTCATATTTTACGATTTGATAGTTCAAATTTCGAAAAAAAAAAAATGGCGTTTGGATTCTCGTTGAACATGATATAGAAATTAGTTGGAAAGAAAGGATGGATTTTGATATAGGCTAAAGATTTACATTAGTAATGTTGAAGTGAGGATGGCATAGATATATGATTATGTTTTAAGGAGAGAAAAAAAAAAGATTTATATTTGATTGAACAATATTTCATTTTTATAATATTACTTTACCCATATTTTGATGCAGCTTGTGAGTTCAATCGCCATCCACGTACTCCGAGCCTAGCCCAGGCACCCGACACGCATGCCCCTGCATGCCTCCGACTCGGCCCATAAACGACACTCAAAGCAAACCAGCTGCACCCATCAAAATAAGGATCAATCTCACCACAAGCTTCAATCAAACACCCGTCAATGTCAGCCCCTGGCGCCTCTGCCGGCAGCGTTCCCGGCGATCCAACCCCACTTTCTACTACCCTCATCGAGAACTTAACTGGAGCGATACAATCCTTTGCTCCCATCTCCCGCATCCATCAACACCTCTGCGCTGTCCACCTATACGCCGACGACATGACCCGCCAAGTCGAAGCCCACCACTTCTGCTCTCACGTCAACGAAGACGTCCGCCAATGTCTCATCTTTGACTCGCCGGAACCTGGCGCACGCCTAATCGGCGTCGAGTATATCATCGCCGAGCCTATCTTTCTCACCCTCCCCGATGAGGAGAAGCCGCTTTGGCACTCGCATGAGTATGAGGTAAAGAGTGGATTATTATTCCTTCCCGGCGTCCCTGGGATCGTCGAGCGTCGGGATCTGGAGAAGGTTGCCAAGACCTATGGGAAGACCTTCCATTTTTGGCAAGTTGATCGTGGTGATGAACTTCCTTTGGGAATACCTAATCTCATGATGGCACTTACTGGAGACGGTCAGCTGCATAAGGATCTCGCCCAAGGTATTGTTGATTCGCTTGGTTTTTTTGGGGTTGTAGCGGCTGTTTGGCAAGAAGCAGGATTTAACTCAAGTAGTATTTAGGGTCTGTTTGGTATTAGATTGGATTTAATTTAGTGGGATTTAATAAATCTTGTAAATCTGGATTTAGTAAATCGTGAGACTTTTAAATCCTAAAAACTGTTCGGTATGACAAATGTTAAATCTTGTTAAATCATGAGAAGCTTTTTGGCAACAGATTCCAGAATTTAAAACAGTTAGAGATTTAAATATGAATGAATAATACTAAATTATATCAATAAGCTGGTTATAAATTTAGACGGCGATAGACTACTACATAATAGTTTACTTCAACATGATAGAGAAGTTGAAATATCGTTGCTGCTTCGGCCTCGCCTGCATAGCGTGAAGTGGTGTTGAAAGAGTCGCTATAAAAGCTTTGTCACCTCCTCCTTTGATGTCGGATCGAAAGACACTACGGGATATTGCTCGCTGTGTAGGTAACCATCTTTCTCCACGACAAGGATGCCGCGCGAGTCGTAAATCTTATACTTGGTAAATACCTCAAATCTGCCAAAGAATGTGATTTGGATTTACCTGGATTTATACGGATTTATGCCGTAAATCCATAAATTCAGGATTTATGTCGTCGCAGGGTTTACAAGTGCGCAGAAAATCGTTTAGCTAGTTTTTTTGTTAAATCCAGCTTAAATTTTATGCCAAATCCGACACCAAACAGCCCCTTAGTAAATCCTAGCAATCCGATTTTCTTAAATACAGAAATTTGTTTGACTGAAAAGTAGTAAAATCGTGATAACTACTCTGAAATTATTTACCAATGTAAATCAGAATTTAAGATGATTAGTTGATTATAAATTCAAATTAAATTTTAATTTAGTTTTTTTTAATTTATTTTATATTTTAAATATGAGTTAATTATTAATTATAATTATAATTAGAGAAATTTACATACATGCAAGCAGAGTGATGATTGAGAGGAGAGGTAGATGTGACGGAGGAGAGAAAGTAGTGAGATTTTTTATAATTAAATATTAAATATTAAAATAATAATTTAACTAATAATTATTTTAACTATTACTTTAATTATAATGTAAACATATTAATTAATATCAAATATACAACTCTTATAATTCATTCATACCATTTATACCATCCTATAGACATTAATATTTTATTCTATGCATTCAAATTTATGCTATGGGTGGTAGGCATGTAATATTAATATTTTAGATATTAGATATGTAAATAGCGTGAAATAAAGTGGTATGAATGTAAATCCCCCCTTTTAATTATTATGAATAAATTATAATTTCAAATAATATAATTAACAGTTAACTCAATTATAAAATAATATATTTAATGATTTAATTAATAATTATAATACTAATTATTTAATTATTTATTCAAATGTAATTCTAATTAATGTTTGATTACAAACTACACTAATAATTATATAATTAATTATTTAATTATTATTTAGAATAATTAATTATTTAATTATTGTTTATACTATTAAGTATTTAAGTAATTATTTAAGTATTATTTTAAGAAAATTTTAACTACTTATTATATTAATAATTAATTATTTATTTATTTAAGTATTCTATTTCTAACTAATTATTTAATTATTTTTATGTTATATTAATTAAATGAGTTAAATTTAATTTTTAATTAAGATAACATAAAGTAACATAATTCCTTTTCAATAGCTCAGGATTGCTTTTCCTCTATTTCATCAATTGTTATTTATCTTCATTATGTTGTGAGGAAGTGTTTTGCAACAGTTGCTTATTCGGCTTTTTTCTTCGTTGTTCTTCAATTTCACTCAATGAGGTTTATTTTGATACTTTGATGATGTTTTCTACTTGTCGATCGGAAGTCACCACATTTTGATGACATTCTTTTTATTGTATCAGAAGTGACAAAGCAAGCTCGTTCGCCGAATTTTAGGATTTAGGCTTTGTTTGGGACAGTTCCATACTGCTTCTCAAAGAAGTTTTTTAATAGAAAAATTTTAAAAAAATTACTGAAAAGTTTCTTTAAGTAGCAATAAGAAAGCCATCCCAAGCGAAGCCTTAGTTTATCTAAAATTTATGCAAAAAAGATAGAGTTTGAATTTATTCCACCTTGAGATTTATCAGCTTCTCAAATCCCATTTGGCACAAATTCTGCATAAATCTTCTCAAATCCGATTTAGGATCATTGCTGCATTTCATATTGGGATTTGGCTTCTCCTCTTGGCTATGATGCACCGACACTTCTCCTCAAAGAGGCGTGTAGTGTCCGACACTCTGTCCGACACGGCACTTGTCCGACACTCCTCCGACATGTGTCGGACACGCCAAAAACGTGTCCGATTAAAAAATATTAAAAACAAATTGGACATGCGTATCTTAAATATTTTATAATTTTTTAAAATATAATTTCTTATATTTGGCGAGATTTAAACTAAATTTCTTATTTCATATCCACAACACCAAATCAACGTCTGTATTTAATACCCATTAATCGAATATTCTGATTTTCATCTCTTTGGTAGTGAAGGTATTTTCATCTCCTCTCTTTTTGCACAATTAGAAATCTTTCTCTTGTTGAACCATAGTTGGAAGTAGTGATATTCAATGATGATGATATTGAAGAAGCTAATCCTAGTAGTTGAAGCTTGAATGCTTGATGTTGTAGTAAGTGATTATTTGCTTATATTTTTATGGTTGTACTAGATATTTTGTACTAAATATTTTATATTATAAGCTAGACAAGTTATCATGTCATTCATTTATTATTGTTTGTCATTTTTAATATGATATTACATTAATAGTTCAACTTGGGTTTATTTCAATTGATTTGGAGGATCACTTTTAGAAAAATAGTTTTACTTTGTATAAAAGCATGGAGTTTATGGCTGGTTTAGGATGCAAACTAGTGATATGGAGTAAATGACAATGTTTGATGGAGTTTAAGGGGGTGTTGAAGTGTATGAAAGAATTCTAAGTTGAACTCTCCTTAATTTGGTAAAGAGCTTCATGGAGTGGACTACGGTGGATGTAAGATTTTGGTTGATGGTTTGTTGGTTTGTTGGTCTTGGAGGATGCTTATGAAATGGAGAAAGAATTGTGAATAATTTAAAATAGGTGTTAGAAAGGACTAGCAAGTTCCTTAAAATAATTATAAAGATAACTATCTAACTCTTTAAACATAAACTTTAATTGAAGACCATAAACACTAAACAATGTAGACGGTTGTACACCACGTATTCAAACAAGGCGGTATTTGTAGGGGAGGTAATGGTTCAAGTTTTAATCTCTTATTCACTTCTACCATTGATCATTTAGATTGTGTCCATATCTTCATTATTATCAAAAGATTTGACTCATTTCTCCTTACTATCCATCATGCAAGGTCATCATCTTAAAGAACTTGAGAAATCACCCTGAAAGTTCGTTAGGGATATTTGGCTCTTAAGAACTGGCCCAAGGCAAAATAAAAGAGAGGTGAATTGGTAAAAAAGAATCTTTAAATCAAAACACAAACCAAAATAAATATCACCACAATAAAAACCAAATGCAGAAATTAAATGTGGAAGTAATAACGAAAGAACACATCGGATTTATAGTGGTTCGGTCAAACCTTGACCTACGTCCACTCCTTGGAGGCACCCTCCAAGTATTGCACTACAAAAGTGTCTCTCATTTAGCCCCTATAGCTAGGCGGAGAAGCCCTTAAGAAATCACTTCCACCCTCCCCGGTGCGGCGGAGTCGCCGGGTCCTTTGACACCAAAGAGATCTTCTTCTTTGGTGAACTTCCCTCAAGACAAGCCTTGAATCCGACGGTATTAAGGTGCAAGCCTGCAGGAGCAACCGTGTGGAATTCCCCTCCACACTTCCTTGAGTCCCCCCTCACAAGATCTTCTCCCTCTCAGACTTCACCCGTTCCTCACTCCCTTTCAAGCTTCCCCCAAAAGAACGAAGCTACAATGGCTTCCAAAGACGCTTATGAAGTGTCATGCCATAACTTAAATAGAAGATCTCAAAACGAGCTCATTTATGCAAGTTGCTGACATTATCGTCCAGGACGATAGGAATATTGTCATGTAAGATTTGCACAATTTAAGCCCAATCAGCCGGGAGGATTTGAGACGATCATAAAAAATTTGTTCTTATCATCCCGGACGATAATATATTGTCCTGGACGATCAGTATAAATCGTGAAATATCGTCCTGAACATTGCCCTGAAAAAGAGATGTCCTATATCCAATCGTCTAGCATATCAGCCAGGACGATCTGGCGATCGTCCATGACGATTTGATCGTGCAATCAAGTTATAATTGCTTTCCTTAAATTGCAGAGAAATTTAGAAAAATTGCCCTAGATCGTCCTGGATGATCCTCTGGACGATGTCCAAAAATAAGTAATTCTTAAATAGATCTGACGACAGATTCTTTCTGTTTTGAGCCTATCGTCCTGGTCGATACAAAATCGTGCAGGACGATGTGTTTTGCATAATGACGCCTGCTTTAATGAGGATGCCCAAATTAGGGTTTCTGCTTTTAAACATAGCATCCAGGCCGATATAAATATCATCCCAAACGATGTTACCTAAAACAGTAAACTCTAGGGAATAGTCAGAAAATTTTCCAAGTTACAAAGCATCAGGAGCCACACCAAATACAATAGACTCAAGAAAAGAAAAAATGTACAAACTGGCTCAGACCTAATCTATCCAATCTTGAGCTGGTTCCAAATTGCCGTCTGATCGTGTGGACCTGAAATATCAGTAGATAAGGCAGTTGTAAAAAAATAAGAGTGTTTGCTATCATCAAAATCATAAATCATGAAAACAGATCCGCAACAATCTCTCCTTTTTGATGATAGCAAACATTATGATTTGAATTTGCAAAGATGAAAATATTTTCTCCTAATCACCCCCTCACTAGAATAAACTTTTAAAAATAAGGGAGATAAAAAAAAATTTTATTTTTAATTTTTGGAAAGAGAAAAAAGATACAAATACAACAGCAACAATATGTTCTCACCTTTTAACATTATCAAAAAGAGAAGGGACACAAACAGTAAGAACAAAATGATTAAAAGACAAAAACAATCCCTGATCTAGTGAACAGAACAAATATTCTTAAAATGAGAAAATTACCTCTTGATTTTATTCAAAAATTTAGTGAGGAATGGATTGACAACGCATAATCAAAAAAAAGTAAGAAATTCATAAATTGTTAATCCAAGCTCAAGTTCTTTTAAAGGCTTAAAAAACTTTTTAATCCAATATCCAAATCAAGGAATAAATGGGAAAAAAGAAACATTAATTTTTCAAAACTCCTTTTTTTAAACATATCTAATAGAAGATCAATGCATGAATTGTTGAATCTGGAACCAAGATTTTTAAGCACAAGTTTTGAACATATAAGGATTTTCTTAGGCTTTTAGTAGTATAAGAAAAACTAAGCATATTTTTTTATGGGCTCATTTTATGCCATTTATCACTTGAATGACTCTTTGAGCATCTTTTGATTTTTAATACACTGTGTATTATTTTTCAATTTAGCGTCATTACGCATCTTTTAGTTTGACATCATTGGCCACATTTTTTTATTATTTTCAAAAATATGCTTTCTTTCTCATATTTTCAAAATTAAAGTAAACTCAAATTTTTGACAACACGAACAACTTGATTAAGAAAATTTTAGTGTGGATTCAACAATCTTGCAAAAGATTCCTATGTGATAGAAAAAATATAGGGAGATGAAAAAAAATCAGTTTCAAAATCCAATTTAAAATATGATGAAGATTTTGAATCAAAAGTAAAATAACATCTTTAAGAAGAGAGAAAGAAAAACAAAATCATGAGTTCCCTTCCTCTGACTGTTTTTAGAGAATCAACCACAATTTTCATAAGAATTCAGAAAAATACAGGAGGTAGATTTTTCATCTTTTAGAAAAGTGATTGTGTGTGTTGATCAGAGAGAAACCTAAAAAAAATTTAACGAAAAAAGAAAAGGAAGAAAAAGCTAAAAAAAAAGAAAAACACAAACAAAAGTTCAAACAAAACATGCAAACAAAAGACAAAAAAAAAAATACAAACAAAGGTTTAAGCACCATCTTGCTCCCAGTCTGATGCTTCGGAAATCAGGTCTGCCCAGAAGATTTTTTGCTTTTCATTATTTCCCCAGTTTAAAATTTGCTTCTCTTTACTCTTTTCTTTTGCAGGAAGAATTCTTAAATTAGGGCAGTGATTTTTCATATGTCTAGGCTTCCTACATCGAAAGCAAATAACGTTAGAAGAAATATTAACATCCTTACCATTTTTACCTTTATTCCTCTTTTGTTGATGCTTATGCTTTGGTGAGCTTTTTGATTTACTTGACAAGTCATTGCATTTGTCACCAACTAAGCTACCTTTTTCCGTATGTTTAGCTTTTAGAACAATCGTTTCACCTGCATCCACAAGTCTTTGACCCAAACTTTGCTCGTAGGCAATGAGTGAGCCAATCAAATTATTAATAGAATACTTTTTCAAAATTTTTTATTCACAAATAGCAACTACTTTAACATCAAACGTTTCTAGTAGACAACGAAGAATTTTATTAACTTTTTCAAAATTTGAAAAGTCTTTTCCTAAAGTATGCAATGATGTCACAATTTGAATAAACCTAGTATACATGTCTAAGATCGTCTCATAAGATTTCATGGAAAATAATTCAAAATCATGCATTAAGATATTCAACTTAGATTACTTGATTTCACTAGTGCCTTCGTATATGGTGTGTAGTTTATCCCAAACTTTCTTACCAGTAGTGCAAGTGGATGCTAACATAAAATCTTCAGAATTTAAATTACAGAAAAAGTAATTTAATGATTTTGCATTCAATTGAGCATTGAGTAGTTCTTCCATATTCCATTGATTAAAATGAATATCAATTTTAACTCCATTAACAATACATGACGGTGATGAATAACCAGTTAAAATCATACGCCACATGCGAAAATCAATTGATTGTAAGAAAGTAGTCATGTGAATTTTTTAAAACTCAAAAGTAATATTTTCAAATAAAGGTGGTCTACTGATTGAATATCCTTCCGCAATATTACGATTAGAAAAGGTAGCCATGAATCGAAAATTCAAAAGCTTTTAAAAACTTATTTTATGAAACCTGGCTCTGATACCACTTGAAAGTTCGTTAAAGATGTTAGGCCTTTAAGAACTGGCCCAAGGCAAAATAAAAGAGAGGTGAATTGGTAAAAAGAATCTTTAAATCAAAACACAAACCAAAATAAATATCACCACAATAAAAACCAAATGCAAAAATTAAATGCGGAAGTATTAAAGAAAAAACACACTGGATTTATAGTAGTTTGGTCAAACCTTGACCTAGTCCACTCCTTGGAGGCACCCTCCAAGTATTGCACTACAAAAGTGTCTCTCCTTTAGCCCCCACAGCTAGGCGGAGAAGCCCTTAAGAAATCACTTCCAACTTCCCCGGTGCGGCGGAGTCGTCGGGTCCTTTGACACCAAAGAGACTTCTTTGGTGAACTTCCCTCAAGACAAGCCTTGAATCTGACGGTATTAAGATGCAAGCCTGCCTGAGCAACCGTGTGGAATTTCCCTCCACTCTCCCTTGAGTCCCCCCTCACAGGATCTTCTCCCTCTCAGACTTCACCCGTTCCTCACTCTCTTTTAAGCTCCCCCAAAAGAATGAAGCTACAATGGCTGCCAAAGACGCTTACCAAGTGTCATGTCATAACTTAAATAGAAGATATCAAAACGAGCTCATTAATGCAAGTTGCCGACATTATCGTCTAGGATGATAGGAATATTGTAATGTACGATCAGTACAATTTAAGCCCAATCAGCCGGGACGATTTGAGACGATAATAAGAAATTTGTTCTTATCGTTCCGGACGATAATATATCGTCTTGGACGATCAGTATAAATCGTGGAATATTGTCTTGAACATCGCCCTGAAAAAGAGCTGTCCGATGTCCAATTGTCGAGCATATCGGCCTGGACGATCTGGCGATTATCCAGGACGATTTGATCGTGCAATCAAGTCATAATTGCTTTCCTTAATTTCCAGAGAAATTTTGAAAAAATTGGTCTGTATCGTCCTGGATGATATTTTATAGTCCTGGATGATCCGCTGGACGATGTCCAAAAATAAGTAATTCTTAAATAGATCTGTCGGCAGATTCTTTCTGTTTTGAGCCTATCGTCATGGCCGATACAAAATCGTCCAGGACAATGTATTTTGCATAATGACGGCTGCTTTAATGTGGATGCCCTAATTAGGGTTTTTTCTTTTGAACAGATTGTCCAGGCCGATATAAATATCGTCCCGGACGATGTTACCAAAAACAGTGAACTCTAGGGAATAGTCAGAAAATCTTTCAAGTTACAAAGCATCAGGAGGCACACCAAATACAATAGACTCAAGAAAAGAAAAAGTGTACAAACTGACTCAGACCTAGTCTACCCAATTTTGAGCTGGTTCCGAATTGCCGTCTGATCGTGTGGACCTGAAATGTCAGTAGATAAGGCAGTTGTAGAAAAATAAGAGTGTTTGCTATCATCAAAATCATAAACCATGAAAACAGTTCCACAACACACCCAAACCTAAAAAAAATGTACAGTCAACCCCATTTTGGGTCTCAAGGAGTTAGGCTTGACTCGCCTCACTTCTTGTTAATAGTCGCTGCTAACTCTTCAAATCTAAAATCACGCTCAACTCATCATATCTTGAGTTATTCCTAACTCGCAACATCAAAGAGCTAAACAAAATCTAAATCATTTATTTGGACTTTGAGAAAATAATAAGGTGTACAGTATACATGATGCAAAGGAGGCGCCACAACAAAATAAAGAAGGTAAAGGAAAGAGCAAAAGCATAAACTCACTAGAAAGATACAGAAAGAAACTTAACTTAATTAATTCAAAATTTTTTACATTGCATAAACATTACTAAAGAAGAAAGAAAAAGAAAAGTTGACAAACCTACTCGTCCAAACAAAAATTTTTACAAATCAGATCTAACAATAACTCGTGAGCCACCATCCACTTATTTATTAGGTATTACAGGTGAAATTTCCCTCCTATGATAAACTGGGTTGAACTTGACATCTCCACAAGATGATGAGTAGTCACCATCTCTACTTGAAGCACATCCATCTCCCGGCAGTGGGGGATCATGACGTCTCCACTAATTGGCCTATGAGAGGTCCCAACTTCTACACTAAGGATGCTCTGAACATTGAGAATCTTTTCCATAAAACTAACACGCTCGACATTGCCCTCCAAAGTGATCCTTGGACGTTGATCCCATCTTCAATTGAGACTTAGAAAATAGGGATTCTTGTAGTCGACTCGACTTGCTCAAGGTTCTTGAGTTGAAGGTGCCACCAGCACTCCAACATTATCATCCTTTGGGATCTTCACGGCCTTCACCATAGCCTAGACCTCCATTAGTGAACACACTTGATGCTTTGCATTACTGATTGCTTGGGAACATGCTCCTACGGTAAATAATGAAGGAATAATAGTAGAAGATTTTTGCTGTAAAAAACATAAAAGGGACTGCTAGTAGCCCATCATGTAGAATAGTCATATTCATGTATAATCCGAAAGGCCACTGTCAAAGCCAATGCTTCAAACTCACTCAGTAGGTGACCCAAAACCTTGCTCAATGACAAGTAGACTCTTGGCTCGCTAGTTTTTGACGATGCTTTAACCCCAAGCATTGTTCACAAAAAAATTTGGCAGTATTTCTCCTTACCCTTAATCTTGGTTGTCAAAGGGCTAGTTCACCTGAGAGTACGTTCCATCTCAACAAAGGCCACCACTTGAGTGGTCATGCCTAAAGCTATTCGCTTAGTGGGGGATCTCCTTAATTGCCTTAAAGTCAAGAGAATGTTGTTCAAACTAGATCAAAGGAGCACTTTCCTTGGACTCCCTCTAGATGGTGCTGCCCTGCTCATCTCTACTTTCTTAACCTCCTCCTTCAAAGGCACCATCTGTTCACTCAGTCCTGGTCCAACTAGCTCTCTCTCCTTTATGTCCAATGTCTCTTTCTTATTATTGAAGTTTATTTTTTTCTCTAGACCCTCTTTCAATTTATATTTTCACACATCGCCTTCTTTAGAATCACAAGGCTGAGTCGGATAACTTAAATGGGTCTAAGTCTTCCATTAAAAGTGAGTCAGACATAATTGAAAGGCAATTCGAGAAGAGTTATAGTAGCATTGCACCCCTCACATAGATACTTAAAGATAAAGACACTGCATGGGTCAAATCAAGGCCATAATGAGGAATATGCACAATACCGGAGGTTGCAATAAATATAACACTAAATATCACTTTCACTCCTTTACCATGTGCTGATAGCAATAAATACTCATATTTAATTCACATATCATTTTTTTAACTCACTTTTCAAAGGGTCAAATGAAACATGTTGGAACTAAATGTATAGTTGTACATGCGCATGTAGATACTTCACAAGTATCTAATAGTTTTGTTAGAATATTTTCCCTAATTGATTCCACCTCTTTGGTGAAGCACTTGACACAAAAAAAGCTAGTTGACCAACAAGTTGGTAGGAATCATCCTATAGAGTCGCGATTAATTTCCCAATGTGGAAATGATGTGAAGACTTGCTCGCGATGAACAGACCAAGGAGCCATCACCATCCAATAGGTCTCCCAAGAGGACTTGCTCAGGCCTATTTGAGTCTTAAACACCCCTCACCTCAATAGGAACTGTTCATCCATAATCATTTTGCACTGTCAAGGCTCTTTGACCATCTTAGACAACTCCAATCCACCTATAGGAAGCGCATATTTCAAAGGCTATAACTACGATTTCTCAAATATGAGCATCTTAGCTTGCGGCCTCTTCCACCTAAGAGGACTCACCCTATTGCTTCTAGAGTTCAGAATCCTGTCCCAATGGACTCGTCACAATGACCAGAGAGAGGAGTCGTCTTCACCGACTTGCCTGGTTACGAGACCTCGAGGACTAGATTAATGCTTGCGCACATAAAGACTTGCACAAACGATTCATTTCCAAAGACTGAAATATACAAAGATCTATGCAGAAGTAATTAGCTAAGTCACGTGTTCATGATAGTCTGTAATAAGTCATGTTACACATAGTGTTATGCTTTATTTTTTATTCTCTTAGGTGTAGCATTTCCTGAAGTGATCCAAATCCTCTAAAGAAAATATCAAGAATCATATTTAGGGCTTTTTTGATTTGTTGACTTTGGCGACATTTGACTTTTGGATTTTTATTCTTTGGAGTTTTATGATATTTGAGATTTGTAGATTTCTTGTTTTTATGTTTCTTTTCTATTTTGCATTCTCTCAAGACGCAAAGAACTCTCATTCTGCATACTCACATGAACTCCACTCAATCCTCCTAGCTTGTATTTTGAGATTACCTGTTTGCGAGGTCAGGTTTCTTCAGAAATTCAGATCCAACATAATATTCTACTCCCATGCTTATTGCTTACCCTTCTGTTTGCCATGTTTTTGAATTCTTTCTTACTTCCCTAACGACTCATGTGGTTCTTTAAGGTGTTGAAAAGAAATATGGCGTCTCATTTGAGATGGAGAGGGAGAGCAGGGCTTATATGAGTGGACCGGATCATGGAATCCATCCTTTGGCTAATGGAGCAGGGAAGAGATGGAAGATGGAACTGAGGGAGGTGAATACCCCTCCTTAAGCTTCTGTGGCTTTTTCTGATTAAGTAACCGTGTAAAAGGCGAGTCATCACTCTTATATGCTTGGGTTGTCTCTTATTCTGCTTTAAAAGTGCTTGACAGTGAATGCTTTCAAACTATGTTGTTTGAATAAAAGTCCTGTTCAAGTTTTCAGCATATGGAATGTTTCCTTTGTTCAATTGTTGCAACTATGAAAATGATTATCAATTGGGCTTATTTGGTTTTGGTGCTCCTTATGCATCAGCAAAGTTTTGAATGAAGGCATGTGCGTCAGCGGATGTAAAATTGGAGTAGGTTTTTCTTGGAGAAATTATTTTGTGCGGACGCCGAACACCGTCGGGAAACCAAATAGAATGCGCCACATGACCACATCCCCACTTGCTCCGCACCGCGGCTTAGTACTGTTGATATGATGCATTCTGAATGGTCTCCGGACGACGTTCTGCGTCCGATCTAGACACAGAATAAGCTCTCTTTTTCTGAAACTTTGGCAAAGCTTGCCATATCTTTCTTTTATGTCGGATTCATGGAAGGCCTTTGCGAAGATCAGGTAGAGCTTAGTAAATGAATAATGCATTCAAGGATTAACTCGAAATTGATTTATTTAATATTGTTTTAAGTTAGCAAATAAATATATTTGAATTTTTTAAAAAATTAGAGGTTAAATATATCAATTTTGAGTACAATTAAGCTAGCTTATGTAGAAACAATCAAATTGTAAAAGGCTTGATATTATAAATTTGATGATCGCTAGTATGCTACTTGATTAAAATTTGAGCAAATATAAAAATTTAATTAATTATTCAAATAATTATATATTAAAATAAATATTAATAAAGTTTTAAAATTAATTATCAATATAATATTTTTTAATTATGCATTTATTTTTGAAGATATTGATCATGCTCATAAAATATTTGCTTATGCCTCCAAAATAAATAGCACAAAACATTAAAAGGTGGTTTAAGAGAAATTAATTTGATGAGCTATTAAAATAATAGAAAATATTTTTTAAGAGGCAAAAAACTCTCTCACTTCATTTGAAGGGATGCATAAAATGATTATAATTCATAGAGTTATTTAAGAAAGAAAACGTTATTAGGTTATTAGCTAGTAATTATACATAGATTGATGGAGTTATTAGGGGTCATTAGGAATTGATGAATCTAAAGGGCTCATTGACTAAGAGGCAAACTATAAAAAATTGAGAATCAGTAGTATAGTCTTGGGAGCTTTGAAACATGCTTTCAAAACCATCACAAGAGAGGATATACTAGAAGAATCTTTAATATTAATTATCTGAAGACACCTTGTGAACACTAGAGGCAAACTATTAACAATGGAAAACCACAAAGTATGATCAAAGGAGCATTGAAGCATGCTCCCAAAACCATCGTAAGAGTGGATATGTTAGAAGAATCTTTAAATTAAATTGTCTAAAAAAAACTTCAACACTAGATATTGATATTGATGTCATAATCCAATTCAATATGACTCGATACGACACTGGTCATATTGTGCTTGATCGTGGAAAGAACCAGAAAGCCAGAAACTAACCCCAATATCTTGTTGGAGAATTGTTGAGAAAAATTAAACTTTCAGTATATGCAACACATAGACAATATTAAGTACAATATAAAGCAAAAGGCTGAATCTCAAAAAATATTTTTTCTATATGTCATTCAAATATATATGTACCATTTGAGGTCTATCTACAGTAGTGCTTGATAATAAAAAATTTAGCAAAACATAAAAGCCAAGTCTGCAAAAATATAACAAACAAAAAAGTTATACACATAACACAGATCAAAGCCTAATATCGACACTACTCAGCTAGCATCTTACATTTTTCCTAGCCTAAAAATAGAAGTAAAATAAGGATTGAGCTCACACCTTAGTAGGCTATAATAGTCTAAAACATAAATCAGTAGCTTAAACAAAAAGAGGTGAAAATGTTGAAATAATCAACTTAAGTATTGCACCAAAAATTGAAAGTAAAACATAAATTAATACTGAATGAATTTACATAAATATTAAAATTACCTTAAATATAAACAAATATATTATAACAAATATTAAAATAGCCCTAAGGCACCATCTTCCAGTTTATACAAACAAACAACAAAATCCCTTCTCACCACCAACAAAATCCATTCTTTGCCAAAATAATTCCTTCATTCTGCCAATAGAATCCCTTCTTAGGAAATGTCAAAATAGCCCTAAGGCTTCAGAGTTTTTATCACATAATAGATAACATGATCCCTTCTCTCAATCAACAAAAGTCCACAATTCAATTAAATAAACACATATTTTAATGCATTGTAGTAAGTAAAGTATAATTGAACTCAATTCAGAACATGCCAAAATACTTTAATAGTAAGTAATCCTATCCTCAATTTATATAAATCTTTTTATATCTTCAAATGATTTAACAAAAGGTAATACTATCTGGCTCTATGCTATACTGTATAATCGGATGAATCTCAACTTCATTAGCAGATAATCAACTCTCAAAATTAAATACCTACTTCCTTTGAAAAGATACAAATTGTCTGGCATATGATTAAGTAATAATAACATGTATGAAGAACCACCAGCTATGATAGAATTAACTTTAACATAAATAAAATTGCAAGTATGAAATTAAACCAAACTTTATTTCTGATTATAATATTTATTATGCCTATCATATACAGGTCTCAACCTTTCTCTGATCAAACAAATATTTGCTATAATGTCATCCACAGAATCTGACCCTATTGCTTTTCTATCACTCATCCCTATCAAAGATAAAATGGTCATGCATTTTCTGTCATACAGAGATTCATAAGGAGCCATACCAATGATGAACTAATAACTATTCTTATAAGCAAAATCTATCAATGAACTATGATCCTCCTAATGATTCCTAAAATCTAAAATATAGAGTCTTAGAAGATATTCCAGTATCTGAATAGTCCTCTCATATTATATATTTATTTGAAGATGAAAAGTCATATTGAAGTATAATTTCATATATTATCCCTATTGAATACCTCTTTATAACTTGGAGTTAAACCAACTATCACGATAATATGTAATCACCTTCAACACACCATGTAATCTAATAATATCTCTGACATGTATTTGTGTTAACAAATCTACTAGATAAGTCTTTCAGATTAAAATGAATGTGCAGATTCAGTCAGTCAATTGACAAAAACCTAGATAGCATCATGCCCTTATTTTGATATGTGAAAACTTATAACAAGAACCATAGCCACCTCTTCTTATTTCCACTTTGAAATAGAGAGTGATTGTAAAAGACCACCCAATCATTGATGCTCTGCCTATTCTAACTAACTTGCCTCACATTTCAAAACAAACTTTGATGTATCCTTCTTCAATCCAAGCCACCATAACATATCTTTCAAGTCTCTATACATCTTATTGCTTTCTGGATGAATAATATAGAACGAATAATGTGTCTCATGTAAAATCTCAGCTCTAATATATATTATATATATATATATATATATATATATATATATATATATAATATATATTATATATATATATATATATATATATATATATAATATATATATATATATATATATATATATATATATATATATATATATATATATAATATATATATATATATTATATATATATATATATATAATATATATAAAGAATCCATAATCTATCCTTATAGAAAATTATAATAGAATCAGATAAAAAAAGTTCAAGTCTCTTACCAGACTTAACAAGACTACTCAATTTTAGATATGCTTATTGATATTATTTACCTCATGATCTATTATAGTAATATTGATAGTAACAAACATATGTTTGGATATTCTATTTCAGGTGTAATGGCTTGATAGATGTGCATTATAATTAATTATATGAGATCTACATTATACAACTCAAGTTTAATCAAAATTTGAGTTGAAAGAACTCAAGATGGACTAAGATTGATAGCTTGAAGGATTTTATATTCACGCATAATTCTCTTAGAGGTCCAATGATATTTATTTGTATGGTTTGATTTGTTCACAATTTAAATATCTATTAAAATGATTTATATACTATTAATTAAGGATAATATACTTAATTTAGGATAATAAGCACGAGAGTTGCTTAGCTTGGATGTATGCCAGCTTAGAATTTGGGTTCGCTGTTATGAATGTTATTTTCTTTTCATGCATCTATTTTTATTTATTATTTACATAAAAAATTATGGTTATTTAATTCCTTAACAAATAGCATTAAAAATATTTTAGTTATTTTTTTATTAAAACCTAATTCACCCCCTCTTGGGGTGTCATAGTCGTCCAAAAATTAGTATCAAAGCCTTGACTCTTTTTATTTTGGCTAAATATCCTAGAGTAGATCCACTTATAAATTATGGTATAAGGTTTTTCTAAGGGTTCATTTCCCGAAGGATAATCCACTCATCGACAACCATTGTTAAATAATGTCTCTTTTGTTTATTGGAAAAATAGAATTAGTATTTTCTGAAGAGGGCAAGACTCCCATATGTTGCACATGCTTACATACAAATATCATACACCCACTAAACAAATTAATGTAACTAAAATTAAAAAACCTTTTGATGACTGGACTACATTAGAGAGGGAATTAGATTAGTCAAATGCTAGGGCATGTAGTACTTTGCATTGTACACTTCTTTTAGATGATTAAATGAAAATTTTCATGTTAAATTCAACAAAAGAAAATTGGGATATATTAATTATAACTTATGAAAGTACTAGCGAGATTAGAGATGCTCGCATAAATAGACTTATTCATGAATATGAATTATTTTGTATGTCTCCTCTTGAGTCAATTTTTGACATTTATACTATATTTATGAACATAATTAACATATTTTTTTCTAATATGAAATAATTAACACATTACATTCTCTTGGAAGAATATGTAAGAATTAAGACTTAGTCTACAAGATTCTTAGAAGCCTTCCCAAAGAATGGGACGACGCTAAAGTAACTACAATTAGTGTGACTAAAGATTTATATGTTTATCCACTTGATCATTTTGGATTCTTTGATAGCACTTGAATAGATTGAAAGTTCAAGTAGGTTATTAGACCTTATTGAACTATCCAAAGGCTGACCAAGAGGGGGTGAATTGAATAGATTGATAATTTTAAAAAATTCTAAGATTTTCAAAAACCATTTTCAAAAAGTTTAAGCCAAAATTCTGAAATATGAAGTTGTGTAATGAACTGATTATCACAATAATTTTTTTAATCACAAAATTTAAAGCACAGAAAAATAAAATATATTGAAAAAGTAAAATGAACACAAGAATACCAAATTTATAGTGGTTTCGTCCAAACTAGACCTAAGTCTACTCTCTAAAGACTTCTTCTCCAGGTATTGCACTAAATCAAAGTGACTCTCCTTTTGTCCCCATAGCAAGGCGGAGAAGCCCTTACAAACTTTCTTCCACCAACTCAGTGTGGTAGAGTATCGACATCCTTTCTCACTCTCATGGTGACCACAGAGAACCTTCATTTTTTCTCACCCTTCTAGTGACTGTAGAGTACCGCGACATAATGTTGAAATATTCTCTCAAAAAAGCCTCCATAGAAGACGGGCAGAATTTTGAAGAAGAAAAAGAGATCCTCACTTTAGACAACCTTATAAATCCTTCACAACTCCACCTCACTTGATCTCTCACACTTCACTCTCACAATCACTCTTAAATACTCACACACAATGGCCACCCTCAAGCGAAAATCATAGAAAAGGTCTTGAGTGTCAGTTTTTAGAACTCTTATATATGAACACAAGAAAAATCATCCAGAAAAATAAGAAATTATAAGTCAACCGACTTAAGATTGTATAGTACAATCGAGGATGGTTTATATGAATAGTTCAAAAATCTATGTATGATCCTATATGAACCTTATTTTGGTGTCAATCATTTGTACAAACTGACATCATACTGTTCGAATAGTTCAAAAATGAACATATTTGTCTGGTATGATCCTGTACGAATCTTATTTGTACTCTGTTAGTTGTCTATATGAACTGATATCATATAGTATAAATAGTTAACACAAATCATGATTCATTTGATACAAAAGTGGATGACCCCATTTTGTACTATGTTAGTTATTTGTAAGAACTGACATCTTACAATATAAATAGTATAAAAAAATCAATTTATTTGGGACGAATTGGTATGTACCTGATTTCTTACTCTATTAATCGTCTATACGAACTTACATCATATAATATGAACAGTACAAAAATAAATGATTTTATTTGGGATGAACTGGTACACACCCATTTCATCCATTTTATACTCTATGAGTCATCAGTATGAACAAACTTTGTACAATATAAATATTTCACAAAATATAAGATATGATTTGATTAACTTTGTTTTGGAGGAAAGAATATGACAAATCATTTAGTAGGATTGGAAATCATACATTATAATTAGTATTAAAATTTTAAGTTTTGACTCACTCTTCTTATATGTGTATGTACTGTTATCCAATTACAATCACACTCTCTCAGACTCAAAAAAAAAAAAAAAAAAAGATTTATAGACTTTATAGTTGTGAATCTAAGATTATGGATTAGACTTTTGATGATATCAAACATTAATGTTTTTCTATGATTGCCTTGCGTAATAACTTTTTAGGTCCATAAGATTGAACGCAACTCAAAACCAGCTCAAGATTGGGTAAACTTAGTTTGAGTCAGTCTGTAATATTTTTTTTTTCTTGAGTCTATTATAAAAGTGGTTCATGATGCTAAGTAACCTTGTACACACACTTGAGGGATTTTTTGTGTTTTTCTATTTTAAGTACATCATCCTGGATGATGTTCATATTGGCCAGGATGATCCGACTAAAAATAGAAACCCTAATTAGGGCATCCTGGTTAAGGTAGCTATCATTAACACATCGTCCTAGACGATCCTTGTATCTGTCAGGACGATAGGCTAAAATCAGAAAGAATCAGCCGCCATGATCAATTTAGGTATTCTTTATTTCAGTACATTGACCCGGACGATCTATACATCAGCCTGGATGATGTAGCATAATTATGCCTAAATTAATCTGGTAATTATTGAAAGCAATTAAGGCTGATTGATACGATCACATCGACCGGGCTGATCGCAGGATCATCTGGACGATGTAACCAATTTTTTTCTGATCGTCCCAAATCATCCCGACTGATTGAGCCTATTTTATACTGATCGGCCAGGACGATATTCCTATCATCCTGGATGATAATGTCGGTTCTTGAAATTATATTTAAAGGACCCGAATTTTCTCATGCAAAGAGAACTTTAGCTGTTGTCTTAACCTGAGAGAGCCAAGAGGAGAAAGAGAGAGAGGGAGAGAGAAGGAGGAACTTGTGAGAGGGAGTTTGTGAGAGGGATTCACAAAGGTTGCTCCAAGCAAGGTTCTATGGCATTTTCTCCAGTCTTCGTCCTTTGTCCTTAGGGGTTCAAGGGAGATAAGCTTCAGTAATTGGTCGAGGTTCTCTGCCTGCTTCAGGAGAAAGCAAAAAGATTTGGGTTCTCTGCCTTCTTCAGGAGGAAGCAAAAGGAGTTGGGTTCTCTACCTCATCGGGGTTGGCATAAAGGAGTTTTTGTGAGGGCTTCTCTACCTTATTGTGGGAGCAAAAGGATAGTCACTTTTGAACGAACCACTATAAATCCAGTATGATCTTTCTTTATTTTGATTTTTGTATTTATTTTTTTGCACTTTGATTTTTATAGTGATTTTGGTTTGTGATTGCGCTTTGATTGTAAGAAGATTTTTTTAAATATCAATTCACCCCCCCCTCTTGGTTAGCCTCGGGCTAGTTCATAAGGGCTTAACATCCCTAACAAACTTTCAAATGGTATCAGAGCGGGATTTATAAAAATTAAGTTTGAAAACTTTTTGAATTTTGATCCATGGCTAACAACAGTAATCGTAATGCAATGGAAGGATATTCTATAACACGACCACCTTTGTTTGATAATCTTCTTTTTGATTTTTGGAAAACTCGTATGTCTATTTTTTTACAATCGATTGACTATTATATATGGATGCTTATTAAAGAAGGATATTCTCCACCTTCTTGTGAACTTAATGGAATTAAAACTTAAGTACATTTTACTGAATGGACTTTTGATGAAAGAGATTTAGTACAACTTAATGCAAAGTGTTTGAACTATTTTTTTTGTGCTTTATAATATGAAGATTACATGCATGTTTCTACTTGCTCTACTAGAAAAAAAATTAGGATAAATTATGTATCACCTATGAAGGCACTAATGAAGTTAAGCAATCTCGTTTGAATATTTAATTGCATGATTATGAACTTTTTTGTATGAAACCTAATGAAATTTTTTTTGAAATATATACAAGGTTTACTCAGATTGTTACTTCATTGCATGCGTTAGGAAGAGAACTTACTAACTATGAAAAAGTGAATAAAATTTTAAGATGTTTGCCTTCCTCTTTCGATGTTAAAATCACTGTAATTTTGAGTCTAAAGATTTAAATACCTATTCGATCAATAACTTACTTGGTTCACTCATTGCTTATGAGCAAGGGGTGAACCAAAGAAATCTTGATGCAGGTGAGAGGAAGAAGGAGAAAATGGTGGCACTTAAGGTGAACGACTCGGACACTGACTCATCCGGGTCTGAAAGCGATGATATTGCCTTAATCACAGGAAATTTAAGAGCTTTCTAAGGAAGAAGCACAAGAATCATCAGAAGTGGAATAAAGGTAAGGGTAACAAAAAATTCAAAAATTCTAATGATATAATTTGTTTTGAATGCAGAAAACCAGGACATGTTAAAACTGATTGCCTTACACTTAAGTCTCACCCAAGCAAAGAAAAGGGTGAGGAGAAACTCAAGTTTAAGAAGGATAAGAAGAGATTCCAAAGGTGTTTTGGGCAGATTCTGCATCAGACTCCTCTGAGACTGAACCTGAAGAGGAGACAATAAACTTGTGCTTAATGGCAGATAAGAATCTTGGTTAAAGTGACCAAGAAGAGGTTTGTGAACCAACTTATGATCAATTATTTGAAATTTATGAGCATATGTATGCATCATATAAAAAACTCAAGAAAACTCATGCTAGTTTGAAATTTGAATTTTTAAATTTACAAAAAGAACATAAAATGCTTCTTAAAGATCATTCTACAATTGATACTAATCATATGGCTATAGTTGATGAATTTAATGCATTAAATAAAAAACATGATGATTTATCTGATGCTTATAATTCTTTAAAATCATCCCATACTTATTTAGAAAAAGAATATAAAAATTGGAAAGTCTAAAAGCTTTTGAAAATTAAAAACCTTCATTTCATGCATCATATAAAAAGCATCACCATAGATTAGTGCATACTTTTTTCCTGGAATTAGATGTTTTTCATGTGGCATGCTAGGACACATAGCACACACTTGCACCATTCACCATCACATTGGGTCTGCAGACCCAAGTTACATGATTCATAGCATGCATTGCATTATACTTTTCATAAGAAGGAACCCAAACATGATTAGGTTCCTAAATATGATATTTGATATTTTTGTAGGCAAGCTCTCACAAAAGGCCTCGTGAGAGAGCATGTGGTACCTAGACAACGGATGCTCTCGACATATGACTGGCAATGCCAATCAATTCATTTTGCTGGAGACCAGGACAAGAGGCAAGGTGACTCTTGGAGACAAGACCACTAGGAAGGTGGTAGGATTAGGTATAATTGGTAATTCCAAAAACCTTTTGATTGAAAATGTTTTGCTTGTAGATGGACTAAAACACAACTTGCTCAACATTAGTCAGCTTTGCGATAAGGGCTTCAGCATAATATTTTTGACAAATTCATGCATTATCAGCTTAAATAATAATTCTATTTTGTAAGGAAAGCGGATCAACAATGTTTACATGCTTGATTTAAATAACATTGAATGTGCTGCTTCATTTAGCTTAAAAACTGCTGTTGATGATTCATGATTGTGGCACAGAAGATTATATCATGCCATTATGAAAACCCTTAGGAAAGTGACCCAAAAATACCTTGTTAGAGGTGTCCCCAAGCTTAAGTTTTCAAAAGACCACCTTTGTGATGCCTGCTAATTAGGAAAGCAAGTCCACTCCACTTTTCACTCCATTAAGGACATTAGCACCTCTAGACCTTTAGAAGTCCTTCACATGGATTTGTTTGGACTCATTAGTATTGCCAGCTTGGGAGGGAAAGTATATGGTTTTGTAATTGTCGATGACTACTCGAGGTTCACTTGGACTAGATTTCTATCACACAAAAATGAGTCTTTTGATGAGTTTAGAGCCTTCTTCACTTGGATTTAGAAAAAGTTAGGTTGTGAAATCTTGACCATCCATAATAACCATGGGGGAGAGTTTGAAAATGAGAGGTCTAGAGATTTTTGTGAGGACAAGGGGATTAGCCACAACTTCTCAGCTCTTAGGACCCCTTAGCAGAATGGGTTAGCTGAAAGGAAGAATCAGACCTTAGGGGAGGCCACTAGAGCCATACTTGCTGAGTATTCACTTCCAAAATACTTTTGGGCTGAAGCGGTTAACACAACTTGTTATGTATTGAATAGGGTGAATGTTAGAGCCAAATTATATAAGACACCCTATGAGATCCTTAAGGGTAGGACACCCAATCTTTCCCACCTTCATGTCTTTGATTGTAAGATTTTCATTCACAACAATGAGAAGTCTCACTTAGAAAAATTTGACCCAAAATCTGACGAAGGAGTGTTCTTAGGATATTCTAGTGTTGGGAAGTCTATTAGGGTGTTTAATAAGAGAACTTTGGTGGTGGAGGAAACTACTCATGTAGTGTTTGATGAGTTTGATCCTAGAAAGCCTAGAGTTGAGGATGATGATGATGTTGGAGAGATTACCTCTGGAGTAGAAGATTTAAAGGGGAGGGTAGAGCACCAAAACACTGACGGAGTAGGAGATGTTACCCAAGGATCAGAAAATATCGATCAAGAGGAAAGGGTTAAACCTTCACACACTTTGCCTAGAAATTGGAGATACTCTTCGAGTCACCCTAAAGATCTAATCTTAAGAGAACCTTTTGATGGAGTTAGGACTAGGCATGGACTTAGGAAGGAAGTGAACTACTCTGCCTTTATCTCAATGACTGAACCCACCAACATAAACTAAGTCCTTTCTGATGAGTTTTGGATCTTATCCATATAGGAGGAGTTGAACTAATTTGTTAGGAATGATGTTTGGGAGCTTGTAGAAAGACCTAAGGAACAAAGTGTAGTTGGAACCAAGTGGGTCTTTAAGAATAAGGTGAATGATTCTGGAGTGGTGGTTAGGAATAAGGTAAGATTGGTGGCTAAGGGGTATAACCAAATAGAAGGGATAGATTTTGAGGAGACTTTTGCCCCTATAGTTAGATTGGAAGCCATTAGAGTGCTATTAGGCTTTGCCTGTTATAAGGGATTTATGCTTTTCCAAATGGATGTTAAGAGTGCCTTTTTAAATAGGGAAATAAAAGAGGATGTGTTTGTATAACAACCCCCAAGTTTTGAGAGTTTTCAATTTTTAAATCATGTTTTCAAACTAAAAAAGGCCTTATATGGATTAAAGCAGGCACCTAGAGCTTGGTATGAGGGGCTTTGCACATTTTTACTAAAAAGGGAGTTTGTTAAGGGGAGCGTATAGACCACCCTATTCCTGAGGAAAGTAGGAGATGATTTACTCATTGTTTAGATCTATGTCGATGATATACTTTTTGGATCTTCTAATAAAAGGCTATGTGATGATTTTTCTAAAATAATGAGTAAGGAATTTGAAATGAGTTTGATGAGAGAGTTGTCCTACTTTTTGGGGTTTAGTATAAAATAAATGGATGATGGAACCTTTCTGAATCATTCAAAATATATAAAGGACATCTTGAAAAAGTATGAAATGAATAAAGCCAAGCCAATTAATAATCCCATGTCCTCAGGAATTCAGTTAGACAAAGACCCAAATGGAAAATCAGTTGATCAAAATAAGTACAGAGGGATGAATGGATCTCTACTTTACCTAACTGCTAGCCGACCCGATATAATGTTTAGCGTTTGTCTTTGTGCTAGATTTCAAGCTGATCCTAAGGAATCTCACCTGATTGTAGTTAAGAGAATTCTTAGATACATTTTAGGGACCCAAAACTTAGAAATTTGGTACCCCATGCACAACACTTCTTTTGAGATTATTAAATATTCTGATTCTGATTTTACAGGATATAAGGTGGATAGAAAAGCACTTTTGGAACTTGTCAATTCATAGGACAATCTTTAGTCTCCTGGTCTAGTAGAAAGCAAAACTCTGTTGCTCTTTCCACTACTGAAGTCGAGTACATTTCTTTAGGAAGTTGTGTGGCCCAAGTCCTTTGGTTAAAACATCAAGTACTGGATTTAGGATTACCTGTAAGCACTATCACAGTTCTTTGTGACAACACTAGTGCCTTATGCATTTCTAAGAATCCTATTTAACATTCAAGGACTAAGCGTATTGACATAAGGCATAAATTTATTAGAGACCATGTGACTAAGGGAGACATTGAGTTACACCATGTGGAGACTGAGAATCAACTAGCTGACATATTTATTAAACCACTGGCCTTTGACACTTTCAGCACTTTAAGGACTAGATTGGGTGTGATTGACATTAAATGCATGAACTTGATTTCTACTGATTTGTAATCTGTTTATTACTTTGCTTATCTTTGTTAGATTTTTGGTTGTTTATTTTTTTATGTTCTCTTTATTGTTAGTACTTTATTTTTTCGTAAGCCTTAATTTGTTTTTTTTTTCTAAATCATCGCTGAATTGATATCGTATGCATTATTTTTGTCTTTTTGAAAATTTGTAGTCAATATTTTACATCTCTTAATCTGCTAAAGGGTAAAAACACCGTTGATTGTGTCTCTTTCTCTAACCTATTTTGGTGGTGAAATTTTTTTTTCTAAACAAAAAGTCTATTTTAAATTAACAACTGGATATTGCAATTGAGATCTTTTCTACCTTACTACAGTAATCTAGCTTATATTATAATAGTCAAAGTCTTTATGTTACTTCAAGATTTCTTGTTATCCTATCAATGCATCTCTCATACGATTTTTTATTCTATTTTATGGTTTGCTCTTCCCTATATTAGAGAATGAGTTTTTCTTCTTTAATATCTGGAAGGTATACTCACAACTAAGAATACTTAAGAGTTTTTTGTAAAATAATGTAGCTTGCAAAAATAATAAAAAAGTGGCCAATGATGCTAAAAGCAAAATATGCGCAATGACGCCAAATTTAAAAAAAATAACACAAAGTGTATAAAAAATTAAAAGATGCGCAAAGTGCGCCATTCAATGGACAAGAGGCATAAAATGAGCCCATCAAAAAGCAAGCTATCTTCCTTTCTTCCAACTCTTAAAACTTAGAAGTTTTCATGTATCTCTTGAGATTTTGAAGGTCTTGATTTCAAATTTTACGATTGTAACAAACTAATTTGTTATACTATTCTATAAGATATTTTTTTGAAAACAAGACTTGATCGGATTTCTTTTTCTTATCCAATTGATTTTTTCTGAGTTAGGCCTTTTGATTTGAAAAGGAAATTTTACCCTAAAAGAAGTCTGAGCTTAGGGTTAACATGATCGGATATTTTATCATTTTTTGGATTTTTGATGTCGTTAATTCATTAACCTACAAATTCTTAAAATCAGTCACATGGAAGACTATATCATGTTCATGCCTTGATTTAAAAAAAAACTTTGTTTCCTTGCTAGTTTTTTTGTAGTTTGTTATTTTAGTTTCTATTTTGTTCTTTTTGTTTTGTTTTTTTGCTTCCTCCTCCTTTTTGTGATGTCAAAAGGGGGAGTAGTCTGATGTATCTTGTAATTTGATTCTGGAACATAGTGAACTATTTTTTTGTCACACTATTTTTATTAAACTGCCATAAACTGCTTTATCTTTTCTGACTGTGTTTGCCATCATCAAAAAGGGGGAGATTATTACGAATCTAAGATTATGGATTAGACTTTTTATGATAGTAAACATTTATGTTTTTCTACGACTGCCTTGCCTACTAACTTTTTAGGTCCACAAGATCGAACACAACTCAAGACTGCTCAAGATTGGGTATATTTAGTTTGAGTCAGTCTGTAATATTTTTCTTTTTCTTGAGTCTACTGTAAAAGTGATTCCTTATGTTAAGTAACCTGGCACACACACACACACACACTTGAGGGATTTTTTGTATTTTTCTATTTTGAGTACATCAGCCTGGACGATGTTCATATCGACTAGGACGATCCGACTAAAAATAGAAACCCTAATTAAGACATCCTGGTTAAGACAGCCGTCATTAAGCACATCATCCTGGATGATCCTTATATCGGCCAGGATAATAGGCTCAAATCAGAAAGAATCAACCGCCATGATCAATTTAGGTATTCTTAATTTTAGGATATCGGCCCGAACGATCTATACATCGGCCTGGATGATGCAGCATAATTATGCCTAAATTAATTTGGTAATTATAGAAAGCAATTAAGGCTGATTGATACGATCACATCGTCTGGGCCGATCGTAGGATCGATCGGGATGATGTTCTGGATGATTAACATCGGCTAGACTCTATTCCAGGCGATGTTCAGGATGATTATACTCGGATTTGAACTAATCAGCCAGGACAATATTATATCGGCCTGGATAATGTAACAAATTTTCTTTTAATCATGCTAAATCATTTCGGCTGATTGAGCTTATTTTGTACTGATCGGCCAAGATGATTATCATCCTGGACGATAATGTCGATTCTTGAAATTCTATTTAAAGGACCTAAATTTTCTCATGCAAAGAGACCTTTAGCTGTTGTCTTGACCTGAGAGAGCCAAGAAGAGAGGGAGCGAGAGCGAGAGAGAGGGAGGAACTTATGAGAGGGAGTTTGTGAGAGGGATTCACAAAGGTTGCTCCAAGCAAGGTTCCAAGGAGTCTTCTTCAGACTTCATCCTTCATCCTTGGGGGTTCAAAGGAGGTAAGCTTCAGCAATTAGTCGAGATTCTCTGCCTGCTTCAAGCGAAAGCAAAATGAGTTGGGTTCTCTACCTACTTCACGAGGAAGCAAAAGGAGTTGGGTTCTCTACCTGCTTCAGGAGGAAGCAAAAGGAGTTGGGTTCTCTGCCTCGTCGGGGTTGGCGAAAAGAAGTTTTTGTGAGGGCTTCTCCGCCTTATTGTGGGAGTAAAAGGAGAGTTATTTTTGTGGTGCAATACTCGGAGGGCGCCTCCGGGGAGTGGACGTAGGTCGAGTTGACCGAACCACTATAAATCCAGTGTGATCTTTCTTTGTTTTAATTTTCCCATTTATTTTTTTGCACTTTGATTTATGTGGTGATTTTAGTTTGTGATTATGCTTTGATTGTAAGAATATTTTTTTAAATACCAATTCACCCCCCCACCCTCTTGGTTAGCCTCGGGCTAGTTCTTAAGGGCTTAACATCCTTAACAAACTTTCATTCATTACATGAAACCTTAATCTACTCTATCTTGAAGTCTTTAGTAGTCTTTAATATGATTTTTCTGAAATATTAATACACACAAATAACAAATAAAAAATATCTAGTACATGCTAGGAGAAATGATAAAATTAATAGAACAATAATTATTTTTTATCATCAAAAACACATTCTCAAGCTGGATGCAACAATCTCTCCCTTTTTTGATGATGACAAAACAAATTATTGTTTGAATTACAAATAAAATTATTTTTTCCTAAACTCTCCATCAATGAAGTTAAAAATAAATAACATGAGGATTATAAAAATTTCATCCCTTTTTTTTTTGGTTTTATAAACAAACACAAAAAAATACATGAAACTTAAGAAAATACAAGGAAACCAAAATCCATAAACATTCTCCCCTTGAGAACATGAATTCTAAACAAACTTAAAATAAATAAAACCAAAACAAAAAATCAAAAGGCTTCAAATAGAACACAAACAATAACTCAAACTAAAATACAAATAATAACCTCTCCCTATTTTGTCATCGGAAAAAAAAATTAATCCCATGAAAAAAATAAGTTGTTATAGATAAATCTAATAGATGATAAAGAATATAATTTTAAACTATTTTTCTCAGACAATATTATAGGCCTAATTAGAAACATAAAGACTAAAATTTTAAATTAAAGAATAATTTAGATAAGAAAAGTTGAACATGTACAATGTTCGCTCTAAAAATCAGAAATATCAAATAGAATAATCATCACAAAATTAATTAAATAGAAACCTTATAAATTCAAGTTTGATAGTTGAAATTATCATTTAATGTAAGGATATTTTTAAGAATTGAAGTATAAGAAATAACTAAATGTAGTGTGGGCTCATTTTATGCCTCTTTATCAGCAAGAAATATTTGAGTCGTAAACATTACGCATCTTTTCAATTTGGGCTCATTTTGTGCCTCTTTTTAAATTTGGTGATATTGCACATCTTTTCATTGTATGCTCATTTTATGCCTTTTTTAAATTCGATGACATTGAGCATAATTTGACATTTTATTCTTTCCATAACCTAATTTAGTAAATCTTAGCTTGTGTGATTATCTTCCAAAATAAAAGAAAAACTTTTCTCGTATAAAAATGAATAATCCACAAAAAAAATTCTATTGTCAAGTATAGAATCAACACATTTAATAGGAAAATAAAAGAAAGACAAGTCACTAATTTTGCAACAGTTATAATTATAAGATACATATATATATTTAAGCCTAGAAATGATCTTATTTTCTAAACCTAATTTATAAATTAATTTAAAGTTTGGGAAGTGAAAACACTTTTGCTAGGAAACTAAGGTATAGTGCAAAGTATTTTTAAATTTTTCTCTTAAATCAACATTATTAATTTGAACAATAGAAACATAAGAACAATTAATGAGGATTAAAAACAAATTAGCATTTCATTAAATATATAACCCAAGTATAACCAATACAAAAAAAATAAACATCACAAAGCCATCATATGAGTACATAAAGAAACAAACATACATCAAGTACAACAAAAAATGAAAACTAGTACACCGGAGGATCTTAATCTGGAGGTGGCTAAGGAGAAGTGAACAGAGAAAAGTAGTTGTTGATTGTAGCTACTTGAGTGTTCAGCGAGTCAAACTGTCCTCTAACTCAACATATATCTTCATTATATTTTGCATCCTGTTGGTGTAAGAGAGACTAAATATGATCAAATCATTGATCAAAATGAGATTCAAGTCTATTAAATTACTGGGTCATATTTTTATAAAAATTATATGCTCTGGTCCAAGAGCAGGTGCTAGTGCAAGTCCTCCTACATCAAATTCTTCTCCCTTATCCCCTTAGTCCTGGTTAAAAAGAGAATAAAAAGAAGCACCAGTGAAATAAATTAGAGGATGAGTAGGTGGATTGGGATAGATCAAATTGTACTTCTTTTCAAGAATATTGGCGAATAGGTGTCCTAAAGCCATATTCTTGTTTCTTCTATTATTAGGAAGTCTAATGTTAGCAAGTTTATAGATATAGTCCAAAATTAATTGGCCTTCATCTATTAGAGTTTTTATCATAATAAGATATGCGACTGTAGAAAATAAAGGAGTTAATTTGATATAATCACCAGTTTTAAGAATAATGGATGATCTTAATATATATTGGATGATCTTAACATTTTGATTCAAGGTGTACACACGAGATAGGTGATTGAGTAAAGGAACACCTCTAAGGGTTTAATTGATGGTAGACCAGTCAAAATCAGACTTAGAAGTCATTGTGAGTGCCCTTACCTCTTCAGTTCTAAGGTGTAGGTAAGTGCCTAAATCTTCATTGGTAATCTCTACTCTCAATTTAAAAACATAAGTTGGAATCTTGGTATGGTTTTCATTCATTCTCAGATTGGCAAGGAAATAATGAAATTTATAATGATGGAAAGCATATATTAAGGTGAGAATGAAAGAGAATATAGAAGAATAAAAAAGAGACATTACATAAAAGGTGATGTCTCTTTGGATAAAAAGACGAGATGGAGTAATCTTTGTCTCAAAAAAATGCAAGTAGGCTTCTTCATTCTCTTTAGAAAGGTAGTTCTCATCTAGTTGACTAGAATGAGAAGAAGAGCCTTTAGAGGTTCGAGCCCGCTTACTGCTGCTTGCTATTTCGAGAGTTTGAACATAAGGTGTTTTGAGATTGATAGAGATTGTGAAGAAAACAACCAATGAATACCTTCCATTTTAAAGAAAAATGGCATGATCACACAGTATGAAATAGGGTTCATACATATGATTATGGATTCATACGAGATGAAAATATTTTCATACATACGAATGAAAACAGTAAAAAATGAAATAGCTTTTCATAAACTGACATTCCCGAGGAGTTATTTCGTATAGCGTTTTGACCAAAATGATCATACAGACAAACATGTGTTTGTCCAGGATGATCATACAATAATGATCATACTCTTATAGTTAGGTTCATCCACATACAGAATGACAATAGGATTATACAGATGAATAGGTGTTCGTTCAGGACAATTTTCAAAAATAACTGCACTCAAATTTCTTCCCTATTCATATAGATGAAAAATGAAGTATTTTTATGGTATAGTGACATATTCATACAGTATGATCTATTTATAAAAACATATTTTCATCTTACAAACTTAGAAAAATTATCATGCAAAATCTAGTTTTATCATACAGTATGAAAGTGGTTTGTATAGTATGACTGAAAAAGGAATTTTTAGATTTGTACATGATAATCATGAATCTTTTCCAAAAACAAGTCAAACATGAACCATGAAACACAAAAAATAAAAACAATATATAATAGAGATCAAACCCAAAATAAATAAAAAAAGTCAAATAAAAATAAATCACAAACAACGAATAAAACATAAAGTTCAACAATGAGTTCATCACAAATGGAAATTGTATAATTAAAATTCTCAAGAATGAATATCAATTACATCCAATCTGGTTCTTAAGGTGCTAAATATTTTAAAAGTAACTAGTTTTATAAAAATGTCTATAAGTTAATTTTCAGTAGCTTTATGACATAGCTCAATTTCTTCTTTAGTGACATGATCTCTAATAAAGTGATGCCTTATATCTAGATGCTTAGTTCTAGAATGTTAAATAGGATTCTTTGAAAGGCATATGACACTTATATTATCACAAAAAAATTAGAATAGTGCTATTAGAAAATACTAAATCAATATGTTATTATTTTAACCAAAAAATCTGTTCCATATAACTGCCTAAGGCAATGTATTCAGATTAAGTAGTAAAAAGGGCTACTATATTTTATTTTCTTCTGGACTAAGAAAATAAAGAGTTTCCAATGAATTGACAAATTCCAGAAGTACTTTTTTGATCAATTCTATACTTGTGTAAAATCAAAATCATAATATCTAATGATTTCAAAAGAAGAGTTGTGCCTTGGAGAACATATCCTTGAGTTTTGAGTTCCCAAAAGATATCGTAGAATTCATTTAACAATAGTCAAATGGGATTCTTTTGAATTAGCTTGAAATCTAGCACAAAGATAAATATTAAACATGATTATATAGTCTGCTAGCAATAAAGTAAAGTAATGATCCAATTATTCAGCTAAATTTCTTTTGATCAATAGATTTGCCTTTAGAGTCCTTATCTAACTGTATTAAGAAACTCATTGGTGTACTTATTAGTTTAGCTTTATTCATTTATATTTCTTAAGGATGTCCTTAATATATTTTAATTGACTCAAAAATTTGCCATCCTCTTTCTGCTTTATGCTAAAACCAAGAAAGTAACTCAAATCTTCCATCAAACTCATTTCAAATTCACTAATTATTTTTAAAAAATTATCATAATGATTTTTATTAGTGGATTCGAATAAGATATCATCAACATATATTTGAAAAATAAGTATATCATCTCCTACTCTTTTTAATAAGAGAGTGGAGTCTACAAATGATCTTTCTAGTAGGAATGAGCTTAGCCTTTCATACTATACCTTAAGTACCTGTTTTAGTCCATACAATACCCTTTTCAATGTAAACATATATTTAAGGAATTATGAATTTTTAAAACCTGAAGGTTGCTCAACATGAACAATCTCTTCTATCACCCCATTAAGAAAGGTACTTCATGAAAGTTCGTTAGGGATGTTAGGCCCTATAGAATTGGCCCAACGCTAATTAAAAGAGAGAGGTGAATTGAAAAACTTTAAAACCTAAGATAAAACTCCAACAAAAATCACCACAAACAAAGTGCGGAAGAAAATAATGCGGAAGCGATAATAAGAAAAGAACACATCGGATTTATAGTAGTTTGGTCAAATCTTGACCTACATCCACTCCTTGGAGGCACCCTCTAAGTATTGCACTAATATCGTGACTCTCCTTTAACTCTCACAGCTAGGCGGAGAAGCCCTTACAAAATCACTTCCACCTTCCCAGGTGCGGCGGAGTCGCCGGGTCCTTTGACACCAAGAAGATCTTCTTCTTTGGTGAACTTACCTCGAGACAAGCCTTGAATCCGATGGTACTAAGGTGCGAGTTCGCCGGAGCAACCGTGTGGAATCCCCTCCACACTCCCTTGAGTTCCCCCCACACAGGATCTTCTCCCTCTCAAACTCCACCCTTTCCTCTCTCTCTCTTTCAAGCTCTCTCTTCAAGTTTCCCCCACAAGAACGAAGCTATAATGGCTGCCAAAGACACTTACAAAGTGTCAAGATAAGCTTAAATAGAAGCTCTCAAAACGAGCTCATTAATGCAAGTTGCCGACATTATCGTCCAAGATGATAGGAATATCATCCTGTATGATCAGTACAAATTCTGCTCTACGGCCTGGGACGATTTGGGACGATCAGAAGAAAATTGGTTATATCATCCTGGCCAATATCACGATCGTTCTGGACGATTAGTTTAAAACTGATTTTAATCATCCTGATCATCGCCTTGATTTGGTGCTGGCCGAAGTCAATCATCCAAGCCATCGTCCTGGCCAATCATAAGATCGTCCCAGACGATGTGATCATATCAATCAGCCATTAATGATTTCCAAATAATATTAGATCAATTTAGGTATAATTGAGTTAGATCATCCTGGATGATAGGAATATCGTCCTGACCGATTTCCTAAAATAAAGAATACCTAAACTGATTATGGCGGTTAATTATTTTTGAATTGAGAATATCGTCCTAGCCGATACAGGTATCTTCCAGGCCGATCTGTTTATGACGGCTGCCTTAATGAGGATGCCCTAAATAGAGTTTCTGTTTTTGGACATATCGTCCAGGACGATATAAATATCGTCCCGGCTGATATTACCAAAAATATAAGTCTTTTAGGGAATAACAGGAAATCTTCCAAGTTACAAATCAACAGGTCCCACACCAAGTACAACAGACTCAAGAAAAGAAAAAGATTACAAACTGACTCTGACCTAGTCTACCCAATCTTGAGCTGATTCCAAAATGTAGTCCGATCGCGTGAACCTTAAACGTTAGTACATAGTGAAATCGTAGAGAAATAAGGAATGTTTGTTATCATCAAAATCAAAAACCATAGATCCGCAATAATCTCCCCCTTTTTGATGATGGCAAACAATTTCAGTTTAATTAAAAAAAAAACAATTTCTCCTAATCTCCCCCTCACTAGAATAAACCCTTTTAAAAAATAGGGGAGATAAAAAATATTTTTATTGTTTTTAATTTTTTGAAAAGAAGAAAAAAAAGGATACAAATTCAACATTACGTTCTCCTCCTTTGACATTATCAAAAAGAGAGGAAGCACAAACAAAAAATAAAACGAATAAGAGATAAAAACATTCCCTGATCTAGTGAAAAAATAAATATTCTTAAAATGAGAAAGTTACCTCTTGGTTTTAATCAAAAACTTAGTAGAATCAGATTTGATAATGCATAGCTCAGAAAAGGTTAGAAACTCAGAAATTGATAATCCAAACTCAAAAAAAACTTTTTAATTCAAGATCTAAATCAAGGAATAAATTAGAGAAAGAAACAATAATTTTTCAAAAACTCATTCCATAAAATATATCTAATAGAAGATCAATGCACAAATTTTTGAATCAAGAATCAAGATTTTCAAACTCAAGTATCGAAAGTATCAAGGGTTTTCTTAAGCTTTTTAAGAAGTACAAGAATGGTAAGAATTAACTTTGTGGGCTCATTTTTTGCCTCTTGACAATTGGTTGGCGCACTGCGCATCTTTTGATACACTTTGTGTATTATATATTTTTAATTTGGCGTCTTTGCGCATCTTTTATTTTTAGCATCATTGGCCAGTTTTTTGAATATGCTTCCTTTCTTAAATCTTAAAAATAATGGAAAACTCATCTTAGTGACAAAGAAAATTGCTTGATAAAAAAATTATGAGTTAGATTTAAAAACTTGCAAAAGATTCCTATGCGATAAATAAAATGTAGGGAGATAAAAAATTTTGTTTCAAAAACCAATTTAAAAGATGAAAAAGATTTTAAATCAAAAGTAGGATAACCTCTTTTAGAAAACAGAGATTGAGAGTTAAAAATAAATGAGTTTCCTTTTTTTGCCTATTTTAGAGAAGTCAAACACAACTTACCAAAGATTTCAAGAAAAATCAGGAAGTATATTTTTCATTTTTAGAAAAGTGAATGTGTGTGTTGATGAGAGAAAAAATTTAACGAAAACAAAAACACAAAAAAAAAAAAATAAAAGAAAAAAAAATGAAAAACAAAAAAGAAAGACACAAATAAGGCATTTAACCATTATCTCTTTCATGGTATAATGCTTCAGAGACCAGATCTGCCCATGAGATTTTTTACTTTTCATTATTTCCCCAGTTTAAATTTAGCTTTGCCTTACCCTTTTCTTTTGCAGGAAGAATTCTTAAATTAGGGCACTCATTTTTCATATGTCAAGGTTTCCTACATCGAAAACAAATAACGTCAGAGGAAATATTAACATCCTTACCATTTTTATCTTTTTTCCACTTTTGCTTATGCTTTGGTGAGCTTTGTGATTTGCTTGACAGGTCATTGCTATCGTCACCAACTAAGCTTCCTCTTTCCATATCTTCAGCTTTTAGAACGATCGTTTCACCTACATCCAAAAGTCTTTGACCCAAACCTTGCTCGTAGGCAATGAGTGAGCCAATCAAATTATCAATATAATATATACATTCAAATCTTTATATTCATAAATAGCAATAACTTTAGGATCAAATTTATCTAGTAGACATCGAAGAATTTTGTTAACATTTTCAAAATTTGAAAAATCCTTTCCTAAAGTATGTAATGAGTTTACAATTTGAATGAATCTGGTATACATGTCTAGGATAGTTTCAAAAGGTTTCATGGAAAACAATTCAAAATCATGCATTAACATATTTAACTTAAATTGCTTGATTTCACTAGTGCCTTCGTATATGGTGTGTAGTTTATCCCAAACTTCCTTACCAATAGTGCACGTGGAGATTAACATAAAATCTTCTGAGTTTAAGGCACAGAAAAAACAATTTAAAGATTTTGCATTCAATTGAGCATTGATTTGTTCTTCCTTTCTCCATTGATTAAAAGGAATATCAATTTTAATTCAATCTAAAACTCGTGACGATGAAGAATAACCATTTAAAATCATATGCCACATACGTAAATCTATCGATTGCAAGAAAATAGACATGCGAGTTTTCCAAAGATCAAATGACATATTTTCAAATAAAGGAGGTCTGGTGATTGAAAAACCTTCCACAAAATTATGATTTAAAATATTAGTCATGGATCAAAAATTCAAAAGCTTTAAAAAACTTATTTTATGAATCCCGCTCTGATACCACTTTAAAGTGATCAGATGGCACTTAAAAGTTCATTAGGGATGTTAGGCCCTATAGAACTGGCCCAACGCTAATTAAAAGAGAGAGGTGAATTGGAAAACTTAAAACCAAAGATAAAACTCCAACCAAAATCACCACAAACAAAGTGCGGAAGAAAATAATGCGGAAGCGATAATAAGAAAAGAATACACTGGATTTATAGTGGTTCGATCAAACCTTGACCTACGTCCACTCCTTGGAGGCACCCTCCAAGTATTGTACTAATATCACGACTCTCCTTTAGCCCCCATAGCTAGGCGGAGAAGCCCTTACAAAATGACTTCTACCTTTCCCGGTGCGGCGGAGTCGCCGGGTCCTTTGACACCAAGGAGATCTTCTTCTTTGGTGAACTTACCTCGAGACAAGCCTTGAATCCGATGGTACTAAGGTGCAAGTTCGCTGGAGAAACTGTGTGGAATCCCCTCCACACTCTCTTAAGTTCCCCCCCTCACAGGATCTTTTCCCTCTCAAACTCCACCCTTTCCTCTCTCCCTTTCAAGCTCTCTCTTCAAGTTTCCCCCACAAGAACGAAACTATAATGGCTACCAAAGACACTTATAAAGTGTCATGCCAAGCTTAAATAGAAGCTCTCAAAATGAGCTCATTAATGCAAGTTGCTGACATTATTGTCCAGGACGATAGGAATATTATCCTGTACAATCAATACAAATTCAGCTCTACAGCCTGGGATGATTTGGGACGATCAGAAGAAAATTGGTTATATCATCCTGGCCGATATCATGATCATCCCGGACGATTAGTTTAAAACCAATTTTAATCATCCTGATTTATTGGTGGCCAAAGTCAATCGTCCTGGCCGATCATAAGATTGTCCCGGATGATATGATCGTATCAATCAGCCATTAATGATTTCCAAATAATATCAGATCAATTTAGGTATAATTGAGTTAGATCGTCCTGGACGATAGGAATATCGTCCTGGCCGATTTCCTAAATTAAAGAATACCTAAACTGATTTGGCGGCTGATTCTTTCTGAATTGAGAATATCATCCTGGCTGATACAGGTATCATCCAGGCCGATCTATTTATGACAGCTGCCTTAATGAGGATGCCTTAAATAGGGTTTCTATTTTTGGACATATCATCCCGACCGATATTACCAAAATATAAGTCTTTTAGGGAATAACAGGAAATCTTCCAAGTTATAAATCAATAGGTCCCACACCAAATACAATAGACTAAAGAAAGGAAAAAGATTACAAACTGACTCATACCTAGTCTACCCAATCTTGAGCTGATTCCAAAATGTAGTCCGATCGTGTGAACCTAAAATGTTAGTACATAAGGAAATCGTAGAGAAATAAGGAATGTTTTCTATCATCAAAATCATAAACCATAGATCCACAACACTTCAGACATTCATTTGAAATAATTTAAAATCTTTAAAAAAGGTAAAGGCTAGTAGTACCCTTATCGCTTCAAGTCTGGCTATAGGGGTAAAATGTTTCCTCAAAATTAATCCCTTCTACTTAATTATATTCCTTGGCCACCAATCTTGCTTTATTCCTAACCACTACACTTAAATTATTCATCTTATTTTTGAAAACCCACTTAGTACCAATAACACTTTGATTTTTAGGTCTTTCAATTAACTCCCAAATATCATTTCTAACAAATTGATTCAATTCTTCTTGTATGTCTGAAATCCAAAATTCATTAGAAAGTGCTTGATTTATATTAGTGGGTTCAATCATTGAAATAAAGGCTAAGTTGTTCACTTCTTTGCTAATTCCATACTAATTCGTAGCACCTTTACTCGGGTCTCCTAAAATTAGTTCTTTAGGATAACTTTTAGAAAATTTCAATTCTCTAGGCAATGCAATTTTTATTTCAACCTTTTCTTCAAGATTTATATTTTCAACACTTTAGGTTATTTCTTTGACATCTTCTTCTTCCAACTTAGACCCTTCGACATCTTCTTCTTCCAACTTCTAGTTCTAAGATCTTTAATTGAATGAAAGGAGGACTTAACTTATTTTTCTAATTGACATGCATCACACAAGTGATCTTTAGTGAAGTCTAATTTTTATATTACTTTAACTAATTCTTTTTGGATAATATTCCTAAGATTTTCATTCTCGTTTGACAAAGTCTTTTATACTATAACCAAGATTCATCAGCGATAGATTTGAGACTAAAACATTATAAGATTTAACATAATTTAAATCAAGCATGTATATATTAGTTACCTTATTTCCATGTAATATATCAATTTCATTTAGGCTTATAATTTAGCTTATAGGTAAAAAATTAATATTAAAACCCATATCACAAAGTTAACTAATATTTACAAGTTATATTTTAAGCCTTTAATAAATAAAACATTCTCAATAAAGAAATTATTCTTACTATTAATCATACATGTACCTACCACTCTCCTAGTGGTATTGTCTCCTAGTGTTACTTTGTCTCCAGCCCTAGCCTCCAGTGATACGAATTGAGTTGTATCTCCAATCATATATTTTAAAGATCTACTATCCAAGTACCAAATGGTCTCATGAGGGTTTGTATGAAAGTGTTTCTATAAAATTATAAAATATTAGACTTGGGAACCCAAATAAATTTGGGTTCACCTCTTGATAATGAAAATCCAGATGCATGCTTGATATGCTGTGATTTATATATCTTAGGTCTCTACACTAGATGTGTTATACTATGAATTTTCCAAGTGTGGACAATATGTCCTATCATTCCACATGAAAATCATTTAACATCAGGAAAAGGATTTACCAATTTATGTGAGTAATAATATCTTTTTCTAAGTTCTAAAATTGTTTGCTTTTGATCAAGATTATAAAATTATTCAAGTATGGGTGGTGTCTTATTTTCCTTATAAGCTTTCAGTTTTTCTTTAAGATATGAGTTTGCATTTTCTAAAATTGAATTATCAACTTTTAACTCATGTTCTCTTTGATCCGCTTTAACTATAAACAACTTAAAGTTAATCTTAAGTGAAAGTTCGTCAGGGATGTTAAGCTCTTATGAACTAGTCCCAAGGCTAACTAAGAGGGAGGGTGAATTGATATTTAAATCTTCTTTAAATAAAAGAAAAATCTTTTTTATATCTTATGCCAGAAACAAATTAAATTAATAATAAAAAGATCAATCAGAGAGTTCACCCAAATAGTTAATCACAATAAAAATAAAGTGCAAAATTACTAAAGAAAAGAACACACCAGTTTTATAGTGGTTCAGTCAAAGCTTGACCTACGTCCACTCCTCAGAGGTGCCATTCGAGTATTGCACTAAACTCAGTGTCTCTTCTTTAGCCCCCATAGGTAGGCGGAGAAGCCCTAATAAAATCACTTACACCTTCCCCGATGTGGCAGAGTAGGTGGGTCCTTTGACACTAAGAGATCTTATTCTTCCCAAAAATTCCCTCAAGATGACCCTTGAATCTGATGGTACTAAGGTGCAAGCTTGCCGGAGCAACATGTGAAACCCCCACCACTCCCTTAAAACCCCCTCCAAGGATCTTCTCCCTCTCTCAAGCTCCACCCTTTCCTCTCTCCCTTTCAAGTTCTCTCTTCAAGTTTACTCAAGAAGAATGAAGCTACAATGGCTTCCAAAGACACTTTCAAAGTCTTTGACAAAGCTTAAATAGAAGAGCTCCAACAAGGCTCTTAAATGCACGAAACAGACATTATCATCCAAGACGATATGGAGATCATCCTGTATGATCAGTACTAATTCAGCTTAATTAGCTAGGACAATTTAGGACGATCAGAAGGAAATTTATTCATATCATCCAGGATAATAGTAAATCATCCTGTGCGATTAGTTTAATTAGTCGAATATTGTCTAGAGAATCGCCCTGGATGAATCAGGCCGATTAAACATCGTCCAGGAAGAATTAAGGTTTTATTTAACGGATCATCTCGAACGATCCTACGATCATCTAGGATGATATGATCATTTAATCAATCTTAATTGCTTTCTATAATTATCAAATTAATTTAGGCATAATTGTGTTGCATCATCCAGGACTATCCTGGATGATTTGCTTTCCATAATTATCAGATTAATTTAGGTATAATAGTGTTGCATCATTCACGATGATATCCTGGATGATGTTAAAAAATAAAAGCTACCTAAATAGATATAGTGACTGATTCTTTCTAATTTGAGCTTTTCGTCTCGGCCGATAAGAATATCATCTAGGATGACGTGCTTAATGAAGGCTGCCTTAACCAGTATACCCTAATTAGGGTTTCTATTTTTAACTGATTATCCAGAATGATTTACTTATCATCCCAAATGATGTGACCCAAAATAGTAAACTCTAAAAATAGTAAAAAAAATTTCTCCAAAGTGTGTGTGCAAGGTTACTTAACATCAGGAACCACTTTGTTTATAATTGACTCAAGAAAAGGAAAAGATTATAAACTGACTCAGACCTAGTCTACCCAATCTTGAGCTTGTTCAAATTACAATTTTGATCTTGTGGACCTAAAAAGTTAGTATGCAAGGTAGTTGTAGAGAAACATAAGTTTTTGCTATCATCAAAATTATATTCCTTGAAATCATATTTGTAATAATCTCTCTCTTTTTGATAATGGCAAAAATTACTGGTTGAATTTACAAAATTGAAAATATTTTCTCATAATTTTCCCCTCACTAGAATAACGAATTTAAAAATAAGGGAAAATAAAACATTATTTTTATTTTATTTTAATATAAAATAAGTAAAACAAAATAAATAACTAAAACAAATACAAAAATAATAGTACATTCTCCTCCTTTGACATTATCAAAAAGAATAGGAGCACAAAAAATTAAAATAGTAAAAAAATTACTAACAAAACATCAAACGATCCCTGACACGATGAAGATGTTTTTAGAAGAATCAGATTGAAATGAGAAACTTACCTCTTAATTTTATTCAAAAATTTAGTAAGGAATGTATTGACAATGCATAATGCAGAAAAGTTAAAAATTAAAAAATTGTTAATCCAAGCTCAAGTTCTTTTAAAGGCTCAAAAACTTTTTAATAAAATATCTAAATTAAGGACAAATTAGAAAAAAAGTAATCTTTTCAAACCTCCTTTCATGAAAAATATCTAATCGAGGATTAATGCAAAAATTGGTGAATAAAAAATCATGATTTTCAAGCTCAAATATCAAAAATATCAATAGATAAAAAGATTTTCTTAAAATTTAAGAAGTTCAAGAAAGATAAACTTACTTTTTGTGAGCTCATTTTTATGCCACTTATCAATTGTTTGGAGCATATTTTATTTTTTGATACACTTTATATATCTTTCTCAATATGGTGTTATTGCACATCTTTTGATTTGGCATCATTGATTATTTTTTTTGAATCAAATATGCTACCTTTCTAAAATTTTAAAAAAACTTAAAGCAAACATATTCTATTGACAAAAACAAATTACTTGTTTAAGAAAATTATGAGGTAGATTCAATAAGTTGCAAAAGATCCCTATGCGATAGATAAAATGTAGGAAGATTAAAAAGTTTAGTTTCAAAATCCAATTTATAATATGATGAAGATTTTAAATCAAAACTAAAACAAAATTATGAGTTTCCTTCCTTTGACTATTTTTACATAAGTCAATTACAACTTACATAAGAGTTCAAGAAAAATAGGAGATAAATTTTTCATTTTTAGAAATAAAAAGGTGATATGTGTGTATTGATCAGAGAAAACTTCACAAAAAATATATAAATTAATTTAAAATTTTAACGAAAAAAATGACAAAAAATTAAAAAAAAAAAAAACACATAAAATAAACAAAAACATGCATACACAAATAAACATACAAATAAGGGTTTAAACATCATCTTGCTCCTGGTCTGATGATTCAGAAGCTAGGTCTACCTAGAAGATTTTTTTCTTTTAATTATTTGCCCTTTTTATAATTTGCTTAGCTTTACCCTTTTCTTTTACAGGTAGAGTTCTCAAATTTGGGCACAAATTTTTTATATGTCTAGGCTTCCTACATCCAAAGCAAACAACGTTAGAAGAAATCTTAACATTCTTATCATTTTTAGCTTTATTCCACTTTTGTTGATGCTTATGCTTTGCTGAGCTTTTTAATTTGCTTGATAAGTCATCACTTTTGTCACCAACTAAGCCACTTTTCTCCATATTTTTAGCATTTAACACTATCATTTCACCTGCATCTAAAAGTCTTTGGCCCAAATTTTGTTCATAGGCAATGACTAAGCCAATCAAATTATCAATAAAATATTCATTCAAATTTTTTTATTCATAAATAACAATAACTTTGGCATCAAACTTATCAAGTAGATGATGTAGAATTTATTGACATTTTCAAAGTTTGAAAATTCTTTACCTAAAGTATGTAATGATGTCACAATTTGAATAAATCTAATATACATGTTTAAGATCATCTTATAAGATTTCATGCAAAATAGTTCATAATCATGCATTAAAGTATTTAACCTGGATTGCTTGATTTCACTAGTGCCTTCATATATAATTTATAATTTATCCCAAATCATTTTGCAAGTAGTGCACATGGATACAAGCATATAATCTTCAGAATTTAAAGTATAAAAAATAATTTACTAATTTAGCATTCAATTGAGCATTGATTTATTCTTCCCTACTCCATTGATTAAAAGGAATATCAGTTTTAATTTCATCATTAACACATGATGGTACATAATAACCAGTTAAAATCATTTACCACAGTTGATAATCAATTGATTGCAAAAACGTAGGCAAGCAAATTTTTCAAAAATCAAAAGTAATATTTTTAAATAAAGGTGTTTGGGTGATTGAATATCCTTCCATAATCTTACAATTATAAAAAATAGTCATGGATCGAAATTCAAAAGTTTTTAAAAACTCATTTTTATGAATCCCGCTCTGATACCACTTGAAAGTTTGTTAGGGATGTTAAGCCCTTATGAACTAGTCCTAAGGCTAACTAAGAAGGTGGATGAGATGATATTCAAATCTTCTTTAACTAAAAGAAAAATATTTATATATCTTATACCAGAAACTAATTAAATCAATAATAAAAAGATCAATCAGAGAGTTCACCCAAATAGTTAATCATAACAAAAATAAAGTTCGAAAAAAAACATACCAGATTTATAGTGATTCGGTCAAACCTTAACCTACGTCTACTCCTCGGAGGCACCCTCCAAGTATTACACTAAACTCAGTGTCTCTTCTTTAACCCCCACAGCTAGGCGGAGAAGCCCTTACAAAATCACTTCCAACTTCCCCGGTGTGGCGGAGTAGCCGGGTACTTTGACACCAAAGAGATCTTCTTCTTCCCAAAACTTCTCTCAAGATGACCCATGAATCCGATGGTACTAAGGTGTGAGCATGCCAGATCAATCGTGTGAAACCCCCTCCACACTTACTTGAAATCTCCTCCAAGGATCTTCTCCCTCTCTCAAACTTCACCCTTCCTCTCTCCCTTTCAAGTTCTCTCTTAAAGTTTTTTCTAAAAGAATGAAGCTATAATGGCTGCTAAAGTCACTTTCAAAGTCTTTGATAAAGCTTAAATAGAAGAGCTCCAAAAAGGCTCTTAAATGCACCAAATCAATATCATCATCTAGGACAATATGGAGATTTTCCTGTACGATCAGGATAAATTCAACTCAATCAGCCAAGACAATTTGGGCTGATTAGAAGGAAATTTATTCCTATCATTCAGGATGATAGCAAATCATCTTGTATGATTAGTTTAATTAGTCAAATATTGTTCAGAGAATTGCCCTGAATTAACCAGACCGATTAAACATCGTCTAAGAAGAATTAAGGTTTTGTTTAACAGATCATCCCAGATGATCCTGCGATTGTCCAAGACAATATGATCGTTCAATCAACCTTAATTGCTTTACATAATTACCAGATTAATTTAGGCATAATTGTGTTACACCATCTAGGATGATATCCTGGGTGATGTCCAAAAATAAAAGCTACCTAAATAGATATGGTGGATGATTCTATTTTATTTGAGTCTATCATCCCAGTTGATACAAATATTGTCTAGGATGATATGCTTAATGATGTTTGTCTTAACCAGGATGCCCTAATTAGGGTTTCTATTTTTAACTGATCATCCACGATGATTTATGGATCATCTCGGATGATGTGACAAAAAATAGTAAACTATAAAAATAATCAGAAATATTCTCCCAAGTGTGTATGTGTAAGATTACTTAGCATTAGGAACCACTTTGTTTACAATTGACTCAAGAAAAGGAAAATATTACAAACTGAATTAGACTTAGTCTACCCAATCTTGAGCTGGTTCAAATTATAATTTTGATCTTATGGACCTGAAAAGTTAATAGGCAAGGCAGCCGTAGAGAAATAAAAGTATTTGCTATCATCAAAATTCTATTCATTGAAATCAGATTTGCAACATCAAGATCAGTATAGGATGTTTTTAATAAATCACGTTTCTTATTCAAAATAATCAAATTCATCTAATAGGGTCATATAGTTATTATCTATCGATGTATAATCTTTTTTAATATTTACATATTCTTTTTATAAATCTAAATTCCCGAGGTTAAGATTAGCATATAATTTTTTTGTTTCCTATATGTATTATGAATTTTCTTAGAAACTTCAAATAATTAATTATAGGACAAGTCACATACCTCCTCCTGATCTGAATGATCAAGTTTATCTGCCATTAAGTACATGTTAGTGACTTCATCTTCTACTTTTATTTCTGATGAGTCAGAAGCTGAGTTAACCTAGAAAGCTCTTTATATTCTTTTCTCGCACTTCCTAACATTAGTTTTCTCCTCAACTTTCTCCTTGCTAGGATTAGCTTTGAGATTTGGGCAATCAATTTTATATGTCTAGGCTTCCTACATTTATAATAAATGACTTCATTGAAAACTTTTGTATTCTATTTGAACTTACCTTTGCTCCAATGCTAATGTCTATGTTACTTTCTTCTAAGAAAACTTTTGAATTGCTAGTCATGAGTGTTATATCTTCTTCATCCTCAGGTATTAATTGATCACTTTTTTGAATCATCCACTTTCAAAGAAATATTCTTCTCTTTCAGCTTGTCACCTGCATTAATCTATCTTGGATTCACTCCTTGCTCGTAAGCAATTAGTGATCCAAGTGGATCATCAATAAAATATACATTCAGATCTTTTAACTTTGTTATGATAGTTGTCTTTGCATCATAAGTAGTAGGTAAATAATGTAGGATTTTATTAACCTTTTTTGAATTAGTTAATTCTCTACCTAAAATATACAATGTGGTAATAATCTGAGTAAAATGTGTATACATATAAAAAATTGACGCATTTAGTTTCAAAAAAAAAAAGTTCTTAATCATTTAATAAAATGTTCAATCTAGATTATTTAACCTCATTTATCCCTTCATAAGTTATGCAAAGTCTATCCCATATTTATTTTCCATATTTACAAGTAGAAACAGACATATAGTCTTCTAATTTCAATGCATAAAAAAAATCATTTAGACATTTTACATTTAGTTGTGCTAAGTCTTTCTCTTCTACTATCCAATTAATGAATGATATTTCAACTCCAATGTCATCAATAAGTCTAGTGGGTCTAGTGTAACCTTCTTGTATTAGTATCCTCATGTGATAGTCAAGTGATAATAGACAAGTAGACTTGCAAGTTTTCCAAAAATTGAAAGGGATATTATTGAATAAAGGTGGTCTAGTTATAGAGTATCCTTCAAGAGTATTCGGTTTCCAAAAGTAGCCATGATCACTTTTCAAAAAGTTGTTTAAATTTTAATTTTTGAAATAAGCTCTAATACCACTTGAAAGTTTAAGTAGAATGTTAGACCTTATTGAATTGTCCCAAGGCTAACCAAAAGAGAGGGTGAATTGATAATTTTAAAAATTTCTTAGATTCTCAAAAACCATTTTTAGAAAGTTTAAACAATAATCTTGAAATATGAAGTTGTGTAATAAATTGATTATCACAATAAATTTTACAACCATAAAATTTTAAAGCACAAAAAATAAAAAAAATGCTAAAAAAGTAAAGTGAATATAAGAACATAAAATTTATAGTGCTTCGGTCCAAACTAGACCAATGTCCACTCCTTGGAGACTCCTTCTCTAGGTATTACACTAAATCAAAGTGACTCTCCTTTTACCGCCACAGTAAGGCTGAGAATTCCTTATAAACTCTCTTCCACCAACCCGGTGTGGCAATGTATCGACATCCTTTCTCACCCTCCTAGTGATGGTAGAGAACCTTCATCTTTTCTCACCCTCCTTGTAATGGCAGAGTACCGACATCCTTTCTCACCCACTTGGTGATAGCAGAGAACCTTTATCTTTTTTTACCCTCCTAGTGACAGTAGAGTACTGCAACATAATGTTGAAGATCTTCTCTTAAAATTCTCTAGAAGAGATGGCAAGAAATTTGAAGAAGAAAAAAAGATCACCGCTTTGAGAAACCTTATGAATTTCTCACAACTCCCCCTCACTTGATCTCCCACACTTCACTCTCAAAATCTCTCCCAAACACTCACACTCAATGGACACTCTTAAGAGAAAATCATAGGAAATGTTTTGAGTGTCAGGTTTTGGGGCTCTTATATAAAAAACACAAAAAAAATCCAAAAAAAAAATACAAATTACAAGTCAACAGACTTAAGATCGTACAATATGATTGAGGATTATTTATACAAATAATTAAAAAAATCCATGTACAATCCTTTACAAACCTTATTTCATACTTATTAGTCATCTATATGAACCAACATCATATAGTACGAACAGTATAAAAATAAATTAATTTGTTTGGGACAAAATGGTAAACACCTAATTTTGTACTATATCAGTCATATATACGAACATACATCGTATAGTATGAACAATATAAAAATAAATGATTTCATTTGGGATAAATTGGTATGCACCCATTTTGTACTTAATGAGTTGTCTGTATGAACATACTTTATACAATATGAACAGTTTAAAAATACAAGACATGATTTGATTAAATTTATTTTCAAGGAAATGATATAAGAAATCATCCAGTACGATTGGAAATCATCTAGTTTGATTAGTCTTAAAATTTTAAGTTTTGACTCACTCCCCCTGTATTTGTGCATGATTTTTCAATTACAATCACACTCTCTCAGACTCATCAAAATAAAAAAGATATATAAACTTTATTACATGAAACCCTAATCTACACTATCTTTAAGTTTTTAGCAGTCTGGAGTATGATTTATCTAAAATGTTAGTACACACAATTAACAAATAGAAAATGTCAAGTACATGCTAGGAGAGATAATAAAATTAATAGAATAATAATATTTTTCTACCATAAAAAATATATTCTCAAGCTGGATTCCTGAGTTACACATAGATTATAACTAAAAGGGATAAGTTGGATAGATTCTTTAAGAAAGAGAAAGAAAAAGATAAAACCATTGCCTTACAGATCGATGATAATGATGAGCTTATTTCCTCATGATCTAATAAAGATAGTGATGAGGTGACCACACACTTTAAGAAGACTTGGAAGCTTACTAATAAAAAAAATCAAAGGTATAAGAAATCTAAAGATTATAAATTTCAAACTAAGAAATTTCTTGCAGGGGAAGGGATTATTTGTTACCATTGTAAAAAGCTTGCACATGTAAGAGAATATTTTTCATATCTTATTGGTTCAATGAAGAAAGAGATGGGTATGGAGAGAAAGAATGATAAAAAATAAAAGAAGCATTTTAAAAAGAAAAAGAAGGCTCTATGGGCCAACCCAAATTCAGATGAATCAAGCTCATAAGATAAAGAGGTGAACATTTACTTTATGAAAAAAAGAGAATCTGATTGTGATTATCAAGATGTATGTAACAATATATCTTATGAAGAATTAGATGATGCATTTAATGAATCTGTTGTTGAATATTAAAAACAAAAAAGAAAATATAATATTTTATAAAAATATCATAAAAATTTAAATATGCATTTTAATGATTTTAAAAAAGAATGTGAGGATTTGAAAAATAAAAAATGTTCTTTATTAGATCATTCTTTAGTTGATTGTAACCTTGGAAGAGAATATATTCTATTAAAATTAAGATTAGATTTATGGAATAAATCATAAGTTTATTATAATGTTTTATTAAGTTCAACATCAAATTACAGTTCATCTTATATGTCACATAGACATCAAGTTAAGCCATATATGAATATTAATATTTGGTGTAATTATTATGATAGAAAAGGACATATCTCATTTAATTGTTATGCTCATATATCACAAAATACTAAATAATCAACTTTATATGGGTACCAAAAAAATCAAGCACTTCATATAATATACATTATAGATATCATAGTACTCATTTAGAATATGGACTCAAAAATATTTGGGTTCTAAAAGTTAACATTCGATTTTTTTTTTTAGGAATGACTTCAAAGTAAAATTAATAAAGGGAAGTGATACTTGGACATTGGATGTTCAAGACATATGTCAGGTGATAAAGAAAAATTCTCTACATTAGAATCAAGTAATGGAGGACATGTAACATGTTAAGAGAGTTGCTATTTGCATGTTTTACATTCTTGCAACTTGTATAATTTTGATGATTTCAAATATTATTGTTTTATGTATAGTTATCTCCTAACACTTTTTGAAAAAGTTGTTTTGGCTCTTGTGTGTACTAACATTTCAGGAAAATCAAACTCCAGACTACAAAGACTTCAAATCAAATTCAGCATGAGATACTTTGTGTATTTAAAACTTGTATTTTTCTTTGAATTAAGTTTGAGAGGGAGAGATTGTAATTGAGTGAACACACGAACACACACACTTTAGAAGATCTTGAGAAATTTGTACTGATCGTACGGGATGAACATAGTTCGTAAGGAACGATCAGGTCAGTTATCTCCTCGTAAGAGCAATGGAACAAATAGGAGTAGAAGAAAATTTTTCTAAGTCTCGACTGTCCAGGATGAAGTGTATTCGTCCAAGGATGAAATGTTCTCTGGAAAATTTTCATTCAAAATGAAGTGTATTCGTTCTAGAAGGAGTTGCTCTCTGGAGTATTTTCATCCAGGATGAAGTGTATTCATCCCAGGATAATTTGTTCACTAGAAAATTTTGTCCGGATGAACCCATATTCGTCCCAGGAAGAAGTGAACTGACTCTAAAATTTTAGTGACGTTCTGCAATTTTTGGGAACCGACCTATGGAATAACCGTTCGTACCGGACAAACCTAGTTTGTACGAGATGATATGTGTGTATAAAGTCATTTCGTACCCATATATATTAGTTTCGTTTCTAGCACAATTAAGTAAAATCGTCCAGGATGATCCACGATCGTACTGGACGATCCAATGCGTATTGACTTGAAAATTTGTAGTTTTTGGATGTTTTTTTATGTCTTTCCTATAAATAGTCCAAACTAAACTTCCACTTTATCTTTTTGCCTACTGATCTTCATGCCTACTGAAAGAAGAGTCAAGGAGAGAGTGTGAGAGAGTGTTTGAAGGAGATTTCTTGCCATTGGAGCGTGAATGTTTCACTTAGTACTCAAAGGTAAGAGTCTTTACTCTTAGTTTGTGATTACTTCACTCTTTTCTCTCTTCCTTCTAGAATTCTTGTGAAGAATATCTGTCAAGGAGATCCAGTTCTCTGCCGACACTTGAACAGTGTGAACAGCCGAGGGTTCTCTGCCCACACTAGGAGAGTGTGAAAGGATGAGGGTTCTCTTCCCACATTAGGAGAGTGTGAAAGGATTAAGGGTTCTCTGCCCACACTAGGAGAGTGTGAAAGGACGAAGGGTTCTCTGCCCACACTATGAGAGTGTGAAAGGACGAAGGGTTCTCTGCCCACACGGGAGAGTGTAAAAGGACGACGGTTCTCTTCCAACACTAGGGATAGTGTAAAAGGACGACGATTCTCTGCCGCACCGGGTAGTGGTGGAAAGAGTTTTTGTAAAGGCTTTTCCGCCTTGCTGTGGGTGCTAAAGTTGAGAGTCACTAGTGGTATTAGTGCAAAACTCGGAGGGTGCCACCGGGCAGTGGATGTATTAGTGCAAGGATGAAGGGTTCGTTGCTTTTTATTTTATTGATTTTTGTTTCTAATTTGTGGTTGAAAAATCTATTTCTAAAAAACTCATTAAAGTTCATTTTTCGATTTAAAAATTTAAAAGAGGGATTAATTTTTAATTATCAATTCACCCCCCCCCCCCCCCCCCTCTTGGTTAGCCGCCGGGACATAAGCTTAGCTTTAACAACCTAATTCATAGTGATCGAGCATCAACATAACATATGGAGATAATAAAAATCTATATATTATTGGCATTGGATCCATATATAAGAACCCTATTACTTTAAAAAAAGATATTTTTTCTAGTTTAAAATATAACATAATATTAATTTGTCAATTATCTGATAAATGTTTAAATCTTTCTTTTTATGCTTCACATTGCATTATTAGACATAATGAAATTATTTTACTTATTAGAAATGGATATAAAAATATTTATTTTATTGATTTAGAGATTACATATGATATTAATTTGAATTTACTTTGTATGAAACCTATAAATGATGATACTTGGTTATGGCATAGAATACTATGTCATGCTAATATCCCCGCATCAAATAAAACTTCTAACTTTACTTAGTAGTTGGTTTACCAAAAATTAATTTTTATTTTGATTCTATATGAGATGCACGCATTTATGGTAAACATATGGAAAGTTCATTTAAGAGAAAAATATAATTTCTACTAGTAGACCTTTATAATTATTGCACATGGACGTTTTTGGACAAATAAACTCAACTAGTTTAGGTGGAAAGAATTATAGATTTATTATTGTAGATGATTATTTAAGATACACCTAAGCATTATTCTTAGCTAATAAAAATAATTCATTTAATAATTTTAAAAAAATTTCTAAGTATATTCAAAGAGAATAAGATTATTTGATTCATATAATTCAATCAGATAATAGTGGAGAAATTAAAAATAAATCATTTGAAAATTATTATGATGAAAATGGAATTAGACATAATTTTTTAACTCCTAGGACTCCTCCACAAAATGGTACAGTTGAAAGAAAGAATCATACTTTAATTGAATTAACAAGATCAATGTTAGATGAATATAGACTTCTAAAGTATTTTTGAATAGAAATAATAAACACTACATTTTATGTTATAAATAGAGTTTATTTAAGACATATTCTTAAAACAAACCCTTATAAAATATTTTTAGGAAAGAAACCAAAGATTGGTCATTTATATATTTTTTAATGTAAGTGTTTTATTTTAAATAATAACAAGGATCCTTTAGATAAATTGGATAGTAAGCTTGATGGTGATATATTCTTAGGATATTCAAATTTTGGAAAATCTTATAGAGTTTTTAATAAGAGAAAATTAATTGTTGAAGAATTAGTTCATGTAAGTTTTTATGAAATTCCTATAGATTTAATAAGAAATGATTTGAATGATAATGATATTAAGAATATAAAGAAAATAAATTTGAAAGAAAAGGAGGATAATTCATTACCTACGGAATGGAGATAAAATAGGAATCACCCAAAAGAATTAATAATTGATGATCCTTCTCAAGGTGTTAAGAATAGAAGATACCTTAGGGGTGAGGTAGACCATTCTATTTTTCTATTTGAAATTGAACCTATAAATATAGATGAAGCCATATAACATAATTTTTGGATAGTTGCTATGGAAGAAGAACTTAATCAATTTGTAATAAATGTTATTTGGGAGATAGTCCCATGACCTCATGAGCAAAATATAATGGGAACTAAATGGGTCTATAAAATAATTTAGATGACTCAGGAAGTATTATTAGAACTAAAGCTAGGTTAATTGCATAAGGGTATATATAAATAGAAGGAATATACTTTGAAAAATCTTTTATGTCTATAGCAAGACTAGAAGCCATTATATTGATCCCTGCTTTACCTTGTTTTAAAGGCATTAAACTTTTTCAAATGGATGTCAAAAGTGTATTTTTGAATAGGTATATTGATCAAGTTGCTTTTGTAGAATAACCACCATATTTTGAAAGCTTTAATTTACCTAATAATATATATAAATTAAAGAATATATATATGGTCTAAAATAAGCTCTATGTGCTTGATATGATAGGTTAGGTAATTTCTTAATTAAACATGATTTTTGAAAAGATAAGGTAGATATAACTCTTTTTATCAAAACTATTGAGATGAATTGATTATTATACAACTTTATATTGATATATTATTTGGAAGTACAAATGAAAGTTTATGCCATGAGTTTTCTTCATTAATGTCAAAGAAATTTGAAATGAGTATGTTGGGAGAACTCAAATTTTTCTTAGGACTGCAAGTAAAATAACTAGAGTCCAGCACATTCATATGTCAAACTAAATATATAAATGAATTATTAGAAAAGTTTGATGTGAAGAGATTAAAATTGAGTAAAACCCCTATAAGCCCATCAACTATACTTGATTTAGATGAATCAAGAAAATTAATAGATCAAAGGCTTTATACGAGTATGATAGGTTCACTTTTGTATCTTACTACTAGTAGGCCTAATATTATATTTGTTATATATTTGTGTACAATATTTCAAGCTAATCCTAAGGAATCATAGTTAAGAGAATATTTTGTTATTAGATAGGAACTCATAAGTTAGACTTATGCTATCCCAAAAATTTATTATCATGTAATTTAGTTGCATATTCTAATGCAAACTATGCTGGTTGTAAAGTTGATAGAAAAAGTATATGTGGAACCGATCAATTTTTAGGACCATTACTTATTTCTTTGTCTTCTAGAAAATAAAATTTTATAGCTTTATCTACTGTTGATGCTGAGTATATAGCTGCAGATAGCTATGTTTCTTAAGTTCATAGGCTAAAGAAATAATTAAAAGATTTTAAAATTAAGCTTAAAAACATTCCTATTAAATGTGATAGCACTAGTGCTGTTAGTTTAACAAAAAATCCTATACAACACTCATGAACTAAATACATAGAGATTTGACATCATTTTATTTGATATCATGTTAATAAGGTTGATGTGGATATAGATTATATAAACACAGTTTCTGTAATAGTATATATTTTTACAAAACTATTAGCTGAAGAAAGATTTTGCATATTAAGATGTATACATGGGATGCTTAGACCATAATATTTAAATTTCTTATATATTTTTGTTATTCTTTTTTATTTTGTCAAAGGGGTATAAGAATTATATGTTGGTCATAATTATTTTGGGGAAGAATTATTTTTGGCACTAATTATTTTAAAAATATTTCTCAATTATTATATATGTATTTCGTTTAATGCCTAAAATTTATGATAAAAATGTCAATTTGCACCTTTGTTATAAGTAGATGCAGCATAAGTTTATCATCATAAAAAAGAGAGAGATTATTTATATTATATACCTCATGACCTATTCTAGTGATTTTGATTATAACAAGCATATGCATGGATGTTCTAATTTATTTGCTAAGTATTTTAGGTGTAATGGTTTGATGAATGTGCATGATAATTAATTATATGAGATGCACAATGCACAACTCAAGTTCAATTAAAACTTGAGCTCAAAAAATTCATGATAGACCAATATGAATAACTAGAAGGTTTTTATATTAACATAGGAGTATTTTAGACATCTATTGATACTTACTTGCATAGTTTGATTTGCTCACATTCTAAATATCTATTAAAATGATTTACATATTATTAACTAAGGATAATAAGCTTGATTTAGAAATCTATAAAATTTTATTATTAAATAAATTATATATGCTTCATAGATTATAAAAATTTTATCAAAAATGATAAGATACTTAATTAGGGAAATTAAAAGTAATAAGCTTATATGGTAAAAAATTTATTATGCTTTCATTTTGAATTGAATTTGTTTCATATAAATTTACTGATGTATAATTAATTTTATTTAAAATACATCATATTATGGTATGAATATTTAAGATATCATTAAATACATTAAAATATGCATAAGTTTTTATTTTGTTGTGTATGAATTTATTTTGATGGAAGCATGGCTTAAATTTTATTTTTTTAGATTCCTTGAATTTTATAGCTATAAATGGATTGGTAATATGACCCACTTTAGGGATAAATTGACTTTATAATAATTTTCTAAATCTTATCCTATTTTAATATTATATTATGGGTAGCCATTTTTACCTTATTTTGAATGTATATGAAGAATTTTTTGACTTTTTTCAAGTGACTAGTCATTTTATAGCTGTTTGAAACTTATATTTATGTAATATAAATAATTTTTATATCAAATATTATATATTAGTTAATAAAATAATATTAGATTATTAATTTTATTTACATATAGTTTTACTTACCCTTTCCCTTTAAACACCCATCTTTCTCCTCTTATGAGGGTTGTTCAAAAGAAAAACAACTCCAGCAATCTTTTAATTCCTCTTTCCTTCTTTACATACTAATTATTGAAAGGAGAAACATTAAACTTCATTATTAATAATCCATACATTTGTAAGATCGAGTCATTTGTTTAAAAGCTTCAAAACATTCAACTGAGCAACTCAGAAATTTCGTAAGCTTGTTTCTTCATTCTCCAAACTTTTTTTTGTTGTAATTTTAGTATTCGCCTTATAAAGTTTTTTAAAAATATTTATTATTTGGTGTAATAATAGTTGATAATATTAGATTATATTTTGTATGATTAAATCTCTTTCAACTAAAAAACTAGCATGCAAATCTTTTTATTTTTAGCATAGATCTATCATCCAAATTTAATTAAGTTTTGAAAATATTATATGCACATTTTTACTTTCTTAATATATCCATCTTATATGATTTAAGAAGTTTCTAGTTTAAATCAACAAGAAAAATAATTTTATTTAAATTATTATTCAAATTTATATAACGATGTAAATTTATCTCAAACTGATCAAATTTAATATCCATTTGCAAGTAGTGAGGAGATTGAAATTAAATTATAAAAATTAACTCAAATATTTTGGTCATTTTATTGCAAGATAATTTGATCTTGTAGTATTTACATTAAATTGTAATTTTCTTTTTCTTAATCAAAGTCATTTAGCTTTGTAAAATTTAAATTATAATTATATTGGGTTGTACTAACCAGTGTAGGAGAGTAGGTTGTAAACAACTTCTTTGGTTTAAATAACTGAGGTTTACAAGGCAACCTATAATAAGTAAACTCTATACCAAGAGTTTACTAATGCCGAAGTAGGCTAGATTGGAATTTGAGCCGAACCACATAAAAATATTGTGCATATTACTTCATTTTCTTTCATCTATTTTTTATTAAAGTAACATTGTATAAGATTCCCGTGAAAATAATACCATGGAATATGCCTTAGCACAATTAGCTAAAGCTCTAGCTTGTCCTGAAGGAAATTCACTTTTGATAGGAATACAAGGTCAAAAAGTCATATCACCCATAGACTTTGAATATATAAATAGAAAATATCCACACAAGATGAAAATTATTTTACTGTACATGATTAAGTGGATGATTGGAGAAGACCCTTCATTGAATAAGAAAATAAGCTCCCTTATGGTAAATGTAGGGCTGATTAGATCAAAAGATTATCTTTATCATATATATTAATCAATAACACCTTATGTAGAAGATCATTTGATTATATGTTGTTACATTATTTAAGTAAATCAAAAGCACAGAAGATTGTTGAAGTATATGCTAAATTATAAAGTGCTCACCAATCCATACCAAAGATGAAATTAAAAATCAAATTAGTGGGGTATTATTGGAAATCAATGATTGATGACTGCATGAAAGTAGCATATTATTTTCATCAATGCCATATACATGATGCGATCTTACATAAACCCCCCAAATGTATCACATCCAATAGTTATTTTATGGCCATTTGAAAGTTGGGTTATGGATATTATTGATCCAACTAATTTGTTATCCTCATAAGGTTATAGGATCATATTAGCATATACAAACTATTTCTTAAAATGGATAGATATATTTCCTTTGAGAGAAGTTAAAACTCATCATGTTTTGAATTTTTTAAGGACCATATTGTATATAGAGTCAGTGTTCCCCGTCTGATATATTAAATAATGGTGCATAACTCAAAATTACTAAAATAAAAAGTTTTGTTAAACATCATAACATTGATTGAATATACTTAACTATCTATCACTCTCAGGAAAATGGATTAACTAAGGCTTCATTAAAATATTATTTCATATTCTAAAGAAGATACTAGAAAAAAATAAACATCAATGCAATAAAAAAGTAAGGAGAAGGTTTGTGGGTGTATAGAATCACATTTAGAACTCCTGCTTAGTATACACCATTTAATTTAGCCTTTGGAGCAAAGGTTATTCTCCCTTTAGAGGTACATATGCATTTATTATGTATAGATGTTAGTTACAAAATCACAAAAGAACAAAATGAAAAACTTAGACTAGAAGAACTCCAAGGTTTATAATAGAAGCTTCTGCAGGCTTAACAAAATCTTGAGTTACACAAAGCTAAAATGATTCAACCATAAGGAAGATTGGTTCATCCAAAAACTTTTCAAGTAGGAGACTTGGTCTTAGTTCTATGAATACTTATCTTAGCCCATCGAAAGAAAGGCAATAAATTCAAATCAACTTGTTGATTATAAAGGACATCGGCCAATCTTACCTATAAATGGGAAATAACTCAAATGATACTATGGTGGATAATATTAAAAAAAATGTTATAATAAATAAAAAGATTTCTTTGACACTATTACTATAGATTACTTTAATGTGTTGAATATTTTGAAAGGAATTAGGTCTAAAAAAAAATTTTGGTATGGAATTTATATTAAACTTTATAAGTTTCAAAATTCCTAAATATTATTAAATTATATCCTTAATTAATTGGTACAAAATCCCTTATGGTATCCTTTCTATTTTGATTATGATGGTTAAACCATCTAAATCTTCTCATTTAGGATTTGCCTCTCATTTGGGATCCATCTTCATAAAAACAAAATCCATTAGGTGTTTCAATTACCATAGCAGCCTATATGCTTCACTTCCTAAAAATAGTCATTATGTATAAGATCATTTTCATGGAATCCTATATTCTTCATTAAAATATGTTAGTAGTTGAGCAAATTACTCATGGCATGACTCTAGTTTAAATTATGGTCCTCTAATAATAGGTGTAAGCCTATTCCCATAGCATCTTATATAGTCAAGTATAAATATATCTATTTAAGAATTGTTATCTCATCCATATTCAGATCCACTTGTCAAGGAGACACTATCCTAGTCAATTATAAATCAATTTATTTAATAGTTGCTATCTCACCCAAATTTTAATCCACTTGTCCAAGAGATGATATCCTAGTTAAGTATAAATCTATATATTTGGGAGGAGATATCCCACCAAAATTTAATCCACTTGTCTAGGAAATGCTATCCTAATCAAGAATAAATTTATCTATTTAGGAGCTGTATATAATCTATATTTAAATCCATTTATCTAGGAAATGCTATCCTATTCAAGTAAAAATATATCAGTTTGTGAGTTGCTACTGCATCCAAATTTCAATCCACTTATCTGAGAGATGTGATCCTAATGAAATGTAAATTTTCTTATTTGGAAGCTACTATTCCATCCATATCTCAATCCACTTATCTATGAGATACTATCTTAGTTAAGTATAAATCCATCTATTTGGGAGTTACTATCCCATTCAAATTTTAATCTAATTGTCTAGGAGATGCTATCATAGCTATTATAAATTCACCTATTTGGGATTTACCATCCCATTCAATTTTCAACCTACTTGTTTAGCATATACTATCCTAATCAAATATAAACCTACTCATTTGGGAACCCATCTCCCATTCAAAATTAAAATCATTTATTCAGGGGTCAATTTTGCATTTAAATCCAAATTCATTAGTGGTGGAGCAATCCCCCTATTGAACCATCATAGTTTAAATCTCAAACTCCCTATTTAAGATCATACCATGATCATTGAAAATCACTTCAAATTCTATTGATTGCTTAGGTCAATGCCAATATGTGTAATTTACTTTTCAATTTCATCATGTCTATTAATGTTCTATTTATTAACCTTGTTATTTTTAGTGAGGTTAATTCCCCAAATAAAAAATTCAATCTCAAAATACAAATCATTAAATCTCATTCCAAACTTCAAATCCAATTTAGCATTGTGTTATGAAATAGCAATCAGATCATTGACTTTAAAATCAACACTTTATAATCAACCTTGATTATCATTAGATCATCTAATCAATAACTTGATAATCACTAAATGACTGTTAGTGATATGATCATTCCAAAATTAAAATATCCTTAATCATTGACCTCTCTAATCAACTTCATAATCCAAAGCAAAATTAAATTTTAAATCTTTCAATTGATAGTCATTAGTGATTGTCACATGATCATATGTTCAATTGTTTACAATCATCAATGATTATCAATGACATGACCATATCAAATCTAAAACTCCTTTAAATCACTTATCAAATCAAATCTAAATAAACCCTGTTAGCCCAACCTAATGAAAATTTAAACCTCAAAATCCAATGTTTAAAACAAAATTGAAATGCCTTTGGTCCATAACCTATATTTGGTGAATTTTTAATAACTTCAAACATAACCAAATGTCCTTGGAATTATGTTTGGTTAGTTACATATTTATTAGACATATCCCAAGGGTCAACCACATCAATTTATAGGCATTTCAATTTCTCTATCCCCTTAAATTCAAAATATTTCCTGAGGCTATAAAATCCTCAAATATTTATATCCTATGCCACTATGCATGGCATCGTATGAAAATTGACCTTGGAATCCTCCCCAAAATAAAGTATGGTCATTGTGATTAACATGATGCATTGAACCCTTATTAGGCCATGGTTGACTATTAATGACCATAAAATTGTTGAAACCCTAAAACACAAAACCTCCAAAACTTGAATTTCCCTTAACTCTCAACATAGCTTAGACAAACAAAACCTTAAAACCTTTTCCAACACATTTTATATATGATTTTGAGTATATTAAATCTAAACATAAGTTGTGGTCAAGCTTGGTTGACAAAGTTAACCTAGGTTTGTCAATTGGACCTATTAACCTTAAACATGCATTTTATACATTCAAGCTTCATTATTGCATGAAACCTATTCCAACATGCCCAAAACATCATTTAGAATGAGTTAACTTGGTTGACCAAGTCAATATATGTTAATCAAATCAACCCTTAGGAACCTTTCTCACACATGTTAGCTCATTCCTAGCCCACATAGTGGTTAAAGCCCACAAAAACTAAGAAATCATGCACATGGCATATAGGTTCAAGGCTAACTTCCTCCTTATGTGACACCAAGCCATCTAACTCCCCAAAAACCTCTATGGAACCTCATTAAACCATCTCTAACCATTTTGGTGACTTAATGCGGCTGGTGAAAGTATGAGATGTGCCAAGAGGGGAGTTAATTTGAATTTTCTAAATAAAAATCAAAGCCTATATATGAGTTCTATTTTTTTGTGAATTTTAAAATATGTCTTAACTAGTTAGAAATAGAAGCTAGTGATTAAAAGATGATTACAACAATGGTAATGAAATATTAAATCACACAACAAAATATTAAAATCAAATTCTTACCAAGCAATTATAAAAATGTTAAATGCAAGAAAAATAAAATGTCATTAATGGAAAAAAACACCAGAAGATTTAAAGTGGTTCGATCTCTTAAACTACGTCCACTCCCTGGAGTCCTCCAATCCAGGATTTGCACTACTCAAAAGTAATTCTCCTTCTGCTCCCACAGAAAGGAGGAAAAGCTTTTACATAGACTCACTTTCACCTTCTCTAGTGTGGCAAAGTGCGAGACACTATGTCACCCTCCTGGTGATGGTAGTCGACCTTCTCATTTTTCTTCCTCTTGGAGAAGGTAGAGGACATTTGAGGATGTTTACTTTGAAGGTTATCCCCCTAAAGAGATCCCATAATACTTACTCGGGTCACAGGAGGAGCAAGCGTGTTGCGGATCTATTTTTATGAATTATGATTTTGATGAAAGAAAACACTCTTATTTCTATACGACTGTCTTATCTGTTGACATTTCAGGTCCACAAGATCAGACTCCAATTTGAATCCAGCTCAAGATTGGGTAGACTAGGTCTGAGTCAATTTGTACCAATTTTTCCTTTATTGAGTCTATTGTATTTGGTGTTGCTCCTTATGCTATATAACTTTGCACACACATACCTTAGAAGATTTTTTATCTGTTCCCTAAAGTTTACTATTTTTGGTAACATCATCCGGGATGATATTTATATCGGCCTGGATGATCGGTTCAAAAATAGAAACCCTAATTAGGGCATCACCCTCATTAAGGAAGCCGTCATTAAGCCAATCGGCCTGGATAATCCTTATATCAGCTAGGACGATAGGCTCAAATTAGAAAAAAGTAGTCGCCATGATCAATTTAGGTATTCTTTATTTCAGTACATCGACCAGGATGATCTATATATCGGCCTGGACGATGTAGCACAATTATACCTAATTTAATATGGTAATTATGGAAAGTAATTAAGGCAGATTGATACGATCACATCGGCCGGGCCGATCGCAGGATCAGCCTGGATGATGTCCTGGATATTGACATCGGCCGGACTCTATTCCGGGCAATGTTCAGGATGATTGTACTCAAATTTGAACTAACCGGCAAGGACAATATTGTATCGGCCTAGATGATGTAACCAATTTTGTTTTAATCATCCCAAATCGTCCTAGCTGATTGAGCTTATTTTGTACTTATCAGCCAGGACGATAAAGTCAACAAGTTGCATTAATGAGCTCGTTTTGAGATCTTCTATTTAAGCTTTTGATAAGGCACTTTTGTAAGTATCTTTGGCAGCCATTATAGCTTCGTTCTTTTGGGTGAAACATGAAGAGAGAGCTTGAAAGGGAGTGAGGAATGGGTGAAGTTTGAGAGAGGGAGAAGATCCTATGAAGGGGGACTCAAGGAAGAGTGGAGGAGGATTCCACACGGTTGCTCTGACAGGCTTGCACCTTAATACTGTTAAATTCAAGGCTTGTCTTGAGGGAAGTTCATAGAAGAAGAAGATCTCTTTGGTGTCAAAGGACCCGGTGACTCTGCCGCACTAGGGAAGATGGAAGTGATTTTGTAAGGGCTTCTTTGCCTAGTTGTTGGGGCTAAAGGAGAGACGCTTAGTTTAGTACAATACTCGGAGGGTGCTTCCAAGGAGTGGATATAGGTCAAGGTTTGATCGAACCACTATAAATCTGATGTGTTCTTTCCTTTATTATTTTTGCATTGTGTTTTCTCTATGGTTAATCTTGGTTTGTGTTTTTGATCAAATAATTTATTTTAAAATATATGTTCACCTCTTTTTGGTTAGCCTTGGGACTAGTTCATAAGGGCCTAACATCCCTAACAAACTTTCAAGTGGTATCAGAGCGGAATTCATAAAAACATGTTTTTGAAAACCTTTGAATTTTGATCAATGGATAATTTTTCTAATCATAATATTGTGGAAGGTTATTCAATAACTAGACCTCCTTTATTTGAAATTATTACTTTTGGAAGATTTACATGTCTACCTTATTGCAATCAATTTATTTTTGTATGTGGCATATTATTTTTACTGGTTATTCTTTACCGTCACGTGTTATAGATGGAATTAAAGTTAATATTCCTTTTAATCAATGTAATAGGGAAGAATAAATCAATACTCAATTGAATGTAAAATCTTTAAATTGCTTTTTCTGTGCTTTAAATTCTAAAGACTTTATGTTAGTTTCCACGTGCACTACTAGTAAGAAAATTTGGGATAAATTACACATCATATACGAAGGCACTAGTGATATCAAGCAATACAAGTTGAATATTTTAATGCATAATTATGAATTATTTTGTATGAAAACTTATGAATCAATCTTAGACATGTATACTATATTTATTCAAATTATGATATCATTGCATGCTTTAGGGAATGAGTTTTTAAACTTTGAAAAAGTTAATAAAATTATACGTTACCTACTTAATAAGTTTGATGCCAAAGTTGTTGCTATTTGTGAATCAAAGAACTTGAATGAATATTCTCTTTATAATTTGATTGGCTCACTCATTGCCTACGAGCAAAACTTGGGTCAATGACTTTTGGATGCAGGTGAGATGATAGTATTAAATACTAAAGACTCAGAAAAAGTGGCTTAGTTGGTGATGAAAGTGATGACTTAACAAGCAAATTAAAAACCCCACCAAAGCATAAGCATCAACAAAAGTGGAATAAAGATAAAAAAGGTAAGAATGTTAAGATTTCTTCTGACGTTGTTTTCTCTGGATGTAGGAAGCCTAGACACATGAAAAATCAGTGCCCTAATTTGAGAACTTTCCTGCAAAAGAAAAGGGCAAAGCTAAGCAAATTGTATAAAGGGAAAATAATGAAAAGCAAAAAATCTCCTAGGCACACCTGGTTTCTGAAGCATCAAACCAGGAGCAAGATGGTGTTTAAAAGCCTTACTTATTTATTTTGTGTTGTGTTTTAGTTTTTTTTTTTTTGTAGTGTTTTTTATTTTTTAATTTTTTTCTTTTTCGTCTTGAGTGTTCTATTATTTTTTTGTTGTTTGTTGTTGTTTTTTTGTGTGAAGTTTTCACTAATCAACACACACATATCACTTTTTTGAAGATCCTTTTTTTTAAACGAAAAGTCTATCTCTTATTTTTCTTGAATTCTTAGGTAAGTTATGGTTGACTTCTCTAAAAACTGTAAAAAAAAGGAAACTCATGATTTTAACTCTCAATCTTTGTTTCCTAAAAGAGGTTATTCTACTTTTGATTTAAAATCTTCATCATGTTTTAAATTGAATTTTAAAACTAAACTTTTTCATCTCCCTACATTTTATCTATCGCATAGAAATCTTTCTTAATCAAGTAGTCCATTTGGTCAATAGAATGAGTTTACTTTTGCTTTTAAAATTTTAGAAAGGTAGCATATTCTAAAAAAAAAAAGGCAAATGGCGCCAAATCAAAAAAAAAAAAAAAGCCAATGACGCCAAATTAAGAAAGATACACAAAGTGTATCTAAAAGTAAAAGATGCGCAAAGTGCGCCAAAAAAACTGACAAGAGGCATAAAATGAGCCCACAAAGAGTATGCTTACTTTTTCCATGTTTACTTAAATCTTAAGAGAACCCTTGATATTTTCGGTACTTGATCTTGAAAATCATTTTTTTATTCATCAATTTTTGCATCAATCTTCTATTAGATATATTTTATAAAAGAAGTTTTAAAAAATTAGTATTTCTTTTTCTAATTTATTCCTTGATTTAGATATTGGATTGAAAAGTTTTTGAGCCTTTAAAAGAACCTGAGTTTGGATTAACAATTTTTAAATTTCTTACCTTTACTGGATTATGCATTGTGAATCCATTCCTTAATAAGTTTTTTATTAAAATTAAGAGGTAACTTTCTAATTTTTTAAAGATTTTCTTTCATGTCCCTTCTCTTTTTGATAATGTCAAAGGGGGAGAATATATTGTTGTATTTGTATCATTTTTTTTTCTTTCAAAAATTTTTGATTTCCCCTATTTTTTAAAGTTTTATTCTAATGAGGGGGAGATTAGGAGAACATGACTTCTTTTTTGCAAATTCAACCTGTAATGTTTGTCATCATCAAAAAAGGGGAGATTATTGCGGATCTATTTTCATGAATTATGATTTTGATGATAGCAAACACTCTTATTTCTATATGACTGCCGTATCTACTAACATTTCAGGTCCACATGATCATACTGTAATTTGGAACCAGCTCAAGATTGGGTAGACTAGGTCTGAGTCAGTTTGTACCATTTTTTCCTTTCTTGAGTTTATTGTATTTAGTGTGGCTCCTCATGCTATATAAATTTGTGCACTCATGCACCTTGGAAGATTTTCTGTCTATTTCTTAGAGTTTAGTATTTTTGGTAACATCATCCGGGATGATATTTATATCGGTCTGGAAGATCGGTTCAAAAATAGAAACCCTAATTAGGGAATCATCCTCATTAAGGTAGTCATCATTAAGCCGATCGGCCTGTACGATCCTTGTATCAGCCAGGATGATAGGCTCAAATTAGAAAAGAATCAGCCATCATGATTAATTTAGGTATTCTTTATTTCAGTACATCGACCAGGATGATCTATACATCGGCCTGGACGATGTAGCATAATTATGCCTAAATTAATCTAATAATTATGAAAAGATTTTAAGGCTGATTGATATGATCACATCGACCTGGCTAATTGCATGATCATCCTAGATGATGTCCTGGATGATTGACATCAGCTAGACTCTATTCTAGGCAATGTTTAGGATGATTGTACTCGGATTTGAACTAATCGGTCAGGATAATATTGTATCAGCCTAGATGATGTAACCAATTTTTTTCTGAACGTCCCAAATCATCCTGGCTGATTGAGCTTATTTTGTACTTATCAGCCATGATGATATTCACATTGTCCTGGATGATAAAGTCGACAAGTTACATTAATGAGCTCATTTTGAGATCTTCTATTTAAGCTTTTGACAAGGTACTTTTGTAAGTGTCTTTGACAACCATTGTAGCTTCATTCTTTTGGGGAAAACTTGAAGAGAGAGCTTGAAAGGAGTGAGGAACGGGTGAAGTTTGAGAAAGGGAGAAGATCCTGTGAGGGAAGACTCAAGGGAGTGTAAAGAGGGATTCAACAGAGTTGCTTCGGTAGGCTTGCACCTTAATACCATCGGATTCAAGGCTTGTCTTGAGGGAAGTTCACAAAAGAAGAAGATCTCTTTGATGTCAAAGGATCCGGCGACTCCGCCGCATCAGAGATGGTAGAAGTGATTTTGTAAGGGCTTCTCTGCCTAACTATGGGACCTAAAGGAGAGACACTTAGTTTAGTGCAATACTCGAAGGGTGCCTCTGAGGAGTGTACATAGGTCAAGGTTTGACTGAACTGCACTATAAATCTGGTGTGTTCTTTCCTTTATTATTTCTGCATTTAATTTTTGCATTGTATTTTCTCTGTGGTGAATCTTGGTTTGTGTTTTTGATCGAATGATTTATTTTAAAATATTGATTCACCCCTTTTTTGTTAGCCTTGGGACTAGTTCATAAGGGCCTAACATCCCTAATGAACTTTCAAAGCATGCAGTAGGCTTAGAGCAATTGTGTGATCCCCTCACACTCCTCCCTCACAAACTCACCTTCTCCTTCCTCTCACATACCCTAAATCCCTTTAAGAAGCTCTCTCTCTCTCAAGAGTTCCCATCTTTTGTCATGTTCCTCTCTCTCTCTCTCTCATTCCAAAAGCAAAGGCATTGAATATATATCAGGCTTCAAGAAACCCTAAAAATTCCATTTATCCATTTCTATTTGTTCAGTATGATCACCATCATATAGTATGATCAGTTCAAAATAGTTTTCATCCTGCTATAAAGGAATATGAGCATGCAACAATTGTCTAATACATTATATAGTATGATAAAAATATCATCAAGTACTATATATTATATTTCTTTTACTCGTATAAGAATGAATGCTGGGAAGACCAAAATTCATCTCTAATCATTCTCTAGTATGATCTCACTCGTACAGTATGATTAATTAAAATATTTAGGTTGTCATGTATGATGTATACATCATACAGTATGATTAGTTCAAAAATCATAGTTTTGTTCGATATGATCTTAGGGATGACCAAAAATTGTCTTAGTTCATCATACGGTACAAATTGGGTCGTACAGTATAATCACCAATCATTAGTTAAGTCTTAATTTAATTGACTAATCATGGGGGTTAATTTTAACAAGTATTCAAATATTCGTATAGTACGATTGGATCATACACTATGATTAGTTCAAAATTCAAATATCAAAAACATGCTTAAATTAATCTGTCTATTAGGGTTTTGGGTTGAAAACAAATCATACAGTAAGATCACTATTGTATAGTATGATCAGTTCACATAATATAACCATTGAGCCGTAGTGTATCGTACAGTATAATTTAAAATCATATAGTATGATCTACATAAAAAATATTTTTTTTTCTTTAAAAAATACTCTCCCTCTATGTGTGTGTAAGATTACTTAGTTTGGATACACTTTTTATGGCCAGAATTAAGAAACAAAAAATAAAAAAATATATAAAGTTATAGACTCCTTCACATCCTATTCTACGTAGTCTCGAGTCTTCCATTATCTAGAGCAGTGTGTGGTCTCTCTGAAATATTAGTACTCACAGACAAGATTAACATTCAATATATTTAATGAAGAATAAGATAACTCAATTAATATTATTTTTCATCATTAAAATTTCATACTAGGGGTTATGGAATGCAACAATCTCTCTCTTTTTGATAATGTCAAATATTTTTGTTAATAGACAAGATAGTGTTTTTTTTTTCTTTCTTTATTAATATGAATAAAAAAATAAAAAAATATAAATAGAAACATGCATTTAATTTTAAGTTAGAAATTAAAAAAGAAAATATGATATGCAACAAAAAATATAATAATTAATGACATACAAACTTCTCTCCCTTTTGGCATCACCAAAAGTGGAGTATCAAAGAAAAAGTATATAAAATACATCAGACAGAGACTTAGTCAAATGATGGATCCTTATAAGGTGGTGGTGGAGGTGGCTGAAAGAAAAGTAAAATGATGATCAATGGAAGAAAATCTTTCCCCAAACAGCACATATCCTCCTCATGTTGCTGTTGTTGTTCCTGAATATGAGAGTCAATCTTATTTTCAAGTCGGTCAGGTCATTGAATGATGTCATCATGTAGGTAGATAGGTGCAGGTCCTCTTTATGGAGCAGGTTCTCTTGGTGGAGCAAGTTGTCCTACTGGAGCAGCCTCCCCTTCATCATCAAAATCTTGCTCAACATGCTCTTGGCCCTGATGAAACACGATATGGAAGGAGGCATCCGTATAGAAAATAAGACATTGTTGGGTTTTCCAGGATAGGTCAACTGGTATTTGTTGTGAAGAATGTATTCTATGAGATGTCCTAGAGCTAAATTGAGTTTCCTGTGAGTGCTAGGATGACGAATTTGGGTCATGTTCTAGATATATTCAATAATCAAATCAGCTTCATCAAATTTAGTATTGGACATGATTAGGTAAGTTACAATAGATAGGATTGGGGTCAAGTGTATCCTACCCCCAGCTTTAGGTATTATGGATGTCCCAAGAACGTGTTGGATGATACAGGCATTTTGTGTTAAGGATTGGACAAGAGGTTGGTGTTGGTTAAAAGCAACATTTTTAAGAACCAAATTGATATAACTCTAGTCAAACACATTTATTATGGAGTGGGCTCGAGGTCCTTCAGTAGAAAGCCCGATATATTCAGTGAGGTCAACGGTAGAAAAATGAAGTGAGGGTCAAGTTGTCAAGATTTATTTCCAGGTTAGTAAGGAACTAATAGAGGAGCTCAAAGTTAAATAGAAAGGCCAGGGTGAGAAGAAATTATAGGGTAGTGGAAGCAAATAGGCTCATCACCTAAAAGTTAAGGGCTGCTTGATTTAACATGTGAGAAGGAGTAATCTTGCATGCTTTGAATTTATGGTAGGCATCTTCATCTTTAGTAGACAGAAAGGGATCATTAGGGCGACTAGAGGAAGAGGAGCTTCCCAGGATGATTCAGCCTTGTTTGCTTGAGCTAGCCATTGAGTAGAAAACAAGTGAAGACGAGTGTAGTAAAGGAAGGTTAAGTGAAATGAGCATGTTTCCCCTCCTATTTATAGAAATTTTGATTGTTTGTACATTACACTCAAGTATTGTATAGTACGATCAAGTAATTATTTTCATCTAGATGATCGGTCAAGAAAAGGTGGTTAAGTTATATAGTATGATCATGATCGTACTACACGATATGAAGGAAAGATGTTCATCTCGATGGGTCATCAGTATGACCTTTGACAAAAAGTATTATACAGTATGAACAAGTGTTCGTATAGTACGAATGGAAATAATATCATACCAACTGAGTTAAATTTGTCCCAATCCATTTGGACATGTGGAACGTACATAATGAAAGGTAGATATCGTACAACACAAAGGGCGATTATATCATTCCAAATTATTTGAATGCATTGCCATGTGTATTGTATAGTACAACATTCATTATATAGTATAATAGGCATATCATAAATCAAATTTGGAATGTTGATTAAATAGAGGGTTAAGATTTGTGTATTTTGTAATGTTCCTACATTATGAAGATGAAATGTAAAGTATGATAGGGATAGAAAATTGGTAATTTTAGAAATTTAGTGAGATGAGTGTGAGAAGATCAGGAAACACCTTAGACCTATTTTTTTGTTCTGTCAAAAAAAATTTAGCTTGTTTTTTATTTATTTATTTTTTTTTTTTGGATCAAGCATGAATGTCTATGATGACTAGTTTTATCCTCAAGGTGCTAAAGGTGTCATAGGCTAGTGGTTTCATGAATATATCTACTAATTCATCTCCTATTACTATATGGTGCAATTCTATGTCTCATTTGGCTACATGATATCTTATGAAGTAATGTATAATATCTATATGTTTTGTTCGAGAGTGTTGAATTAGATTTTTAGATATGCAAATTACACTAGTGTTGTCAGACATAATTAGGATGGTTCCTATGAGTAATCCAAGATGTAAAAGTTATTATTTTAACCATAAAACTTATGTAACACAACTCCCTACTGCTATATATTCTGCCTCAACTATGGATAGGGCTACTAAATTTTACTTTCTACTGAACTAGAAAACTAAGGATTGTCCTATGAATTGATAGGTTCCAGAGGTGCTTTTCCTATCTACCCTACATCCTTTAAATTTAGAATCTGAATACCCTAAGATTTTAAAGGAGGTGTTGTGTTTAGGATACCAAATTCCTAGATTTGGGGTGCCTAGTATATATTTAAAGATTCTCTTGACATTAGTCAAGTGAGACTCATTAGGGTCAGCTATGAATTGGGCACATAGGCATACACAAAATGTTATATCTGGTATACTAACAGTAAATAGAGGAGAGTTCCAATTATTCCTCTATATTTTTTTGGTCAATTATGTTTCCATTCGGGTCTTTATCTAGTTGAATCTTATAACTCATGGGAGTATTCATGACCATAGCATTATCCATTTCATATTTTTCATAATATCCTTGATGTATTTGGTTTGGCTAAGGAAATCTCGATCTTCCATCTATTGTATACTAAAACCAAGAAAATTATTTAACTCTCCCATCATGCTCATTTTAAACTCGTTACTCATTATTTTTGAGAATTCATCACACAAGGTCTTATCTGAAGATCCAAATAGGATGTCATCTACATAAATCTAAATAATGAGAATTTCATTTTTTTTACCCTTTATAGAAAGAGGGTGGAGTCTACACTACCATTAATAAGTCCTCTAACTAGTAAGAATGAGCTAAGTCTTTCATACCAGGCTCTAGGTGCTTGTTTTAACCTATATAGTACCTTTTTTTTTAATTTTAATACATGATTTAGGAATTGTTGGGTTTCAAATCTGGGGGCTTGCTCAACATAAACATCCTCTTTTATTACCCCATTTAGAAAAGTACTCTTAATGTCCATTTGATATAATTTAAAGCCCTTGAAGCAAGCAAAGGAAAAGAGCACCCTTATGGATTCTAGTCTAGCTAATGGTGAAAAGGTTTCTTCAAAGTCTATGCCCTCAATTTGGATATACCCCTTAGCTACTAGTCTGGCCTTATTTCTTACTATAGTTCCTGAGTCATTCACCTTACTTTTAAAGACCCACTTTATTCCCACTACACTCTTCACTTTAGGTCTCTTGACTAAATCCCATACATCATTCCTAGTAAATTGGTTCAACTCGTCTTGTATTTTTAGGATCCATAATTCATCTCCTAAAGCTTGATCTATACTCATAAATTCTATCATAAAAATAAATGTTGAATGACTAACCTCTTTCCTAAATTCATGCCCAATTCTTCTATGGGTCCCCTAAGATTAATTCTATAATATGACTAAAAGAATATCTCCAATCTTTAGGCAACTCTTCCTAAGGTTCTACCCTTTTTCCTATGGTAATGGTTTCTACTCCCTAAATGTCCTCTATCTCTTCTTCTTTAAATTTAGGTACATAGGATTTTTATGATTCATAAAATACTACATAGGTTGACTCTTCTACTATTAGGGTCCTCTTATTCAAGATTCTATAAGCCTTACCTACAAATGAATAACCTAAGAAAACACCCTCGTCAGCCTTAAGATCAAATTTTCCTATGGGAGATTTCCCATTGATTAAAATAAAACATTTGCAACCAAAGACATAAGTGAGAAAGGTTCAGTATTCGACCCTTAATGAGTTGATAGGGTGTTTTATCTAACTTTGACCTAATATTCACCCTATTTAAAATATAGCAAGTAGTGTTCAGTGCTTCTACCCAAAATATTTAGGAAGATTGTACTCAACAAGAATTTCCCTGGTAGCTTCTACCAATATTCTATTCTTTCTCTCAACTATCCCATTTTCCTGAGGAGTTTTAGAGGTAAAGAAGATATGCTCTATTCCTATCTCTTGATAAATAGATTCAAATATTTCATTTTGAAACTCTCCACCATGATCACTATGTATTATTGAGATTTCATATTCTAATTTCTATTGAATCCAAGTGAAGAAAGCTCTAAATTCCTCAAATGACTCATTCTTATTTGCTAGGGATATTACCCAAGTGAATTTAGAGAAGTCATCTATAATCCCAAATCCATAGTTTTCCCACCTAGGCTAGCTGTATTAACTGGTCCAAATAAGTCCATGTGAAGGATTTCTAGTGGCTTAGATGTATTTACATCCTTGATTGAATGAAATGATAATTTTACTTATTTTCCTAGTTGACAGACATCGCATAGATGGTCTTTAATGAAGTCTAACTTAGGTATGCCTCTAACCAAGTTTATCTGAGTGATATTCCAAGTGTATTCATACTAGCATGGCATAGTCTCCTATGTCATAGCCAAGAGTCTTCCTTTATTATTTTTAAACAACGTGAATTTGAATTTTCAATAAAGTTAAGATCTAACAAATAAGCATTGTTTATCCATTTTCTTTCTAATACAAATTTATCATTTAAGATAATAAAGCATTTATCAAAAAGAAATTTATGTCAAATCCTTTATCACATAATTAACTAATACTCAATAGATTATACTTTAAACCACCAACTAATTAAATATTTTTAATTAAAATATTTTTAGAATTTCTAATGATACCTAAGCCCACGACTTTCATGTTGGTGTTGTCTCCTAAAGTCACATTGCATCCAATCCTAGTTTCCAGTGTAATGAGTTTCTTCGTGTCTCCAGTCAAATGTCTCAAGCAACCACTATCTAAGTACCACATGCTCTCACTAGGTATTTTATAAGAGCATCCCTATAATGTCATTCAAAGGCTAGATTTAAGAACCTAAGTGTAGGGCTGCAAGCAAACCAAACATTCGACGAGCTACTCATTGCTCGATTCGATTAAAGTTTATTTCTGATCATTTAATTAATTAAACAAATAAATTTAAAAAACATTTTTAATACTCAATCCTTAAATAAATAAGCTTAAATAGTAATGTACTCGATTCATTTATGTTCACGAACAACATCATTTAAAGTTCGTGAACAGACTTGACATTAAGCTTGATAATAAGCTTGATGAAAGTTCAATTTGTGTTTGATTTAGAACTTATGAATTAGCCCGATAAATATATTCATATAGATTAATCATATTTTTATTTTAAATAGACAACTGCATATAAATTTTATTTTATACCTTCAATAGAATCAATTTGTTCATGAGAAGAGACATTTCACTTTTTTCAATGTTTGCTAGTTTATTTGTGTAAGATGTTCATGAACAAATATAAGATGAATAATATATCATTTGTTCGTGAATGAGCTCATTTGGTAGCTTGAAAATACTAGTTATGTATATATTCATGATCTTGCTCATTTGATAGCTCAAGAATACTCATTCAATTTGTTCATGAACATGCTTGTTTGATAGTGTAAAAAATTTGTTAAATATATTCACAAATATAGCTTGTTAAGGCTTATTTATTTAAAGATCATGAACCAAACATAAACCAAACATGAACACCATTAATTTAAATGAACCAAACATGAACACAAATAATATAGGTCGAATAAAACATGAATCAAACTTAAACAAGCTAAAAATAAATGAACTCAAACATGAACACTAACATAACCAGCTCAGTTCGGTTCATTTGTAGCCCTACCCAAATGAGTTTGGGTTCCTCCTTATACTTGCATGAATGAGATGTATGCATGCTATGCTGTGATGAATGCAACTTAGGTCTCCACATGAGGTGTGTTCTATGGTGGATTGTGTAAGTGCAGGCTATATGACCTAGAATGCCACAAGAGAAGCACCTAACATCAAAAAATGGGATCACTAACCTATGTTGGTGGTGATGCCTCTTCTTAAAGTTATGTGATCATGCAATGCTGAGGGGTTATTCTTTTGGGCTAATGGGGATGATGGTTTATTATTTTTAAGTGCTGTGAGTTTTGCTTTAAGAGCTTTATTTTCATATTCATAGGCTGCCACTTCCACTTTTAAACGATGTTTATTATTATCTATTTCTCATTCAAGTTCATCCAATTTCTTATGTTCTTTTTCTAACTTAATATGCAATGTTTTTAAGGAATTATGTGCATAAAAAAATTTAATATGCTTCTTATTTAATGTATCAAACTCATCAAGCAGGAACGTATGATCTCTATCTAAATCAAAATGTTGTTTAACTAAATTAGCATGCTCATTTTGTAAAGTACTAAATTCAACATTAAGTTTAGCATGCATTTTATTTAACTTTCTATATGAATCATTAATGTTTTTAGAAATAACCAAAATTTTTCATATAAAAGTTGGCATACCTCATCTTGATCCTATTGATAAAGATTATCGTTAGCCATTAGACATAAATTCTACCTACTTCTCTTTTTCTTCTGTTGACAATTATGAGGTAGAGTCGGCCCAAAATGCCTTATGTGACTTCAGCTTTCCTTTCTTATACTTTGGCTTCTCCTCATCTTTCTCATTAGTTGGATGGATCTTTACGTTGGGGCAATCATCTTAAAGGTGACCTAGTTTTCTACATTCAAAGCAAATTATGTCAGATGTAACTTTAGTATTCTTTGAGCTCTTACCTTTATTCTAATTGTTTTGATGATGCCTTTATTTTCTTTTCAAAAAATTCTTGAATTGATGTGTCATCAGGGCTATATCGTCATCTACCTCTACTAAATAACTTTTACTTTATGAGTTGTTTGTTTTTAGATCCACCGTTTGCTCCTTCTTCTTTTCTCATGCATCATTTTTCCCTTGACTCACTTCTTGCTCATAAGCAATGAGGACCCAAGCAAATTATCAATTGAATAAATATTTAAATCTTTAGACTCAGTGATTTTAGCATCATAAGAACTTGGTAAGCATCTAAACACTTTATTGAGTTTTTTTAAAATTAGATATCTCTCTACCCAATGCTTGCAAGGACACTATCTGGGTGAACCTAGTGTACATGTCAAACATAGTTTTTCTAGGTTTCATGCAAAAGAGTTTATAGTCAAGAAATAAAATATTTAATCTAAACTATTTAACCTCACTAGTTCCTTTATACGTGATACACAGTCTATCCTAGATCTCCTTACCAGTATCATAGGTGGACACTCCATGTAGTCTTTATTTCAATGCACAAAAAGAAATAATTCAAGCATTTTACATTTAATTATGTTAGCTCCTTATCCTCATTGCTTCATTCAGTAAATGATATTTGAGTTTTAATGTCATTCAAAAGTTTAAAAGATGCAGTGTAACCTTCTTGTACCAACATCCACATGCCATAGTCTATTGATTGTAAAAATGTAGACATTCGTATTTTCAAAAAATCAAACGGTATGTTGTCAAATAAGGGAGGATGAGTTGTGGAAAAACCCTTTGCAGTATTATGGTTACAAAAATGTGTCATGATCAATTTTCTCCAGGTTTTATAAAGCACTATTTTTGAGACCCAACTATGATACTAATTGAAAGTATGAGATATGCCAAGAAAGGGGTAATTGGAATTTTTTAAATAAAAATCAAAGCCTAAATAAGAGTTATATTTTTTGTGAATTTCAAAAGATAACATAACTAATTAGAAGTAGAAGCTGTTGATTAAAAGACGATTGTAACAATGGTGATGAAATTTTAAATCACATAATGAAATACTAAAATTAATTTCTCACAAAGTAGTTATAGTAATGTTAAATTCAAGAAAAATAAAATGTAGTAAATGAAAAAAGCACACCAAAAGATTTAAAGTGGTTCGATCAATTAACCTACATCCACTCCCTGGAGTCCTCCACTCTAGGATTTGCACTGCTCAAAGTAATTCTCCTTTTACTCCCACAATAAGGCAGAGAAGCCTTTATACATACTCACTTTCACCTTCACCAGTGTGGCAGAGTGTCAGATGTTATGTCACCCTGCCTGTGATGGTAGCGGACATTCTCATTTTTCTCCCTCCTGGAGAAGGCAGAGGACATTCGAGGACATTGACCTTGAAGGCTCTCCCCCTAGACAGCTCCCATAAGACTTACCCGGGCCACAAGAGGAGCAAGCATACAGCAAGCTTGGAGAAACCGTGTGATCCCCTCACACTCCATCTCCCTCACAAACTCACCTTCTCCTTGCTCTCATAATCCCTAAATCCCTCAAGAAGCACCCTCTCAAGCGTTCCCTTCCTTTATCATGTTCCCTCTCTCTTATTCAAAAAGTAAAAGTATTGAATATATATCAAGCTTCAAGAAATCATAAAAATTTAATTTAGCTATTTCTGTTCATACAGTATGATCACTATCATACAATATGATCAGTTCAAAATAGATTTCATCTTGGTACGAAGGAGTACAAACAGGCAATAATTATCCAATATATTATATAGTATGATACAAATATCATCCAGTACGATATACTATATTTCTTCTATTTGTACAGGACAAATACTGGGATGACCAAAATTCATCTATATTCATCATTCGATATAATCCAACTCGTACAGTACAATCAGTTAAAATATTCATGTCATCATGTATGATGTATATATCGTACAATATGATTAGTTGAAAAATCAAAGTTGCGTTCGATACGATCTTTGGGATGACCAAAAATAGCCTCAAATCATCATACGGTATAAATCAGGTCATATAATATGATCACCAATCATTAATTAAGCCTTAATTTAATTGACTAATTATGAGGGTTAATTTTAGCAAGTATTCAAATTTTTGTGCAGTATGATTGGATCACGTAGTATGATTAGTTCAATATTTAAATATTTAAAAACTTTCTTAAATTAATCTAGTGGCTAAGGTCTTGTGTTGAAAATGACTCGTACAGTATGATCACTATCATACAGTATTATTAGTTCACATAATATAACTATTGAGCCACTGTGTATCGTACAGTATGATTTAAAATTGTATAGTATAATTTACATAAAAAAATTCTTTAAAATTTCTCCCCCTGTGTGTGTGAGTGGTTACTTAGTTTGCATACAGTTTTTGTGGTCAGACTCAAGAAACAAAAAATAAAGAAAATACAAAGTTACAGACTCCTTCACATCTTATTCTACTGAATCTCAAGTCTTCTGTTGTCTTGAGTATTATGTGGTCTCCCTAAAATATTAGTACTCACAGATAAGAGTAACATTCAAATTATTTAATGAAGAATAAGATAACTCAATCAACATTATTTGTCAACATCAAAATTTCAGACTAGGGGTAATGGAATGCAACAGTTGGAGGTGGCCAAAAATATATCCCTATACATTTCTAAAACTCTATAAATAACTCTCAAATTCTTTGAATAAGGGTTACATCTCTTGATTCAAAAAACTTCTTAAGAGTGTGAGCATCTAATTCCTAATATCCTAGCCTATCTTGTGGTGGTTTCTAATGAGTTTGAGAGAGTTCTAGTGATCCTCCTCCATTTCAAAATCAAATTATGATTCACTGCTTCTCTATCCTTGCTCCCTAAAGGATAAATATTCTCTACACCCAATTAAACTCTCTTTAACTCAGTACTTAGCAATTGGAGCATTACATTAGATATTCTTCCAATCCCTAGCTCCTAGCTACGTAGGACCTATCAATTATGAAAGAAACCAACAATCTAATGGGATTTGACCATTGAATGGAAGTTTTATGCTTAGATGATGCTCATTAAGTTGTTTAAATGAAATCCATCAATTCAATCTCTTGGTTCTACCTAGAATGTGCTTATGGATGAGAAATCCAGTGGGAGATTGAAGATGAAATCACACCCATTTATTTTGATCAATGTATTTGATTCAATCTCCTCTAATTTTGTGATTTTGTTTCAATTTATATCATGTATGGTTGATCTTAAATCAAATGATTATAATCAATGTCGAATGATTATTTTACCATGGTATTCATTAGCAATCATTAGCCTGCCAATTGAATAGTGTACTATGTAAAATTGCAACTGACTTTGTAAAAGCACTGCATGATTCTATAAAAGTGCGACTAACTATGTAAATCTAACTTCAAGAATTTATAGTTCCTCATACAATTATCTAAATAGGGTAATCATAGGCACTATGGATTTAGTTTATGGAGTATGACAAAAGCTTATGATTGCTTATTTTAATTCTTCCTTTATTGAAAGTAATTTTAGAAATACTCCCAAGGGTATTTCTAAAATTACTCTTCAAATATAATTCACCATGAGGTAAAATTGGCATAGATGATTCTTAGGCATGTATTTTATATATCCAAAAATGTTCACGTCAATTAAAAACCTATAAGGGCTTCAATTTGCCATCTCAAGTTCATAAGCTAATTTTTTACCAATAACTTAGAAATTTCACATACATGAATCCATAGAGATTTAGGTATTTAACATTTCATGTTAATTGTGCTATGTGTAAGGGTTAGGATACCAAAGATTGCAAACCAATCCCTTAAGTAGATTGTCCAAATTAATCCCATAAGGTATATATATATAGCTTAGGGGATTAATTATGAAACAAAGGAAAGACTTTGATGAACTAAATTTTAATGAGTTTGATGCATAAGTTTAGATTAACTTATGTTTCAAATTTAGTTACATTTGAAGTTCATTTGGACTATTAATTAGTGAACCCAAGTTTTAGCTACATAATTTACCAATAATAATTATTAATTCATAATAAATACAAATAAAATCATAAAAATACATTCTAAGCTTTAGGTTGCTCAAAATTAATGGCTTAATAGAGGAAAATTAAAATCCCCAAGATATTCATTCAAAATAAAAAAAATAAAAATTAAGATCCCCTTGATAAAAAGGAAATAATTCTTCTTCTTTTGAAGATCATTATCTTTTAAAATTCTATAGAAGATTTAAAAGCTAGAAGATTGAAGACTAAAATAAACAATCATATTCAAATATAGATTTATATAGGAATAGATATTCAGGTTTATTGTTAGTGGATCCTGACCACCTTTACTTTACAGTAGACCTTAGATTGTACTATAATCAATTATGAATTAATCAAATATTATATTTATAAATTAGTAATCATGCATTATTTTATTGCACGATAGTATACATATTGTAAAGTCTTGTCTAATTTTTTCTAAATTATAATTCCTTGATTCCTAGAATAGAGCCATCTAATCTTGCATTCATGAAATGATCATTAGTGCTAAAACTTTTTACTTAGTAGCTCACTCTAGATAAGTGTAAGTCTATATAGTGTATACCCTTTAGTCTCTTTACATTCCTCTCTTTCATATTATTTTATAATTCAAAATCTAATGTCTAAAACTAAACACTAAATCAAACTTTAAGATTTATAATCTAAAGCATGTATACTAAAATCATGATAGTATAAGCCTTCCTTTAAATCTATATGAATTTGAAAACTTTAGCATTCACTTTAATCGATAGTATTCTCTTTCGAGATGTAGTTAACTAATGGGGTTTTCCCTTATAATAAGTTTACAATCTAGAATTAAAATAAACCCTGCCTTAGTTCCTTTCTAACATAGGGAAAAATTTTATGGAAGTCTGCCTAGCATTAAATATTGGTTTAGTTTCATGATCAAAATAATAACTGAATATTTCTTTTATCCCTCACAATGAATTGAATTTTCTTATTCAGTTTGACTATAAAAATAAATACATTGATTTAGTTTCATGGTCAAAAAAATAAGTGAATATTCATTTTATCCTTCAAGATGAATTGGATATATTCCTTATTTTATTTTATTATAAAAAAAAATACATTGATTTAGTTTCATGATCAAAGTGATAAGTGAATATTCTTTTTATCCTTTACGATGAATTGAATATTTCTTTTATATTTTACTACATAAATATATTCATTGATTTAGTTTCATGTAAAAATAAAATGTTAATATTCATTTTATCCTTTGGGATGAATTGAGTAATTTTATTTTATTTTTAATTATAAAAATAAATAAATTGATTTAATTTCACAATCAAAATGCTAAGTGAATATTCTTTTTATCCTTTGAGATTAATTGAATATTCCTTATGTTATGTTTGATTATAAAAATATATTAAGTTTCTCTTTTCAAATTGATAGTGAAATATTAGTCTATCTCTCAGAATGGTATATTGTTAATCTATGTAGATTTGGTTAAAAAAGCATTTAAAGCAAATCATGTGGCAAACCAAAACCCAAAATAAAATTTGTCCACATTTAGTATGGTATTAAACATAGAGTTATAAATGCCTATCTCCCTAAATGAGTGATCAAGGTGAAATTTGTAATATGGAGATTAAATGCATTTTGGAAAAAAAAACTATATATCCTAATAGGAAGTATTGGGCTTTGAAGTCAAATAATGCACTTTGGACTTATAGGACTACATTTAAGATACCTACTAGAATGTCACCCTATAAACTAATTTTTGGAAAAGCCTACCATTTATCTTTGGAACTAGAGCATAAAGCATTTTGGGTTTTCAAATAATTAAATTATTATTTGAAGGATGATAAAGTGAAATAATGATACAATTGAATGAGTTGGCTGAAATTAGGCATATAGCTTATGAAAATATAAAAAAGTATAAAGTGCAAATTAAGAAGTGGCATGATCATAAGCTTTATAAAAAGGATTTTGAGACTAGACAAAAAGTTTTATTGTATAATTGAATATTAAAATTATATAAAAAAAATAAAAATTTAGGTGGTCAAGATTCAAAATCAATTTGGATTTATGCCAAGTAGGTATACTATGGAAGCCATACATTTATTGAGAGATTTAATGGAGAAATATAAAGAGAATAAGGGGGATCTACATATGATATTTATTTATTTAGAGAAAGCATAAGATAAAGTTCCAAGAGACTATAGGATAACTACACATTTCCAACGAAAATAAATTTGTAACTAATTCCAGCAGCTCCTCCGATGGATTACCGATGGCTTTTCCAGTAAATGTTTTGATTCATTTTCTGGCAAATTTATTTCCGACGGAATTTCCAACCAAAATTAATTTTTTTCTAAGAAATGATATAATAAATATTTATAATTAATTATTTCATTAAAATAAGTTAAATAATTTAATAACTTATTATCAAATAAAATTATTTAAATGAGATATTATTAAATTAAATTAAATAAATAATATTCAATAATTCATTATTAAATTAAATAAATTTAAATATTATTAAATTAAATTAATCAAATAAGTTAAATTAATAATTAATTATAAAATTAAATTAATAATCATTGTTAAAATAAATTTATTTCATTAAATTAAATTAATTAAATGACTTAAATTAATATTAAGTTTTAAAATAAATAACCCAAATAAACTACTTTTGCCTTATTGGCTTAGTGGTTGAGGGCTAGATGGTAGGCTGGCTACGGATCGAATCCCACCATAGATAGGATGCTTCGTGGGTCAGCTGGCCCATAGGTCGGCTCGCTTGGGTCTGATGGACTGGTGGGCTTAGAAGTGTAGGTTGACTATAGGTTTGGCTTAGGCGGGCTGGCCACAGGTTTGGATGCGCGGGCTGCTGCAAGATTAGCTGAGATGAGCTGGCCACAGGTTTGGGCAGGGCGGGCTACGGCAGCCATGTGTCTTGGTCAAATTTTACACTAATTTTTATAGTTTTTTTTTCTTTTTTATTGCTGGAGAAAAATAGTTTAACGAAAATTTTTCTAGCAGAATAATTCTGCCAAAAATCCGTCGGGAATGTTTATGACAGACTATTTTGCATCGATATTACTTTTTAGATGAGTGTTTTACTATAAAAAAAAATTCAATGAAAGTCCACTAAAAATACTAATTTCCAACGGATTTTGGGCATTTTTCGACAAATTTTGTCCGCCAGTAACATGCAATTTTCTTGTAGTGATAAGTGCTATGGAGATTTGTTGAAAAGAAAGTAGTTAATAACACTTATATTCAAATCATTAAAGATATGTATGTAGGAACTATTAGTTGTGTTCAAACACAAGGTGGTTTGACCAAGTATTTTCCTATTTCGATTGGACTACATAAAGGATCATCCTTAAGTCTATGTCTTTTTTTGTTGTAGTTATAGATGTTCTCACTAGACATTTGCAAGAGGATGTACCTTAGTGTATGCTTTTTATTGCTGATATTCTTCTTGTTGATAAGATTAGAGAGGGAGTTGAAGGTAAATTTGAATTATGGAGGTCAACCTTAGAGTCTAAAGGTTTTTTCTTGAGTAGATCTAAAACTGAATATATGGAGTGTAATTTTAGTAGCAGTAGTCCTAGTAAGGGGATTGTGACTTTTGGCGATCAAGCCATTAATAAGAGTACATGTTTTAGATATTTTGGATTTATTCTTCATAGTAATGGTGAAATAGATGGGGATATTATCAGCAGAATTCAAGTTGGATGGTTGAAGTGGACGAATGCATTGGGCTTATTGTGTGATAAAAAAGTCCCCCTCAAACTTAAGGGAAAAATCTATAAGATGGTGGTGAGACTTGCAATTCTTTATGGTGCCGAATGTTGGCCATTAAAAGAGAAGCATAATACTATGTTAAGTGTTGTATAAATGAGGATGCTTAGGTGGATGAGTGTTATTACCCTTAGATATAGGATACGAATGAGGATATACGCAAAAAGTTGGAGTAGCTCTAGTGAAAGATAAGATTAGAGAGAGTCACCTTAGATGGTTTGGTCATATTAAACGGAGGACTTTCAATGACCCGGTTAGGAAAGTTGAGATATTATATTTTACTTATGTTAAGAAAGGTAAAAGTAGACCTAAAAAGACTTGGTTAGAAAATATTAGAAATGATCTTTCTTTATTAGATTTAATTAAGAATTTGACTTCTAATAGGAAACGATGATGAAAAAGGATTCATGTAGCCAACCCCACGTAGTGGGACAAAGGCTTGATGTTGTGTTGTGTTGTTTCTATTCATTATAGTTAAGGTGAACCTATATATAGCAATTTTTATCTATCACCTTCAAATGCATCAAGTTTTAAAATTAATGGTTATAGGTTAAAACCTTATCCATGAGGAGATATTGATTGCCTTAGAAGCTCTATATAGCTGGCTCATCTTGAATAGGATGTTAACATAGTTTGGTTGAAGACTATATATGTAGTGATATTTTAGAGGAAACCCAATTGGTATCTATATTTTAAATTAAGAGCATAGTCTAGCTACAAACTATGAACATAATGTTGTCTAGAAGATAACCTAGTTGATCATGTTATTTATTGTTTATTAGGGTGAGTGTTTAAGTGTTTTTGTTAAGTTTAAAAAAAAATTGTGGCTTATTTAGAGCTTAGATGTATCCATGTGTATTTGTTTTAGTTTAATTTGTGAATATAAATTAATTTGAAAAATTCAACCCAACACTACAGCATCTTTGCCTAAAGTGTAGTAGCATTATATCATTTATTAAAATATGTAATTTGATTGGTCCATTGCAACACCATTTCACCTATTAGAGTGCCAAAATGCAAGCCGTATAGTGTTGTATCATTAAACTCTCTAATGATTTTGAAATAATAAGCATCAAAGTGTCACTCATATAGTGCAAAAGCACTTGGTTAAATATTAAATAGAGTAGATTAAATAGAATGGTAGTGATTTCTTCGGGAAATATAATGTTTCCATATGTCTAGCGCTATAAAAATCTCACAAAAAAAATGCATTTCTAATTTGCAAGGGTAATTTCATAATGCTACCTATCTTCAGCTCCATAACACTTATAACTTATTTTACAATTTTGATTAAGCATCGTAATACCATTCAATCCAACGCGGTAGCTTGTCCCAATTATAAATAGGGTAGGGGATAAAATCTTCATTTTCATCTACACTCGTGTTCTCTTATGTTCTAGAGACTTAGTGAATTTTAGCCCTACATTTCCTATCTAATTTTCCCAAGTTAAAATTTTCCCCCAAGGTTAGCTATGGTAGGAAAGAGGGGAAGTTCTTCATCTCATGACTTTTATGAGTTTGTTAGTGTGGCCACCAAGGAGTGATAAAATAATTTGATAGGGATGTCTATTATTTTATAAAAAGGTTTTGATAACCATGGAGGGATTATCTTGAGCCAAATTACTGAGCATGATTAGGATTACCTTGTTTTGTAGCCTTGTCAAGCTAATAATGTTGTTGTTTAGAAACTCTTTGCTAACATAAAGGAGCCCCATAACAAGTGTATTTATCTTGGATAAATGAGTTCCTTTCATTCTCATCTATATTAGCCAAATCTTTGAAACCCCTAACTTTTAATTTAGTGGGGATAATTATCTAAATTCTTGCACCAAATCCATTGACTGTGAGGAGATTATTAGATACCTAACCTGGAGGATTTCTAATGCTAGAGAATAACGAGAGAGGAAAAAATAATTAATTTTACTACTACCCTCACCCAATAATCTTAGGCTTAGGATTATTTTATATCTATGAAGTTAATGCTAAGTAAAATTATTATTAAGGTAACAAAAGAGCTGATAGTTCTATACTACTGTATTCAAAAGGATAATATTATGGAATTTAGGAAAATTATTTTTATTTTATCTAATACAAGCTTAGGGGGTCAACTCTTGTGGGAGTAGGTTATCTCCATTTAATTCATGTCCTTCGTGAGTTTGTTGGGGTAATAGGTGTTGTGAATCTGGATTCATAAATTATGATTTTGATGATAGCAAACTGTTCTGACACTTCTATTTTTTCTACGACTGTCTTGCTTACTAACATTTCAGGTCCATAAGACCAAATTGCAAATCAAACTAGCTCAGGATTAGGTAATGTACGTCAAGTGTCTTTTACCTTTTCTTGAGTCAATTGTATCGATGTGAGTCCTGGTGCTAAGTAACCTTGCACACACACACTCAGGGGATAATTTCTATCTATTTTTAGAGTTCTATATTTTTTATCACATCATCCAGGATGATCCCAAATTATCCTAGATGATAAATTAAAAATAAAAACCCTAATTAGGGAATCCTGATTAAGGCAACTGTAATTAATCAAATTGTCTTGGATGATATTAGCATCGTCCGAGATGATAGGCTCAAATAAAAAAGAATCAGCCGCCAGATCTGTTTAAATATTTTTTATTTTTGGACATTGTCCTAGACATCATCCTGGATGATGCAGTACATTCATGCCTAAATTAGTGTGGTAATTAAGTAAGTAATTAAGGTTTGATTGCATGATCATATCATCTTAGATGATCATAGGATCGGCTAGGATGATTAGTTAAACAAACCTTAGTTTCTTCTTAGATGACCAGAATGATGTTATAGATGATGTGTATTATTTTTGCACAAAGCATCCAGGATGATCTAGAATTGTCCTGGACGATCGGTTATTTTTCCATCATACATACATGAAATAAGGGCCATGTGTTGAACGATATTTATCATTTTGAATTAATTATTAGAGATGATTGTGAAATTGTTCTTGACGATCAATTTACTTTTCCATCGTCCAAACATGCATTCAACATGATGTTTTGGATGATACGTAATGATTTAAACTAATCGTACAGGACGATATGAATATCGTCTTAGACGATAATGTCAGTTTATTACAATTAAGAGCAAATTTGGAGCTCTTCTATTTAGGACCTCTTGTTTACCAAAGATTATATCTCTTACTGCTGTCTTGATCTGAGAGAGACAAGATGAGAGCGAGAGGTTGTGAGAGAAAGAGAGGATCTTGTGAGGGGGAGTTTATGAGGGGTTTCATAAAGGTTGCTCCAAGAAAGGATCTGAGTCATCTTCTCCAGTCATCATCCCTTATTCCTTGGTGGTTCTAGAGAGGTCTACTTCAGTAATTGATCAAGTTCTCTGCCTGCTTCAGGAGGAAGCAAAAGGATTTGGGCTCTCTGCCTGCTTCAGGAGGAGCCAAAAGGAGTTAGGTTCTCTGTCTCACTAGGGTTAGTGAAAAGGAGGTTTGTACATGTCTCTTTTCCTTACTATGGGAGCAAAAAGAGAGTCATTGAGTTTACTGCAATACTCGGAGGAGTGGCTCCGGGGAGTGGAAGTAGTTCAAGTTGATCGAACCAATATAAATCTCTATGTATTCTTTCTTACTATTTTTTTGCATTTAATTTCTGTACTTCGATTTTCTTGTGGTGAATTTTGGTTTGATCTAAGATTGTGTTTTTGATTGAAATTTTTAAAATACCAATCCACTCTCCCCCCCCCCTGCCCCCTCTTTGTTAGCTTTGGGCTAGTTCACAAGAGCTTAACATCCCTAACGTACTTTCAAGTGGTATTAGAGCGGGATTCATAAAATTGAGTTTTTGAAAACTTTTGAATTTTGATACATGACTAACTTCAATAATCATAATACTGTGGAAAGGTATTCTATTACCCAAACACCTTTGTTTAATAATATTTCTTTTGTTTTTTTAGAAAATTCGCATATCTATGTTTTTACAATCGATTGATTATCATATGTGGATGCTTGTTAAAGAAGATTATTCACCTCCGTCTCATGAAATTAATGATATTAAAATTGACCTTTATTTTACTATATGGACTTTTGATGATTAGGATTTAGCACAACTTAATGCAAAATGTTTGAACTATTTTGTTTGTGCTTTGAAATCAGAAGATTATATGTGTGTTTCAACTTATGCTACTAGTAAGAAAATTTGGAATAGATTATGTATTACTTATGAAGGAACAAATGAAGTTAAGCAATCTAGGTTGAATATTTTATTGCATGACTACGAACTTTTTCATATGAAATCTTCTGAATTGATTTTTAAAATGTATACTAGGTTTACTCAAATTATCACCTCATTGCATGCCTTAGGAAGAGAGCTAACTAACTATGAAAAAATAAATAAAATTTTGAGATGCTTACATTTTTCTTTTGATGCAAAGATTACTGCAATTACTAAATCTATGAATTTAAATACTTATTATGTTGATAACTTACTTGGATCACTCATTGCTTACGAGCAAGAGGTAAACCAAAGACAACTTGATGCATGTAAGAAAAAGAAGGAAAAAATTGTGGCGTTGAAAGCTAACGATATGGATACAAATTCTTTTGGGTTTCAAAGTGATGATGTTGCTTTAATAACTAAGCAATTCAAAAGCTTTCTAAGGAAAAATAACCAACACCATCAGAAGTGGAAAAAAGGTAAGGATAATATAAATTTTAAAAGTTCTTCTGATATGGTTTTTTTTGAATGCATGAAGCTAGGACGTGCACGAGCTAATTGTACTACACTTAAGGCTCACCCAAGCAAGGAGAAGGGTGAGGAAAAACCCAAGTTTAGAGAGGATAAGGATAACAAGCGGTTCCGAAAGTCATTCTGGGTGGATTCTGTATCTAACTCTTTTGAGACTAAAGTTGAGGATGAGACTACAAACTTGTGCTTGATGGCATATGATCATCTTGGTTAGTTTGAGCAAGAAGAGGTATACAAACTAAGCTATAAATAATTACTTGAAGTCTGTGAGAAAATTCATGCATCATATAGAAAACTTAAGAAATTACATGCTAACCTAAAATTGGAGTTTTTAAATTTAAAAAAAGAGCATGAAATTTTACGTAAAGATCACGCCAAAATTGATAGCAATCACATGTCATTACTTGATGAGTTAAATAAAAAGAATTATGAGTTGATCATTGAGCATGATTCATTGAAAGCATCCTGTTGCAAATCTGTTGGTTCATGAATTACACTTTTGATAATTAGCAAACACTATGATTTCCTTTCTTATAACTAACATTTCAGGAATCAAAGATCGGACAGAAAAATGGAGCCAGCTCAAGATAGGGTAGATTAGGGTTGAGTCAGTTTGTAATTTTATTTTTCCCCTCTTGAGTCAATTGTAATCTTTGGTGTGACTAATGCAAAGTAACCCTACACATGCACACTTGAGAGACTTAGAATTTCTATTTTTACTCAAATCGGCCAGGACGATATTTACATCGTTCTGGATGATCGGGCTCAAAACAAAAGTTCTAATCAGGGGTTCTTAATTAAGGCAGCCGTCATTAGCCAATCGTCCTGGATGATACTGGTATCGGCCTGGACGATATGCTCAAAACAGAAAGATATTGCCATCATAAACAATTAAGGTATTCTGTATTTTTGGCAATCGGCCAGGACGATATTGGATCGGCCTGAACGATATTCACAATTATACCTTAATTAATCATACAAATCAAGGAAGAAATTAAGGATGATTGATACAATCACATCATCCTGGACGATCTCAGGATTATCCAGGACAATCTCTTCAAAAATCTTAGTTACTTCTGGACGATAAATATCGGCCAGTACCAATTCAGGGCGATGTGCTGGACGATCGGGATCGAATAGCTTAAATTCAGGGCGATACTCTGGACTATTTTTCTCTGATTTGAACTAATCGACCGGGATGATCATGATATCGTCCTGGACGATCAAGCCAATTTTTAATCATCCAGTTTGCATTCAGGGCGATGCTCTGGCCGATCTCATGGGATTTGTATTGAGCGACCAGGACGATGTCCATATCATCCTGGACAATATTATCGGCAACTTGCAATTAATGATCTCCTTTGAAGCTCTTCTATTTAAGATCCTTGGCTGTTGTCTTGACCTGAGAAAACCTAAAGGAGAGAGAGAGACAGGGAGAGAGAGAGAGGATCTCGTGAGTGGGAGCTTGTGAGGGGATTCACAAGGGTTGATCCAAGCAGTGTTCCACTTCTTCTTCCCTAGAGTCTCTTTTCCTTGGAAGGGTTGGGAGAGGTAAGTTCCAGCAAGCGATCTAGGTTCTCTGCCTGCTTTAGGAGGAAGCAAAAGGAGGAAGGTTCTCTGTCTTGTCGGGTGTGGCAAAAAGAGGTGTTTGTAAAGGCTTCTTCGCCTAGCTGTGGGGGCTAAAGGAGAGTCACGATTGTAGTGCAATACTCGGAGAATGCCTCCAAGGCGTGGACGTAGGTTGAGTTGTTCGAACCACTATAAACCCTTGTGTTCTTATTTTTACTGCTTCCGCATTTATTTTCTTCCGCGCTTATTTTTTTGTGATGATTTGGTTTGTATTCGTGTTTTGCCTAAAGAATTTTTAAATACTACTTCACCCTCGCCCCTCTTGGTTAGCCTTGGGCCAGTTTTATAGGGCTTAACATCCCTAATGAACTTTCAAGTGACATCAGAGCGGGATTCAAAAATTTAAGTTTGAAAACTTTTTGAATTTGATACATGGCTACTTTGGGAATTGTAACACTACGGAAGGGTATTCTATTACCCGACCTCCATTGTTTGACAACTTACCTTTTGATTTCTGGAAAACCTGCGTGTCAACATTTTTACAATCTACTGATTATCTCATGTGGATGCTTATTAAAGAAGGTTATTCTCCACCTTCTCGTGAAATTAATGGTGTTAAAACAGAAGAATATTTTACTGAATGGACTTTCGATGAAATAGATTTAGCTCAATTGAATGCAAAATGTTTGAACTATTTTTTATGTGCTTTAAAGTCTGAGGATTACATGCGTGTCTCCACTTGCAAAACTGGTAAGGAAATTTGGGATAGGTTATGCATTACTTATGAAGGAACCAATGAAGTGAAACAATCTCGCTTGAATATTCTCTTGCATGACTACGAACTTTTTTGTATGAAACCTTCTAAATCTATTTCTAACATGTATACAAGGTTTACTCAGATTGTTACTTCCTTATATGTCTTAGGAAGAGAGCTTTCAAACTTTGAAAAAGTAAACAAGATTTTACGATGCTTGCCTTCCTCTTTTGATGCAAAAATTACTGCTATAACTGAATATAAGGATTTGAACACGTATTTGATTGACAACTTACTTGGCTCACTCATTGCTTACGAGTAAGGGGTGAATCAAAAAAATCTTGATGCAGGTGAGAAAAAGAAAGAGAAAACGGTGGCACTGAAGGCACACAAATCTGACTCCGATTCTTCCGGATCTGAGAGCGATAAAGTTGCCTTCATCTCAAGGCAATTCAAAAACTTTCTAAGGAAGAAGCAAAAGCATCATTGGAGAAAAGGTAAGGATAACAAATATTCTAAAGGATCCTCTGATATTGTTTGTTATGAATGCAGGAAGCCTGGACATGTGAAAGCCGATTGTCCTACACTTCAAGATCACTCGAGCAAAGAAAAGGAAAAGGGTGACGAGAAATCCAAGTTCAAGAAGGACAAGAAAAAAGTTTAAAAAGCATTCTAGGCAAAATCTGCATCAGATTCCTCTGAGACTGAACCGGAGGAAGAGATAACAAACCTGTGCTTAATGGGGGAAGATCATCTTGAGCAAAGCGATGATGAAGAGGTATGTAAACCAACCTATGATGAATTGTTTGAAATTTGTGAGAAAATCCATGAATCATACAAAAAACTTAAGAAGATTCAAGCTAACTTAAAATTGGAATTTATGAATTTACAAAAGAGTATGAAGTTATTCTTAAAAATCATTCAACGATTGATTCTAATCACATGGCTCTTCTTGATGAATTTGATGATTTGAACAAAAAACATTCGGAATTAATTGATGAGAATGAAGCATTAAAAGTTTCACACACCTCTCTTCAATCTGATTTCAAAAAATCTAAAGAGAAAGAGAAAAACTTGAGGGTTGAGAATGATGTTCTAAAAAATACAAACATGAGGATTAAAAATGAATTGGATATACTTAAGGGAAATTGGAAGACTCCCACTTTGAATCCAAAGCCAAAACCTAGGAAGAGGCATTATAACTCAAACCATTTAAGAAAACCTTTTCCTGGAGTTAGATGTTTTTCTTGTGGCATGCTAGGACACATCTCACACACTTGCACCGTTCACCGTAGTACACATTGGGTGTGGAGACCTAAGGTACATGATTCACAGCATACAACACCTGCATTGTATTCTACTTTTCCTACGAAGGGACCCAAACTAGTTTGGGTTCCTAAATCTGACTGTTGTTGAGTTTTGCAGGTGTGCTCTCATCAAAGATCTCGTGGGAGCATAGGATAATTGGACATATGGAGGCTCGCAGCTCATAATTGCTTAAACTTGCTGCTTCATAATTTCTTGAAATATTTTTTTTTATTAGTTTTGTGTAATTTTTTGTTGTGTGCTAGCTTTTTGTTGTTCTAGATTATTTTGTTTTCGCTTTATTTTTATGATTGGTTTTCTATATGATTATTTTTAAAAAGCTTTTAGATTTTGGAGATTTAAAGCCATTGATTATCATATCTAAATTGGATAAAGGGAGAAACACCGTTGATGGTTTCCCTCCCTCTAACCTCTTTTAGTGACATAATTTTCTTTTCTAGACAAAAGTCTATCTCATATTGACAACTGGTTTTTGAAACTAAGATTCTTTTTATCTTGCTACAATAATCTATCTTGTGCATAATATCCAAAGTTCTTATATATCTTTCAAGTTAATTGAAATTTTGTCATTGTATTTATCATATGATTATAATTTTGTTTTGTGGCTTGTACTTCCCTATGTTAGAGAGAGAGCTTCTATTCTCTAATATTTGGAGGATATACTCACAACTAAGGTTCTTTTTAAGTGTTTTTGTTAAAGAGATTTTAGCTTGAAAGAATTAAGGAGGAAAGTGGAAAAGATGCAAATTTGAAATGAAAAATATATATACACAAATGTGTATCAAAAATCAAGATGCTCAAAGAGCCAAATCAAATATACAAGAGGCATAAAATGAGTCCACTAAATACAAGCTATTATCTCTTTTCTGAACTCTTAAAACTTAGAGAACTCATTGGTTATATGATGCTTTCAAAGGCTTGATTTCAAATTCCATAATTGAGATAAATTACTTTGTTATATTATTTATAAGATATTTTCTTTGTAACCAAGTTTTGATTGGATCTTATTTTTATCTAGTAAAATTTTCTGAGTTAGACCTTTTGTTTTTAAAAAAAGATGATTATTGTCGTGAAAGAAGTCCGAGCTAGGGATCAACAAGATCGGATATTCTACCTTTTTCAGATTTTGACGTGTTAACTCTTTAATCTTTTGAATATCTAAAATTTAATTGTTTGAGAAATTTGTTATATGGATACTTTGCTAAAGCAAAAAAAAATTAAAAAAACCAAAAATAAGAAAAATTTTCCTTTCCTTCATCTTTCTTTTTCTTTCCAGTTTTTTAGCCTTTTTATTGTTACTTCTAGCTTTGTATTGTGAGTCATTTATTTTTAAGGGCTTTGATCATCAACATCTTTTCCTTGGATTCAAATTTCTTGTCACGTCATCCTGGCCGATTATTATATCGTCCTAGACAATAGGATAAACTCTCTTCAAAATTTCTATTTGCTGAACTTTTCTGTGCATGCTGTAACTCTTTGTCCTGGACTATAATTTATCATCCTGGACGATCTGATCGAACTCTGTTGCAATCATGTTGATAGTCTTGGCCGATAACATATTTCATCCTGGCCGATACATTAGATCGTCCTGGATGATTCACGTGTCAGCACGTTTAAATCTTTAAAATCGGCCCCGAATGATCCATTATTGGACAATCGTCCTGGCCGATCCACTGTTCGTCCTGGATGATACATGTGGCATAGATTTAAAATGTTTTAACTTCGGCCGGTACGATCAATTATTGTGCATCATCCTGGACGATACACCTAATCGGCCCGGACGATCTACTTTTTCAACGGTCGTCCGGCTTGACTCCTCGGGATGATTGCCTATGTCTAATTGTCCTGGCCGATATCTGATCGGTCCGGCTGATTGGACCGCCTTTTTTGACCAATCGGTCTGTACGTAATAATTGAACCAAATCGTCCTAGACGATTCTGTGATCGTCATGGATGATATGGCCGTTTCTTTAAATTCAGACCATTCCAACCATTATTTTCACCTCAATCCTCTTCTCTTGTGTTTTCTTATTGATTTTTTTGCTATGGGTGGTGGGAAGTGAGTCCTACAAGCTTCTAGAAGTTCCTCGAGAGCCACTCTGGACCCTCGTTTCAGGGAAGTGGAGGATCAAGCAGCTTATCGTCGCTACAAATAATGTGGCATCACCCTTTTCAGAACAATCAATCCTACCCACCTTTCATATCCGGTAATGAATCTCTTTGCTCACACTTCTCTCTATTTCATTGTTACCCTCGCTGTCCCTTTTTCTTTAGAACTTCTTTTAGAATATTATGCAAATCTTCGCATAAATTCTACTTTCACAGCCCTGTCCTTCTATGTGAATCGATGCCAGGTCGAGATCACATATCAGGACAGTGCTGAACTTTTACATCTATCCACCACCGAGGATAAACTGGACATAATCGTTTCAGATCCTGAATTTTACTGGTCCACGGCAAACCATTTTCTTCGCCAAACCAACACACCCTTTCATGTTGGAGAGACTAGCTCTTTAGTCAAAGATGCTAGGACAATTTAGCATGTCCTTCGCACCTCCATCATTCTAAAAGCTGAGGACCAATCCACATTGGTGGGAAAAATTTGTGTCACCACGCAGATTTTGATTTTCTCCTATTTTGTAATCGAATATTACATTAAGAATAAAGTATAATCTCGAGAGACTGACACAATATTTTACAATGTATTCAATATCAGAATAAAATTTTAAAAATTGATATTTCTATAATCGAACATAGTTCAAAGAATAACTTATCATCTCAAAAGATGAACATGAAATTCTATAGAATATGTTTAAAGATAGAAATACAATTTTTGAAAAAAGTTTATTCATTATTTTATTTAGGTATGGCAAGAAGAATATTATATCATCTTAAAAGACGAACATAACATTATTCAAGATATCCAAAAGCGAGAATGAGTTTTATAAAATTCATCATTTCTAAAGTTGAATATAACAAGTATAATATTATATTATCTGAAAAGATAATAATAACATTCTACAAGTCTATTCAAAATTAGAAATGAGGTTTTAAAAATATCTACGTTCCCAAAGATTCTTCCCTTATTTTATACGAATAAAACAAGGTTTATTTTAGTCTGGGGTTCTCAAATCCCTATAAGAGCAAGCTCCTATAGTTAATTACATCCTAGGAGGAATGCTCCTAAGAAAACTCTCGATTAAAGCAGTGATTTCATACCCTTTTGACTACAAAGTAGAAGACAAGGAAATATAAATAAAGATTTTCCAAGGAGAAAGCTCAATGTTGAACATTTATTAGTGAGTCAATGGAGGAAAAGTAAGAGGTGTCGGATTCTGAGAAGCTCAGAGACAACCTCAGTCTATCCTATGTTGGGCTTTACATTTTAAGAGAAAATTTTATGTTTAAGTTGACATTTTATTAGAAATTTGAGATTATATTCCCGGAGGGCGAGGACTTAAGATCTAAAAAGAATCTGCCTCAGAATTTAAATCTAATTTGGGTACTATAAAATAGTGACCCGAACCTAACTAATGAAGTGCAAATCTGGACTTACCCCGACCTGGATTGGGGAGCCAGCTAACCACCTAGGCGCTTTAAAATCATGTGTTCAGTCTCTTATGAAAGATGGGTAGGGATGTTTATTTAAGTTTTAATGAATTGGGGGCCGACATCTAAGATGTAGGATGAAAAATGTCTAAAAATACAATTAATATTTTAGACTCTTTTTAATTTGTATCTAATGCAATGCATGCTAATTGACTCGAATGCATAAAATGAATATGAAGCAGTTTTAAAATTAGGCTTAGAAAATAGGTTTTTCCCTAGAGATTGCACAACTTCCCCTTGACAGAACTGCACCCTCATAGGTCAAGTGGTCTGCCAGAACCCGCAGGCGGGGAGGTGCCTAACAAGGAAGAGAAAGTATAAATATGCTTATGCTGACTCTCGACAGTCCTGAGCTTACTTCTTCGATCATTAGAGTTACTATGTGAGCCTAAAAATTTTTATTTTTAATTACTAGTAAAAGAATTTTAAGCGTACCCTTACGAAACAAATCTCTCTGATTCGAATCCAGGCTAAAACAAAACACGACATGCAAGGGCCCTAAAAAAAGCTACTTCACAAACAATGTAAACAATCAATTTTAATAATCCAAATATAATGTCCAATGTCTAATGTCCTTATTATACCCAGAATTTGCAGAAAAGTAAAGTGGCCGGGCACCACTGACAACAAACCCGGATTCTAATCCTAAGAATGACGCAAGTGATTTTTGAAATGGGATATACTGATCCTTAAATCTTCATTTCTTCGTCTTCTTTCTTCAATCTTCTCGTTCTGTCTTTTCTTCTTCTACGAGCTTCTCGAGTTCGCCAGGTTCTGGATATCCAAAGAAAAAGAAACTCATCCCTAAGAGGGGTATTTTCTTTTCTATTTGGATATTGAATCATCCTAATTTGGCTTTCCAAATAAAAGAGAATAATCATTTAAGGTATATTCTCCTTTCTTTGGATTCCAAATTGGATGTAATATCCCACTTTCAAAATCACTTTCACAATTTATAATATTTTTCAAATGCATTTACATTTACATTACATTTCACAGAAAGAAAAGAAAAATCTAAAACACCTGCAGGGTTATCCTAAGCAATTTATAATAAAAATCATCCCACGCAGTTATATATATATGCAATTGAATTTAAATTATTAAGCCACACTTGGCCACACTCTTCTTCATTTGGGGGCTAAGCAGCTAAAGCACCTGTAGCATTTATTTATTATTAATTAATTAGCCCCCCTTTTTTTTTTACTGCCCTGCACGAGTGTGGCCACCTGCAGAAAATCATGTTAACAATCCAGATCGCTCCTAACCTATGGGTAATCAAATCGTCAATCAAACCAACATCACAGAGTGCAGTAAGAGTAAGTAAGCAAACACACCAATATTTTTACAACCAGCATACAGTGAAAATCGAGAAAAAGCCCGTCACACAGAAGTAAGAAAATAAACACCGGCCTAACCTAAAACTAGAGTCGGTTGTCCTAACAAACAAATCTAAGTGTGTGCAGTAGGCTGTGAGGTTTTGAAATGTCCTAAGTCAATTATTGGCTAAAGTTTTCTAATTGATTGAATTCTAATTTAAAGATGTTTACTAATTCTAAAGTGAGATGTCACTAAATTTTCTATGTTATAAGTTTCTATCCTAAAGTGTGCATGCTTCCTAAGTCTAGATTTTCTAAGACCCGGTCCTTAATTTTTGTCCTTAAGTGTCACTACTGTTGTATGGGATAAAAATTTGTTATTACTAACCCTTAGGACTTTGAGCGTGTGTAAAAGGGGTCTAGGGATCTAAAATAAAGCAAAAAAGTAAACCTAATTAAATTGAAGTTACTACAGGGACCTAAAGGAATGGTTCACACATACAACATCAAGGGGCCCCTAAAAGTTTTCTAAGTTTAGAAATACTCACAGTCACCGGGGGCTACGACCCGGTGGTTCCACCCGTAGCACCTCTACCCGGCTGGATAGAGGCGACTAACGTCATTAGCTCCTTGTCCTTTTGTTCCCTCGACCGATACCGTTTCTCACAGTTCATGCAAATAAACAGAAAAGAAAAACAAGGATTAGAAAGTTCATTTAATAAATAATAGTGAAATAATTAAAATTTACTAAAAGTAAAGACGTACCTTTCTTCGGGCTTGATCACCAGTTCGTTGAATGTCTTTTTGGAACCTTTCCATTTTTGATAGCATATTATACTTTTCCAACATTTATCTCGAGGTATAAGAAAGGGGAGGTAAAAGGGGAAAGAGAGAGGTAAAACTAAAAGAGCTTTTGATTTTCAATGCTTTCATTTTTAATAAACATTCAACTAACTCATTTCCCCAATACAAATGGCATTTCATCTCATTTACCAAAACTCTTCATACACAAATATTAATCTAACACATTTCACTTTTCACAAAATTCAAACATTTTAATTTTCAAAATCACTTTTATATACAAATATTAGTTCCTAACACATTTCACTTTTCCCAAAATTCAAACATCTCATTTTTCAAAATTAGTTTTATATTTTTCAAAACATAAACTTTTTCACTTTTCAAATTACCCACAAGTTACATTTTTCAAAACAAGCTTACACAAAAACTTCACTTCTTACATATACGATTCCATATTTTCTAAAATACACAATTTTCACCTTTTCAAAAAAATAAAATGTTTACCTTTCAAAATCATACAAATCCCATTTTTTATTTTTTCAAAAACTCACACACTTTCTTTTTCAAGATATACACTTTTTTGCTTTTCCAACATCACACACTTGATTCACTTTTCAACACACATACTTTTCAAAATACACACTCTTAAAAATTTTGCTTTTTTTAAAAACAAATTCATACACTTTATCACTATCAAAAATTCTCAACATTTCCTTCTAACAATTTAAAATACTTCTCAACAACATGTAATAATTTTTATAGAAAATCTAAATCATAATTATAATAACTAAACAAATCTCTTCAAAATTTCAAACATCTTCTGGCAAATGAAAGAAAAAGTTCATGGTTATCATCTATAGGTTTTATACATTTTCATTTACACTTTTCACACAATACCTTTTCAAAGCAAAATACCTTTTTACACATATACTCCATTTTCACAATCTATACCTTTCACTTTCACTTTTATATACTATTCACCTTTAAAACAAACACATTTTACTTTCCGAAAGCTCAAAATTTATTTTCCAATCCTTATACACTTTACCCTTAGAACAAAACACCTTTCACTTTAAGACATACATTTCTTATTTTCCAAAATCTCAAAATTTATTTCTTAAACCGTACACACACTTTATCTTTCAAAAATCCATAATTCTCTCTTCTAAAACATACACAAATTCCACTACACCTTCATCTTTACACTTTTTGTCTTTCTCAACATACACACTACAATCACTTATCATATACGCACAACTTCTTTCATTTTTCCAAAACACAAAATAATTACCTTTCAATACACATTTATTTAAAATGTATATTTTATCTTTCAAACTTATATATATTACACCCTTTGATACATACAAATTTCACCTTTCGACTCACAAAAACTTTCACCTTTTCAAATCACACAAATTCCACTTTTCGAAACACAAAATTTTTCTAAGACATACAATTTTCCTTCATCTCTTTATCAAATCATAAGAAGAAAATTTCCAAAAATCATTTTAGATTTCAATTAACCAATCTAACTCTTTCAAAATAAAGACAACAGACCTTATCGATTTGCCTTTAAAATTCTCAGAAAACCAATCACATGAGCATAACATTCATTACCTAATTCATCACTAAGAAGTGTAGGTATTGACAGATTTTATGAAAAACTAAAAAAAAAATGATAAAACTTAAACAAACAAAATCTGTCATTTATTTCAGGAATATGAATGAAAGTTCTCTTTCACTTTTCAGGAAATGAGAAATAAAATTATCTATTATCGATTTAATGGTATAACAGAAAAGTAAACTTCATTATTTCTTCTTTAAATATTAGTAATTTCTATTATTATTTCTCTCTAGATAATCACAATTCTCATTACATCTCAAGGCAATCATTTCTCTAAAAAAAAAAAATGAGGAAGATGATGGAAAAGGTTAGGGAGAAAGAGCAAAGAAGCAGCATACCTAAACTCAGTCAAAGCAAGAATAGTTGAATCAGCCTCCTTAGAGCCAGGCGGATGGGATTTTTCCGAATGGGGCTTGCGAACTGGGAGGAGGAGATGGGCTGGGGTGGTTTTTTCCGAATTGTAGAGGGAGAGGGCTTCGTGAACTGTTTTGAAGGAGGTTGGAGTTCGGTTTTGCTGTGTGCCAATGAGCGGGAGAGAGGAGCAGTTCACGAATAGGAGAGGGTGATCGTGGGGTTGTGCAAATAAGAGTGGGTTGATTTCGGGTATGAGAGCACGGTAGTTCCAATCTGCTGTGAGATGAAGAGGGCTTTTTTATTTTGTTTCTCTGTATGCGTATATGAGAGTGGGAGAGGAGGCTTGGTCTCAGCTAAGGCTAAGGAGGCGATGGGTATAAGGCTTGTGAACTGCTAGGGAGATGGGGTAGTTTGAGTTTTTGCTGGCCTAATCATCTCCTAAATCTCAATTATTTCTAATATATGTCAAATTGTAATCTTACTCTTCTCTTTAATTCAAAATTAAAGGTTTAGGGGTTGTTTGGTTGACTGAATTAGGAGGGTAAAGTAAAAGAAATACATGTATTTATTAAATTTAGCTGTTTGGTTAATTTTGAGCGTAACATAAGGAAATCCTCCGATGCATTAGTCGTGTAAAGCGGAGTCTGTTTTGCGGGAATTAGAAACCCGCTCGATACGAGCGGGTTATAAAATCGCTCGACGAAGATATGCTCGGCGTCGTCGCTGCTTGTCTTCATTGTTTCGCAGGTGGTGTAAGATTGCACGAGAGGCTTCTTTGGCTCCTTCGTTCTTTGAGCGACGACATTTCCTAAAGCCTGTCCGATCGGAAGTTGCGCCGGGAGCTCGATTTTGCATCATCCTTGCTGTTCGGCTTCATTGCTTTGCAGGTTGCGTAAGATTGCACAAGAGGCTTCTTCGTTCTTCTCAGTCTTCGCGTGAGGACGTTCCTAAAGCTTCTCCGTTCGAAAGTTTGGCCATTTTCATCGGAAGTCAAGACGGGAGGTAGAGTTTGCATCATCATCCCTGTTTGCCTTCATTACTTTGCACGAGCTGTAACATTGCATGAAAGGCTTCTAGGGCTCCCTTGTTCTTGTTCTACTTTGCTCCTTCGACCACATTACCTTATCCTGTCCGATCGGAAGTTGCGTCAGTTTGATCGGAAGTAAGGACGGGAGCTTGCAATTTCTGAAGGTAAATTTATCCCTTTTGCGCGCTTGTTCGTCCAAATCAAGATTTGTAAATCTCTCTTCTTCTCTGTTGATTTCTCCAGTTGATGAAAATCAAGGTTTTTCATGTCAGCTGTTGTAACGTTTGGTTCAGAGCTGAAGCTTTCCTATTGTTTGTCTTAGTGTTTTCATAGATCATTAGATAAATCTATAAATAGATAGATATGCTAGCTTCAGTATTTAGATCCCTTAGAGCATGGCTTTGTTAATTGGCATTGGTAGTTATCATTGCCAATTCTTTATCTTCTTCTGATGCCATGGTCACTTTAATTTTAAGTACTTTCATAATTCCTCAACATTTTTCTTCATTGCAATCATGTATGAATGTGATATTTCTATTGTATGATTGTTGATGTTGTTTAAAATTTGCTTGAACCTTATAATTAATTAGCAGGTGGGATTATGCTACCTCTAGCATGGATTGTATCTTACCGAGAGTTTACTTTATCTTGAAAGCACATTTATTTTATAGAGGATTATTTAATTATATATTTTTTTATTTAAGTTGAATTTTGTAGTTACAAAGATGGTTGAGCCATTGGAAGATGTTGCTGAACTCCATGAAATTGAAAACAATAATAATGTGATTAAAGTAATTTGTATTTCAATTAGTACATTATGTGTACTATTGCAGAAGATTCGAGAAGACAAAAAAAATTATGATCCTCAACGAAATATACAACGTGACACATATCTTTCTAGGTTGTATAATGGATGTGATTCGGACTGTGTTGACATGGTACATATGAGGCGAGGGCCTTTTTTCAAATTATGTGACTTAATGCGTACACGAGGATTGTTGTTAGATACAATGAATGTTCGGATCGAGGAACAAGTTGCAATGTTATTACATACACTCGGGCATAGTGTTCGTAACCGAGTAATCCGATTTAACTTTCATCGCTCTGGTGAAACTGTTAGTAGGTACTTCAAAGCTGCATTACATGTTGTAGGGGAGTTATGCAATGAATTTATCAAGCCTCCACCACCTGAAACTCTATATAAGATTAAATCAAGTAATAGGTTCATGCCATTTTTCAAGGTATAATCAATTTTTATTCAATTAAAATTTCTCTATGTATTACAGAATCCTAATTATACTTTGTGTCAAATTTAGGATTGTATTGGCGCGATAGATGGAACTCATATTAAAGCTAGGGTTCCAAAAGAGAACGAAGCCGCGTTTAGAGGAAGGAAACCATACCCAACACAAAATGTTTTAGCAGCAGTAGATTTTGATTTAAAAATCACATACGTGCTTGCTGGTTGGGAAGGTTCTGCTCATGACGCAGCAGTACTTAAAAATGCATTAGAAAGATCAGATGGTTTACGTGTCCCAGAAGGTAAATATTATCTAGCTGATGGTGGCTATTCTACACGAAATGGTTTTATTTCACCATATCGTGCCACAAGATATCACTTGAAGGAATTCAGTTCTATTCAACCTACAAATTCAAAGGAGCTTTTTAATCTACGGCATTCCTCCTTACGCACTACTGTTGAGCGTGCATTTGGTTCTTTGAAAAATTGTTTCACAATTATAAAATGTGAACCCTACTTTCCTCTACAAACTCAAGTTGAAATTGTGATTGTCTGTTGCATACTGCATAATTGGATAATTACAGAAGGTGGCGATGAGTTCATTCAATCCGAAGATGAATGGGCTAGAATGAGTCACTGTAGAAGAAGAGATCAAGCAGCTGTAGATGATTCACGAGAATGGCTAGATAAAAGAGATGAAATTGCTCAATTCATGTGGACTCGCATGCAAAATAATGGATATTAGATTTCTTTCTTAACTTTTTTTTTAAATTTACATGTTACTTTTATCTTTCTTTTCATTGATTACAAAATGATGTGCTTATTACTATTTATTATGGTTTGATTCTTTTGTGAACTACTTAAGTTGTAGTTTCGTTAATGCATGTTACTACTATGCCAAATAATGAAAGAGATTGTCATTCATACATTCAGTCCTTTTTAGGAGTTACATATATTTGTACTATTTTATATTAGGGAAGAATGATTTCGTCACAAACAGCATTGAACGGTAATTTGAAAGCAAAGAGGAAAAATTTCTTATGGAGCTTAAAACCTGAATGGATAACTGGATTGCTTCAAATAATGATGGAATTTGTAAATGCAAATATGCGAAGTGCACAAGGATTCAAGGACTCTGTTTATCAAGGTGCAGCCCAAAAAATGAAAGAGAAGTTTGGAATAGAGGTGACAGCTGAGCAATGCAAGAACCAAATAAGGCATCAAAGAAGTGTGTGGAATCACATTCAGGAGTTAAAAAAAAATTAGGTGTATCTTGGGATGAAACAAAAAAAATGATTGTCATGGGTCAAGATGAATATGCATCACATATTCAGGTATTATTTCAATCACATAATTTAAGTTGATATTTTTTTTTTCGGTTAACGGTTTTTTCTTTATTTCTTACAGGCTTTTCCCAAGGATGCTGCTTATTTAAATATTGCAATTGCAAATTATGTAGAATTGGAGATAGTATGTGGTATTGGACATGCAACTGGAGAGTGGGGGAAATCTGGAAATTCTAAAACTTCACTTGGAACACAACAATTACATTTAAGCGATGATGAATCCCCACAATTTATGGATGTTGGTGCAGATGGACCAATGGATATTGAGTGGTCTGATATGCAAGAGAAAGAGAATAATACCGAAACAACAAAGAAACCTCAACCTTCATCTAGTATAGGAGGCGGCGTGAAAAAGAAGTCTAAAAAATCAACTACCGATCAAAATATTCGTGAGTATATTTGTTTAATGGCAGAAAGTTTGAATGAAGTTGCTAACGCAATGAAGAACTCAACAACATCTCCAAAACAAATTCGGAGTATGCATAATGAACTGATGTTTGAGTTAACAAATATTCCTGACTTCTCAGTAGAAGAGGTTGATACGATATATGATAATTTATCAAAAAATCCCACGCTGATACCATCTTTCCTTTCAAAACCTATAGATTCGAAGGCTAGATGGATGCGTAAAGAGTTAAGAAAATGATTGAAGTTGTTGAAAATTTGCATATCAATTAAAGTTGTTATAAGTACAAACTTTTTCGTGTTATTTTGTTCTATTTATTACTACAAACAATGGGTTTATTACTATTTTTTTTAATGTAAGTTTTTATTAATGTTGTTTACATGTTATGAATGAAAACTATGTGATTTATTGATTGGATCAGTGTCTCTATGTTTTCATGGGCTGTTCTTGCAGAGAATCCTTGGCATGTCAATTAGCAATTGTAGTAGCAAAGTATTCAAATCCTTTCTTAAGCTCGTTGGCTAAATTATACATCTATCTTTCGCCATCCTTAATATCTAATCTATTATGTAAATCATTAAAGTTTTAATCTTTACATTGTATATTGCTTTTTTAGATCCATTACACTAATGACCCCCTTAGATATGGTTTTGATGTGGAAGATAATGTTACTATTTATATATCTATGCATGTGAGTTTTACTTTCTATGTATTGGTGAAGGTTTCATATATTGTGTGGATTCTGTTCCTTTTAGAAAGGGCATCTTTTTATCCTATGCTGACCATCAAGAGGGATTGCCTTGGGAGAGAAGAGAAGTGAAAATAGTGAGAGAGAGAAAAGTTGTGTTGTGAGGGCAACAATGGTGATGAGGGGAATGAAATGTCCATATATTTATTATGATATGGCATGTCTGGATGGCCTGGAACTTCTATGGAAAGTACATCTCGCATTAGGATGGGAATTAAAGTGTTGAAAAGCTTCTCTTCTTGTCTTATGTCATGGATTCATTGTTCTTCTTCTACTACTTATTCTTGCTCAAGAGTCCAGGATCATAGTTCATTCAGTTGTTGTGGCTAGCTCCCTAATAATCTCTTCACTAATAAAATCTCCTCCAAATTCTGGTGATTTTACTGTTACAATATATCCAGTATCAATTCGTTTGGAGAGGCAGTGACAATTAGTTTCTCTGGCTACTAGTTGATGGATTTAGTTTGGAGAGGCAGTGACAATTATTGCCGAAAATTTGGCCATGGTCGATTCTTCCTTTACTCTAGCAATGAGGCATTAAGGATGGCATGGAACTCCTCTAGCAACGTACTTGTAGTGCTATTAAAAACTTCCTACTGTACTGCTTTTACCAATGTTGCTGCTACTATTTGAACCTACTTCTATTTATTTGTTTAGGTGCATGTTCTATGCTTTTCTCAAATTCTTTGCAACCGTTATTTTTGAATGATTGATGAAAACTATTTGTTAAGATAGTGATGAGCTTGATGATATCAATAACATCCCTATCTGAATGGTGTGGAACTATTTGATTTGTCTCTCTGCAGTGGTTCAAATGAAAACTTCATTCGCAAAGGTGATGATGGTCTCTTTAGCCAAAGTTAATGCTTGCCTGCCTCAGCACTAAGGGTGTGAATGAGTCGATCTAGAGCAATTTAAGTGTTGTCAAATGAGCAAAAATTTTGTGTTCAGATCTTTAACTTATCTTGCAAAGCAAATAGCTGTTTACAGACATAAAGCATATTTGTAAAGTTAGATGTAGCAATTTAGTTTATGAAGAGCAACAATGTGGTTTATGAACTGCGAGTACTTTTGTATATGATTTCTAAATCTCATATCTTTAGTCCTTGCTTTATAAATTTTCTCATTAGAATCCTTTGGAAAATTTATCATTATTCTCTGTTGTTTTACCGATCGCCTATTTTAATTTCTGAGAGATTCAAGGAGTAAAACATCGTTCCATTTCAAGTATATTTTTTCACTTCCTTCTATATTTTCATTGAAAGGTCTTAGAAATCCAGGCTGAATTGAATGAGGGAAAGCCATCTGTAGCTAAATCTATTTCTAGGGATGAACATATGGAGAAATCATATTTGACACTTACAGTTTGAACTTTAACAGTATGTAAGTAGTATAAATTGTATTCTTCCAGGGAAGAACATTATTCTGAACTCGTAATTGATGGTGTATGCACTGGCCTGACCATGTCATGCTTGTTCTTTTCTCACTACTAGCCCCATGAGTAGTGGTCACCATCGCACTGCTAGTGAGAGTAGTTCATTTGACAGCTCAACTGATCTTGATCATGTAGCAATTGAAGAATCTTCATTTGAACGGAATAGTGCTACTGGAGCATCTGAGCATTTTCACCGAATCTCACAACAACATAGGTTCAATATCAAGCATGAAAAGCCAATTGATTTGCTGAGGAAAGTATGTGGAAATGATGTTTGTGCTGACTGTGGTGCTCCTAATCCTGACTGGGCATCTTTAAACCTTGGAATTCTTGTATGATTTCGGTGTTCTGTTTGCTTTGGTTTAAATAAATTGTCTCAGATCTGTTATGGGAGAAATAACAAATATTACTAGCAATCAAAACTATTTTTTAGTTGAAATTTTGCACATCACAAAACTTTTAATATCAGCTGATTTCCAAACAAGTCAAACATGATTGACATTTTGAGCTATATATTGAAACATATTTTGTATCTATATATTAGGGAAAACATTATCAACAAGTTAAATCATAATTATTTGTTGTAAAATTACAAAAAAAATGAACTTGACTCAAAGTTAAAGCTAAAGATGATAATATTCGATGTTAGAGAGTTTATAGCATTAATTTGTACTAAAAAGCTATTTTAGAAAGCAAAAAGAAAGCTATCCCAAACAAAGTTTAAACAATCGGTGATTACTTTATAAATACACTAGTTATAATGACAAAAAATATATTACAAATGCACTGTTTTACTTTACTCTAGATATATCTAACCAAACAAGGGAAACATTTCTCCTGTGTTTACTTTGCATACATCCAAACAGCCTCAAAGTATTTGAAATGCACTACATTTGCTTTACACTGCATTTACTTTACATTGCATTTACTTTGCAGGCAACCAAACAGCCCATTAGATTAAAGCATGATTTAGAAAGAGATTTTATGGCTGAGATTGAATTTGATTTTATTTAGAAATTTAAGAACTATTTAAAGGCTAATTTGAAATAAATTTGATATATTTATATATTAAAAAAAATCTAATTTTAAAGAAGGAATAAAATTTCAACTGATTAAAATTATCGCATTTATACTAATTCTATTTCAATTGAGCCGAGGCGAATCAATTTGGGCTTGAATCATAATAAAATTAGATAATAATAATAATAATTTATTTATATGATGCCGATCAATTTGAAATGAGTTCAAATGGTGTTTGATTGCTTCTAATTAGCATATATTTGGTTCAAAAATTTCGTGACAATTTAGGTCAAGTTATTAAGTTGGATCGATGCTACGTCACTGGGTATCCACCTAAGGGAAATCCTAAAGGATGACGTCTATACTAGGCTACGAAGACCTAGGTACTAGAGTCGACTCAGGGGAAATTGATCTCGAATAATGAGGTCAACAAATGGACCCCCAATAGGTATGATAAACTTGCCAAAGTTTATCGTGCGTATTGGCGTTGACCGAAACGATCGACTAGATCCAAAAATTGAATTTGAAGATTTTAGTATACAATTTGAAAATAATTTGTTATTTGAGAGAAACTTAAAATGAAAATTGACAGAAATTTGGGTTGATTGTCTGAAAGATTTGGATTGATTTATTGATCTGAAAGTTTATAACAATAATGATGGTTTTAGCAAATAATAACTAAGGAGATTAGTATTATTTAATAGAGCCAAGATATTGAAAAGTTGAATGAGGTTTGACATGAACATGAATTTTGAATTTGATTTTGATAAGATTAAAACCTTCTTATAAATTAAGATTAACTTCGAGAGTGTAAATAGGATGAAGAAAAGATGCCGTTAGGGATGCTTATACTTTTCCTCGGGATGAAAATTAGGATGTCACTAGGGATGCTTATTCCTAATTTCAAAAATATCAATAGAATGCCATAGGAGGACTTACACCTAAAGACAAATTTAAGATTTAAAATTTAATGAAGAGAAAATGCCGCTGGGGATGCTTATACTTCTCCTCGGAACGAAGATTAGGATGCCACTAGGGATGCTTACTCCTAACTCCAAAGATGCCAATAGGATGTCGTAGGAGGACTCATACCTAAAGACTGATTTAAGATTTAACATTTAATGAAGAGAAGATGCCGCTAGGGATGCTTATACTTCTCCTCGGAATGAAGATTAGGATGCCACTAGGGATGCTTACTCCTAACTCCAAAGATGCCAATAGGATGCCGTAGGAGGACTCATACCTAAAGAAGGATTTAAGATTTAAAATTTAATGAAGAGAAGATGCCGCTATGGATGCTTATACTTCTCCTCGAGACGAAGATTAGGATGCCACTAGGGATGCTTACTCCTAACTCCAAAGATGTCAATAGGATGCCGTAGGAGGACTCATACCTAAAAACGGATTTAAGATTTAAAATTTAATGAAGAGAAGATGCCGCTGGGGATGCTTATACTTCTCCTTGAGACGAAGATTAGGATGCCACTAGGGATGCTTACTCCTAACTCCAAAGATGCCAATAGGATGCCGTAGGAGGACTCATACCTAAAGACGGATTTAAGATTTAACATTTAATGAAGAGAAGATGCCGCTAGGGATGCTTATACTTCTCCTCGGAATGAAGATTAGGATGACACTAGGGATGCTTACTCCTAACTCCAAAGATGCCAATAGGATGCCGTAAGAGGACTCATACCTAAAGACGGATTTAAGATTTAAAATTTAATGAAGAGAAGATGCCGCTAGGGATGCTTATACTTCTCCTCGAGACGATAATTAGGATGCCACTAGGGATGCTTACTCCTAACTCCAAAGATGTCAATAGGATGCCGTAGGAGGACTCATACCTAAAGATGGATTTAAGATTTAAAATTTAATGAAGAGAAGATGCCGCTGGGGATGCTTATACTTCTCCTCGAGATGAAGATTAGGATGCCACTAGGGATGCTTACTCCTAACTCCAAAGATGCCAATAGGATGCCGTAGGAGGACTCATACCTAAAGACGGATTTCAGATTTAAAATTTAATGAAGAGAAGATGCCGCTAGGGATGCTTATACTTCTCCTCGGAATGAAGATTAGGATGCCACTAGGGATGCTTACTCCTAACTCCAAAGATGCCAATAGGATGCCGTAGGAGGACTCATACCTAAAAACGGATTTAAGATTTAAAATTTAATGAAGAGAATTGATTACTTTAAAACTCTGGATCATTTCTCTTCATCACAAATGACATTGACAAAATATAAATATTCTATTATGAGTTAAAACATTTGTATATGTCATTTTCTAGAAGCGAATGGAAAATATTTGGAAGAATTAAAATTTTGAACATTTATTGAATTGAAAATTTGTTCCCTTTTTTAATATAGATTATCCCTATAACTTACAAATATTCCACTGGGGATTTTGTTTTTATATTGGATCATCATATCTGAAAAAGGAAAACTAATAAAAGGACAATTCTACAGTAGTATTATAGAACATCTCAATTATTTCAAATCTTGCAACCTTTCAATTTTGATTTTCAAAAGTATACAAATCACTTGGACCCAGTACAATATGTGACTTTCAAAAACTTGAGAACAACGTATATTTTTAGAAATTTGTAATTTTATTGCAAAATCATCATAACAACGTCATTACACATAGTATTTTTTAAGAAAACGCCCATTGATGGGTAACATAGGACGATCACCCTTACAATCAACCAATTGGTAAGATCCTCCTTGGTAGACTTTCTCCACCACAAAAGGACCTTCCCAGGTAGGCTCAAATTTACCCCCAAACCTTCTATGAGTCAAGATAGGTCTACGTAAGACCAACACAAGCTCTCTTACTCGAAAGGTTCTAGGGCGGACCAATTTATCATGTGCTTGAGCCATACGGGATTTATATAACTCGAGATTCTGTTGAGCCTGCAGTCGCTTCTCTTCTAAACCTTCGAGTTCTTCTAGTCGAAGTCGGGCATTCTGTTCAGATGTGATACAATTGTTAATTGGAACTCTTAAAGAGGGAAGTTGTACCTCTAAAGGGAGAACAGCCTCTGTCCCAAAGACTAAAGCAAACGGTGTAGACTGAGTTGGGGTTCTATATGTGGTTCGATAAGCCCATAAAGCCTCACTCAACTTTTCATGCCACTATCGCTTATTGTCTTCTAAGCTTTTATTTAAAATTCCTACCAACGTCTTATTGAAGGCCTCCGCTAATCCATTCTCCTGTGGATAATAGCTTGTGGAGTATCTCCAATCGATATTATAACGTTTAGCAAAATTATTCAGTTTGGTACTTTTGAAAGAAGGACCATTATCGGATATAATTCGACGAGGAATGCCGAATCGATATACGATATGGTCTCTAAAGAACTGGAGCACGTTATGAGTCTTGACTTCTCGTAGTGGAACAGCTTCCGCCCATTTTGAAAAGTAATCTGTTGCTGCTAGGATGAACCGATGACCTTTAGAAGAGGGAGGATCGATAGGGCCAATGATATCCGTACCCCAACTTTCAAAAGGCCATGAAGTAATTGTTGGATGTAGGACATTAGGAGGTTGGTGTAGGACTACACCATGTACTTGGCACTGATGACAACGACGTGCAATAGACATACAGTCATTAATCATTGAGGGCCAATAATATCCTAACCTTTTAATTTTCATCTTCATTTTAGGACCAGATTGGTGAGCACCACACAATCCGGCATGTACCTCGGTCATGATCTTTTGGGCTTTGTGTTTGTTAAGACAACGTAACCACAATTGATCAAAAGACCGGCGGTATAAAGTGCCGTTTATCAGCGTATAAGAGAGAGCCCTTCTCTTAATCTGATATGCAGTAGATTTCTCTTGAGGAAGTTTGCTTTCTTGCAAGTAGTCAATGAAAGGTTTTCTCCAGTCAACCGTCTCATCATTAATAGCAAGAACAACCTCACCCTCAGAAGGAAAAATCTTAGTAATGTATTCCAAGTCTATATGAGATAAGATCTTGCGACCTTGAACTTCTATAGAGATTGACTCTTCTTCTATACAAGCTAACTCTTTTGCAAGTTTTGCAAGGGCATCCGCCATAGAATTTCTTCCACGGGGTATCCTATACAAAGTTACTTTTGGAATTTGTTCGAGAAGCTTCATAGTGTATTGATAGTACGGAAGAAGTTTAGGTTTCAAGACTTTGTAAATACCAGCAACTTGATTGATAATAAGTTGTGAATCTCCAAAGATCTTGATTTCCCTAATTTCCATTGATATTGCTAATTCTAAACCAGTTATTAGAGCTTCGTATTCAGCTTTGTTATTAGTACAAGGCTCTAATAAATGATAAGAATAACGCAACAAACCTTTTTCAGGGGTTATGAAAACCAACCCGATACCGGCCTTCCCTGGGATTATTTCCTGAGATTCCTCAATCTTTTGTGAAGATGCGGCACCATCAAAATATAACTCCCAGGTATTTCCTTCCTGCTCCTCTAAACTCATAATTTGTTCATCAGGGAGATCATCATTTAGAGGGGACTCAGCAGGGATCGGGTGTGCTGCTAAGAAGTCAGCTACGGCTTGACCTTTGATAGCACGTAAGGGTATAAACGTGATATCAAACTGAAGTAAGAACATTGACCATTTTGCCAAACGTCCTGACAATGTTGGACGAGTCATCAGGTATTGGAGTGGATTGACTCTAGAAATGAGATTGATTTTATGAGCTAACATGTAATGCCTTAATTTCTGGGCAGCAAAAATTAAGGCTAAACAATGTTTCTCAATAGGTGGGTAATTAGCTTCAGTTGGTAAGAGTCGTCTACTTAAGTAGTAAAGTGTGTTCTCTTTTCCTTCCTCGTTAGTTTGGGCTAACAAGGCGCCAAGGGAACTGTCTAAAGCTGCGGTGTAAAGTATTAAGGGTTTTTCCGGAATAGGAGCCGCTAAGACTGGAGGTGTTAACAAATATTGTTTTATATTTTCAAAAGCGTTTTGACACTTTTCATCCCAATGAAATCGGGCATCTTTCTTACATAAAGCAGCAAATGGTTGACACCTACCAGACAAGTTAGAAATGAATCTCCGTAGATATGCCAACCTACCTTGAAGAGATCTTAATTGGGTTAGACTTTTAGGAGGTGGCATATCTAAGATGGCTTTTATTTTGGAAGGATCAATTTCTATACCTCGGTGTCTCACTACGAATCCTAAGAATTTCCCTGAAGTAACTCCGAAAGCACATTTCAAGGGGTTCATCTTTAGGTTATAGCAGCGCAACCTTTCAAAAACGATTCTCAGATCATGAAGGTGGTCTTCCCTTTGATGACTTTTGACAACCAAATCATCGATATAACATTCCACTTGTTGGTGGATTAAATCATCGAAGATTCGGGTCATAGCTCGCTGGTAAGTTGCACCAGCATTCTTAAGTCCAAAGGGCATGACTTTGTAACAGAAGACCCCTATAGGTGTTCTGAATGCAGTAAATTTTTCATCTTCAGGAGCCATCTTGATTTGGTTATATCCAGATGAACCGTCCATAAAAGAGAAAATTTCATGCTCAGAGGCAATGTCTACCATGAGTTCTGGTATGGGTAACGGGAACTCATCTTTTGGACATGCCTTATTCAGACCCCTATAATCGATGCATACGTGAATTTGACCACTTTTCTTCTTTACTGGGACGACACTAGCCAACCAAGAGGGATATTTCTCCTCTCGAATAAAGCCTGCATCGATCAGTTTCTTAACTTCAGTTATTACTTGTTGTTCAATTTCTAAACGCATGCGTCGTGGGGCTTGTTTGACAGGGATTATATCAGGTTGAATTTCAAGTTTGTGAACTGCTATTTCTGGAGATAATCCGGGCATTTCATCATAACTCCAAGCGAAGCAATCCTTAAACTCTGAAAGTAACTTGACTAAGTTATTTGACTCATCCTCGTTCAATAAGGCACTTATGAACGTCGAACGTGAATTTTCTTCGTTACCAAGGTTAATTTCTTTTAGTTTGTCAATAATTGATTAGATTTCCTCCTCAAGTTCAGGAGGTACCTCCTTAACTTGAAAGTCATCCGAATCATCTAAAGTTTCTAAGCAAAATTCATTAAGATTTTCAATGTCCTCTACAAAAAGATGATCAGATCCTACATTGTTAGTAATTACTAAGCAATAATCATCATCATCAAATGGACAAACAGTATTAAAGCCTAGTCCTGCTTTTGACTTTGGTTTATGGAATTCTGTATTCCAAAGACTTTCAAAGGACTGAGCTTGACGTTTAGTCCAAGTAGATGGGGTAAGACCTTGCTCAATTAAGTTTTTAACACAATAAGGATACCAATCAAAAGGGAGTTCCACTATTTCATTCATAAAAGTATCATCAACATGTACATCAGTTTCAATATTTTTGCTAGAAGAAGGAATAAACTTAGCAGTTTTACAATCATCGCTCAAAGCAGGTGAAACTTTAACTGCCAACCCAGCTATACTATCTTGCGATAGTGGGGTTAAAGCTAAAGTCTTCACATATCCTTTAAGTCTTTCATAGGTAGACAAATCTGAATCATCCTCTATATTTGCCTGAATTTTATCTTCATCACTATCATTTTCCAAAGAGATCTCAAATTTTGGCCTTTTGTTACTATTTTCATCCTTCAGTACACATGATTCATCATCTGAACCAGATTCTAAATCGATGTGTATCGTAGGGTTTTGCTTTTCAATGTTTTCATACATTGCACTTTCATGATTTTGCCATCCTCTGCCTCTACCTCGCCCTCGTTGGGTCATCCTACCACCTCTTTGTGAGGGAGGAGCAGGATGCCAACGAATGCTATCTTCAAGGCAGGGATATTCTTCATCTATTTTTTTTTTCTTTTTCTTTTTCATTTTTCTTTTCAAGTGCAATTTCATTTTTGGCCAATTTAAGAACTTTGGAAACAACTGTTTGTTTTTTAGGCAAATAATAGGCGGCATCTTCATAAATTCCTACTTCATGAACCGAGAATGGTTGCAAATCTCCCTTAATACAGTGCTAAGTACCATCTTTGATGTACTTGATACACTGATGCAGGGATGGAGGAACCATCCTATATTCGTGAAGCCAGGGTCTACCTAAAAGAGCGTTAAAAGGATGTTGGAGCGTCTATAATATGAAACTTTGCTTCAGTTCTAAAATCCTCAATCTCTAACAACAAAGTAATTGAACCCAAAGCCCTCTCGCCATTTTCATTAAAACCCCGTAAGATCATCTTGTCTGAGCTGAGCTTACAGACGTCTATTCTCAAATAGGCAAGAGTTCTTAGAGTCATAATATTAACTGATGCACCAGGATCTACAAGGATACGTGACAATCTGAAGTTATCTATGTTCACTGTTATGTATAGTGGACGGTTGTGATCAGCCGTCCCTAAACACAGATCTTCATCAGAAAAAGAAATTTCAGGAACTCCTCTGGAACAAAAAGCTTCATCAGGCTGTGCAGCTGCTAACTGGGCCATGCAAATATCTGGATCTAACAAAGCTTTGATTAACGCTTCCCTCATTTCTTTGGAAAGGATCAAGGCATCGTAAATACTCAGTTTGGCAGGCAGCTTCCTGAGATGAGCTAGGACATTGTAATCGACCTTGGGCATTCCACTCTCAATTGGACTCTGAAAAGGAACGGGTTGAGGTAGAAGAGAAGACTCTGGTTCGTCAACAACTTGCTTTCCTTTGTCTTCAGAAGAAGCGTAAGGTGGTAATACTTTGCCACTACGAAGCTTGATTTCCACTATCTCTTCAGAAGAAGCGACAGGCAGGTTATCTTCTTCGACCTCAGCTAATTCTGATTTTACTTCTGTTAAATTTTCAGAATCAGACATCTCAGCTTCAATACAGATAGGCATACCCTGCAAATCAAGAGCAGGGACATCACTATCTGAATAATAACCAAGAGAATGTTTTAATTCTTCAAAATTAAATTGATCATGCAGAGAATCAGTTTCAGGTGTAGTTTTTAAGTCATCCGTAACATCATTATCAGAAATAGACAAGATATAAGCAGAATCCTTTTTAATTGATTTGACATCATCACACTTAACAAAACAAAAGTCATCTAAGATAAGAGGATTGAGGATAACAGTCTCCCCATCCGAAGAAAACACAACTCTATTAGATACATCACAATCAAAACTATTAAAAGCATCAAAATGGTCTCTAGTGTCCTCCTTCTCCTGAACTATAGGACCCTGGCTGACTCGGGCTTCCTTGAGCTCTGAAGGTGGAGTCATCTCTACATCATCTTCTGGAACTATCAGATCAACCTGGAGAGGCTTCTGAGCTCCCAAAGACTCCTGAAGAGAAGAAAAGTAAAGTTTGTTTAGAAATTTCTTTGAAGAACAGGATAAAGCTATATCCCAAGTTGAATCAGAATCTGAAAAGGAAGTAGGAATGATAGGCTCACCAGTCACACACTTAGCTGATCCCTGCCCCGGATCCACTAAGTATTCTTTGGGAATCACTACAGCTCCTAATTTCATATTTCTGTCAAGCCATTCTTTAAAAGTGATGCAATCTTCAATTTGATGGCCTAACATCTGATGGTAAGGGCAATAATTAAAATGATCTGTCTTACCCACTTCTTCTGGCCTTCTTGGTGCAGGCAATTTGAAGTCTGGCTTTTTCAGAAGATTTTTGAAGATCTTCTTCAAAGCCTCCTTCTTAAAGGGGTATGTCTTACCAATCATCTCATTGAACTTTTCCCACTTTTCCTTTCTTTCTTCTAGAGTAAGGTAAGGCTGTTGTTGGTTGAATTCTGGCTGAATCCAAAGTGGAGGGTGCTGTGTTGGCGGATATTGTGGCCTCTGATACTGCTGATTATAAAACTGAGGAGGTGATCTTTCTGTCTGAATTTTTATTGGTTGCTTTCCCTTATCCACAGCTGACACTGTCCCAGATTTCTTTTCAAAGACCTTCTGGGGTTTCAGCTTCTTAGGGTCTGAAGAAGACTGGTCAACAAGGAAGGAGAGTTGTAAAGCTTCTTCTTATAAACTGGAGGCCTTATTGAGCAATTTTTCAAATGTCTTAATGGTAAAACCCTTCAAAAGAAAGGCTACCGGTCCATAAATATTTTTAAGCAAAATCTCAATTGCATGTTGTTCCTGCAATTGAGGTTCGCATTTCATGCTCAAATTCCTCTATATAAGTATATAATCAACTAGCTTTTCTCTAGGCTTTTGTTTCTCTATTACAAGATCCCCAACTGTAACATGGTGCTGACTGCCTGCAAATCTTTTAACAAACATGTTCTCTAACTCTGTGAAACTGTGCACTGAACCATTTGGAAGATCTGCATACCAATCAAATGCTACCCCTGACAGACTACTAACAAACTGTTTGAAAAGCAAAGCATCGCTACCCCCAGCGTTGCAACAACTGGCTCTAAAGTATGCTATGTGCTGCCTTGGGTTTCCAGTACCATCAAAGATCTTGAAGGAGGGAGGCACAAATCCCTTTGGGTAAGGAACTGCATCAAACTCCTCTGGGTAAGGTCTACCTTTTGGAGTATATGACGCACTTTGAGATTCTGCTAATGCCTCCCTTACTTGTTTTTCTACCATTTGCTTTACTTCTTTGGATTGAGAAGCCTTCATTTCTGGATTTTGTTGGTGTTCTTCTATAGTCTCAATCACTTGTTTCTTTCCTACCACCTGAACAGGCTCGGGTTGAGAAGACTCAACCTGTGCTCGTTGTGGTAAAGGACCCTGACTTTGGAAAGAAGCCATAGTGGCCATCATTTCTTCTATCTTCTTCTCCATACTTGAAATCTGCTCATCTTTTTGTTTTAATTGTTGTACAAGACGTTAAGTTAAGTATGGCGCTATGCCTTCCTCAACTGCAACATCTTGTAATACAGCTTCCTCAATCTGCTCATTATAAGATGTTGTTCTTGTTTCAACCATAAAGACATCAGCCACTGTATCATCTAACATATCATCTCCATCTAAGTCAAAGTTCAAAGCTTCTTCTTCATCCAGATTTCTAATACTATCTTTTAGTTCACCTATCATCTCCTCTACAGATCTTCCAGAAACATAGTTGGGATCAACAGGAACATACTTTTCACAATCCATGGGATCTGGAGTAGTATTCTCAACCCTCTTCTTCTCTTCAAGTTTACTTTCTATAGGCTTCTCAGGTGAAGCTACTACATGAGAAGTAGCTTTTTCCTTGGGTTTCCAAACCTTCTTCTCATCAGATGTCGAAGAGGGTTGGTTTGAGGATTCCAACTGCTCTACATCAGGACAAGAATATGGATTAGGACCCGTAGAGCGGTGCCTATCTATCTGGGGAGAAGAATGGGTATGATAATTACGTTGAATTTTGCTATGACTCTGTAGTGGTGCAGAAGAAAGGGACAACTGACGACTGACTTTCTGTGGAACCTGCTGAGTACTTTTAAATCTCACTGAAGCATCAGTCAACGCAATACTGTCTGTTTTTCTACTGGATCTCCTTGGTTCCCTAGGGTATCCATCAGTGAGAGTAGAGATAGCAGTTGGTTTGAATTTTCTTTTACTATCTCTTGCTCTCAACTGACCTCCTACCCTAGTTTTAATAAGTTTCTGCCTTAAGGTTTCTTCTTCAATCCTATCACTGACCATTCTTTTCATTTTTCTTAAGAATTCTTCTCTAGTCTGTGGATGACCATCTGCACACCCTTGTACAATAGCTTTAACCAAATTCTGAATATGAGTTTCTTTACTTTTTGTTGGCTCAGTGACAGACTTTTTAACAGTAGTAGGGGCTGATCGAGCAATCAACCTCGCATCTTCCTCTCCATCAGCAGCGGAGAGGAGATGGAACCTACTACCACTAAGATGTGGAGAGGTTGGAGGGATAAGCTCATTTTTCTTTGGCATTCCTAGTTTTTCCATTCTTCTCTTTATACGACGAGTCTTATTCCTTCTCTGAGTCTTAGTCATAATCGTCGATAAATTAGAAGAATATCCAATCTCAAACTGACTAGGTGCACTGAAAGGGACTGAACTGTTTGCTACTACAACTGACTTGAGTTTCTGGTCTTGATTAAGTTGCTCAATCCTAGTAAACACAGAGGGCCTAGGGTCTACAGAAGCAGTTTGAGACCCGCATCCCAAAGTGAATTCTAGGATAGGTTTCTGATTTGCAACCTCACTAGTTGGAACAATAGTGAACTCAGGTCCACTAACAGACAACTGCAAATCCTCAAATCCTTTTCCAAACTTGATTACACTACCATCAGCAAACGGATTGTAGGACAGGTTCATGTTATCAGACAGGGAAAAGATTAATTTGCCCATCATTTTATTGAAATTTAAAAGGAAATTTTTAATTAGACTCTAAAATTTTATTTAAATTGTAAAAGCTTAATTAATCCAACTAAATAAACTAAATCCTATCTCATTTCATATATATTGAGTTATATGGAAATATAACTACAATACATAATATTGAGATAAGGATGAATTTTATTTAGTGTTTTAATTTGAACTTTTGAAATTTTGGACCCAGTGCTAATTCAAACATCAAGCTACAAGAATAATGTAACTACAACGTTCGAATTAAAACAGGGATTTAATTTACAAATAGGCCATTATAAAGGAGCTCCTCGTTAATTTTCTAACGGGGTCCAAAATAAGACCTCTAAAAATTTTTTAGATACCAGCCAAATTATTCAAGAATGAAATGAATAAAATAACCGGTGGAAGAAAGGTAGTTATAACTTATGCTAAGCACAAGTATACTACCGATTAAAGGGTATAAAACACTGCTAAAGATGGAGAGAGGATTGATCCCCAGCGCAGTCGCCAGAAAAACCTTGGTGGGAAAAATTTGTGTCACCACGCAGATTTTGATTTTCTCCTATTTTGTAATCGAATACTACATTAAGAATAAAGTATAATCTCGAGAGACTGACACAATATTTTACAATGTATTCAATATCAGAATAAGATTTTGAAAATTGATATTTCTATAATCGAACATAGTTCAAAGAATAACTTATCATATCAAAAGATGAACATGAAATTCTATAGAATATGTTTAAAGATACAAATACAATTTTTGAAAAAAGTTTATTCATTCTTTTATTTAGATATGGCAAGAAGAATATTATATCATCTTAAAAGACGAACATAACATTATTCAAGATATCTAAAAGCGAGAATGAGTTTTATAAAATTCATCATTTCTAAAGTTGAATATAACAAGTATAATATTATATTATCTGAAAAGATAATAATAACATTCTACAAGTCTATTCAAAATTAGAAATGAGGTTTTAAAAATATCTACGTTCCCAAAGATTCTTCTCTTATTTTATACGAATAAAACAAGGTTTATTTTAGTCTGGGGTTCTCAAATCCCTATAAGAGCAAGCTCCTATAGTTAATTACATCCTAGGAGGAATGCTCCTAAGAAAACTCTCGATTAAAGCAGTGATTTTATACCCTTTTGACTACAAAGTAGAAGACAAGGAAATAGAAGTAAAGATTTTCCGAGGAGAAAGCTCAATGTTGAACATTTATTAGTGAGTCAATGGAGGAAAAGTAGGAGGTGTCGGATTTTGAGAAGCTCAGAGACAACCTCAGTCTATCCTATGTTGGGCTTTACATTTTAAGAGAAAATTTTATGTTTAAGTTGACATTTTATTAGAAATTTGGGATTATATTCCCGGAGGGCGAGGACTTAAGATCTAAAAAGAATCTGCCTCAGAACCTAAATCTAATTTGGGTACTATAAAATAGTGACCCGAACCTAACTAATGAAGTGCAAATCTGGACTTACCCCGGCCTGGATTTGGGAGCCAGCTAACCACCTAGGCGCTTTAAAATCATGTGTTCAGTCTCTTATGAAAGATGGGTAGGGATGCTTATTTAAGTTTTAATGAATTGGGGGCCGACATCTAAGACAGTTCCTAATTGGCCCCTCAACTTATGTAGGATGAAAAATGTATAAAAATATAATTAATATTTTAGACTCTTTTTTAATTTGTATCTAATGCAATGCATGCTAATTGACTCGAATGCATAAAATGAACATGAAGCAGTTTTAAAATTAGGCTTAGAAAATAGTTTTTTCCCTAGAGATTGCACAACTTCCCCTTGACAGAACTGCACCCTCATAGGTCAAGTGGTCTGCCAGAACCCGCAGGCGGGGAGGTGCCTAACAAGGAAGAGAAAGTATAAATATGCTTATGCTGACTCTCAGCGGTCCCGAGCTTACTTCTTAGATCGTTAGAGTTACTATGTGACCCTAAAAATTTTTGTTTTTAATTACTAGCAAAAGAATTTTAAGCGTACCCTTACGAAAAAAATCTCTCCGATTCGAATCCAGGCTAAAACAAAACACGACATGCAAGGGCCCTAAAAAAAGCTACTGCACAAACAATGTAAACAATCAATTTTAATAATCCAAATATAATGTCCAATGTCTAATGTCCATATTATACCCAGAATTTGCAGAAAAGTAAAGTGGCCGGGCACCACTGACAACAAACCCGGATTCTAATCTTAAGAATGACGCAAGTGATTTTTGAAATAGGATATACTGTTCCTTAAATCTTCATCTTCTTTCTTCAATCTTCTCGTTTTGTCTTTTCTTCTTCTACGAGCTTCTCGAGTTCGCCAGGTTCTGGATATCCAAAGGAAAAGAAACTCATCCCTAAGAGGGGTATTTTCTTTTCTATTTGGATATTGAATCATCCTAATTTGGCTTTCCAAATAAAAGAGAATAATCATTTAAGGTATATTCTCCTTTCTTTGAATTTCAAATTGGATGTAATATCTCACTTTCAAAATCACTTTCATAATTTGTAATATTTTTCAAACGCATTTACATTTACATTACATTTCACAGAAAGAAAAAAAAAATCTAAAACACCTGCAGGGTTATCCTAACCAATTTATAATAAAAATCATCCCACGCAGTTATATATATATGTAATTGAATTTAAATTATTAAGCCACACTTGGCCACACTCTTCTTCATTTGGGGGCTAAGCAGCTAAAGCACCTGTAGCATTTATTTATTATTAATTAATTAGCCCCCCCCCCTTTTTTTTTACTGCCCTGCACGAGTGTGGCCACCTGCAGAAAATCATGTTAACAATCCAGATCGCTCCTAACCTATGGGTAATCAAATCGTCAATCAAACCAACATCACAGAGTGCAGTAAGAGTAAGTAAGCAAACACACCAATATTTTTACAACCAGCATACAGTGAAAATCGAGAAAAAGCCTGTCACACAGAAGTAAGAAAATAAACACCGGCCTAACCTAAAACTAGAGTCGGTTGTCCTAACAAACAAATCTAAGTGTGTGCAGTAGGCTGTGAGGTTTTGAAATGTCCTAAGTCAATTATTGGCTAAAGTTTTCTAATTGATTGAATTCTAATTTAAAGATGTTTACTAATTCTAAAGTGAGATGTCACTAAATTTTCTATGTTATAAGTTTCTATCCTAAAGTGTGCATGCTTCCTAAGTCTAGATTTTCTAAGACCCAGTCCTTAATTTTTGTCCTTAAGTGTCACTACTATTGTATGGGATAAAAATTTGTTATTACTAACCCTTAGGACTTTGAGCGTGTGTAAAAGGGGTCTAGGGATCTAAAATAAAGCAAAAAAGTAAACTTAATTAAATTGAAGTTACTACAGGGACCTAAAGGAATGGTTCACGCATACCACATCAAGGGGCCCCTAAAAGTTTTCTAAGTTTAGAAATACTCACAGTCACCGGGGGCTACGACCCGGTGGTTCCGCCCGTAGCACCTCTACCCGGCTGGATAGAGGCGACTAACGTCATTAGCTCCTTGTCCTTTTGTTCCCTCGACCGATACCGTTTCTCACAGTTCATGCAAATAAACAGAAAAGAAAACAAGGATTAGAAAGTTCATTTAATAAATAATAGTGAAATAATTAAAATTTACTAAAAGTAAAGACGTACCTTTCTTCGGGCTTGATCACCAGTTCGTTGAATGTCTTTTTGGAACCTTTCCTTTTTTGATAGCATATTATACTTTTCCAACATTTATCTCGAGGTATAAGAAAGGGGAGGTAAAAGGGGAAAGAGAGAGGTAAAACAAAAAGAGCTTTTGATTTTCAATGCTTTCATTTTTTAATAAACATTCAACTAACGCATTTCCCCAATACAAATGGCTTTTCATCTCAAATACCAAAACTCTTCATACACAAATATTAATCTAACACATTTCACTTTTCACAAAATTCAAACATTTTAATTTTCAAAATCACTTTTATACACAAATATTAGTTCCTAACACATTTAACTTTTCCCAAAATTCAAACATCTCATTTTCAAAATTAGTTTTATATTTTTCAAAACATAAACTTTTTCACTTTTCAAATTACCCACAAGTTACATTTTTCAAAACAAGTTTACACAAAAACTTCACTTCTTACATATACGATTCCATATTTTCTAAAATACACAATTTTCACCTTTTCAAAAAAATAAAATGTTTACCTTTCAAAATCATACAAATCCCATTTTTTATCTTTTCAAAAACTCACACACTTTCTTTTTCAAGATATACACTTTTTTGCTTTTCCAACATCACACACTTGATTCACTTTTCAACACACATACTTTTCAAAATACACACTCTTATAAATTTTGCTTTTTTAAAAAAAAAATTCATACACTTTATCACTATCAAAAATTCTCAACATTTCCTTCTAACAATTTAAAATACTTCTCAACAACATGTAATAATTTTTATAGAAAATCTAAATCATAATTATAATAACTAAACAAATCTCTTCAAAATTTCAAACATCTTCTGGCAAATGAAAGAAAAAGTTCATGGTTATCATCTATAGGTTTTATACATTTTCATTTACACTTTTCACACAATACCTTTTCAAAGCAAAATACCTTTTTACACATATACTCCATTTTCACAATCTATACCTTTCACTTTCACTTTTATATACTATTCACCTTTAAAACAAACACATTTTACTTTCCGAAAGCTCAAAATTTATTTTCCAATCCTTATACACTTTACCCTTAGAACAAAACACCTTTCACTTTAAGACATACATTTCTTATTTTCCAAAATCTCAAAATTTATTTCTTAAACCGTACACACACTTTATCTTTCAAAAATCCATAATTCTCTCTTCTAAAACATACACAAATTCCACTACACCTTCATCTATACACTTTTCGTCTTTTTCAACATACACACTACAATCACTTATCATATACGCACAACTTCTTTCATTTTTCCAAAACACAAACAAATTACCTTTCAATACACATTTTTTTAAAATGTATATTTTATCTTTCAAACTTATATATAATACACCCTTTGATACATACAAATTTCACCTTTCGACTCACAAAAACTTTCACCTTTTCAAATCACACAAATTCCACTTTTCAAAACACAAAATTTTTCTAAAACATACAATTTTCCTTCATCTCTTTATCAAATCATAAGAAGAAAATTTCCAAAAATCATTTTAGATTTCAATTAACCAATCTAACTCTTTCAAAATAAAGACAACAGACCTTATCAATTTGCCATTAAAATTCTCAGAAAACCAATCACATGAGCATAACATTCATTACCTAATTCATCACTAAGAAGTGTAGGTATTGACAGATTTTATGAAAAACTAAAAAAAATGATAAAACTTAAACAAAAAAAATCTGTCATTTATTTCAGGAATATGAATGAAAGTTCTCTTTCACTTTTTAGGAAATGAGAAATAAAATTATCTATTATCGATTTTAATGGTATAACAGAAAAGTAAACTTCATTATTTCTTCTTTAAATATTAGTAATTTCTATTATTATTTCTCTCTAGATAATCACAATTCTCATTACATCTCAAGGCAATCATTTCTCTAAAAAAAAAAAAAAAAAAAAAACGAGGAAGATGATGGAAAAGGTTAGGGAGAAAGAGCAAAGAAGCAGCATACCTAAACTCAGTCAAAGCAAGAATAGTTGAATCAGCCTCCTTAGAGCCAGGCGGATGGGATTTTTCCGAATGGGGCTTGCGAACTGGGAGGAGGAGATGGGCTGGGGTGGTTTTTTCTGAATTGTAGAGGGAGAGGGCTTCGTGAATTGTTCTGAAGGAGGTTGGAGTTCGGTTTTGCTGTGTGCCAATGAGCGGGAGAGAGGAGTAGTTCACGAATAGGAGAGGGTGATCATGGGGTTGTGCGAATAAGAGTGGGTTGATTTCGGGTATGAGAGCACGGTAGTTCCAATCTGCTGAGAGATGAAGAGGGCTTTTTTATTTTGTTTCTATGTATGCGTATATGAGAGTGGGAGAGGAGGCTTGGTCTCGGCTAAGGCTAAGGAGGCGATGGGTATAAGGCTTGTGAACTGCTAGGGAGATGGGGTAGTTTGAGTTTTTGCTGGCCTAATCATCTCCTAAATCTCAATTATTTCTAATATATGTCAAATTGTAATCTTACTCTTCTCTTTAATTCAAAATTAAGGTTTAGATTAAAGCATGATTTAGAAAGTGATTTTATGGCTGAGATTGAATTTGATTTTATTTAGAAATTTAAGAACTATTTAAAGGCTAATTTGAAATAAATTTGATATATTTATATATTAAAAAAAAATCTAATTTTAAAGAAGGAATAAAATTTCAACTGATTAAAATTATCGCATTTATACTAATTCTATTTCAATTGAGCCGAGGCGAATCAATTTGGGCTTGAATCATAATAAAATTAGATAATAATAATTTATTTATATGATGCCGATCAATTTGAAATGAGTTCAAATGGTGTTTGATTGCTTCTAATTAACATATATTTGGTTCAAAAATTTCGTGACAATTTAGGTCAAGTTATTAAGTTGGGTCGATGCTACGTCACTAGGTATCCACCTAAGGGAAATCCTAAAGGATGACGTCTATACTAGGCTACGAAGACCTAGGTACTAGAGTCGACTCCGGGGAAATTGATCTCGAATAATGAGGTCAGCACACATCACTCCTCTGCTTTCTCTGACTAGCTTTTTTATCATGGTCCGGAGAGAATTTAATGCCACTGATCTAATCTTTCGATACATTGATCATTTAACAGCTATTCACGATCCAGGCCATAGAAGGAAACCCAACCTTGCTTTAGGACATCTCATAGCTTACATTCTTGAAACCAAATACAATCTTCAATATCCTACTCATCACGACCTTCAGCCTCCTTGCTACTCAAACAGCTCTTTCAATATCCTTCACAGTACTCGTCTCCACCCAGGGGATGGGGAACCTCAGGGGCTGAGGAGGAGAAGGCACCCGCTCCCGTTCATGATCATGCCCCTCTTCGCCAGCACTCACAGTTTAACCAGTTAGTGGAGAGGTTTGATCGATGGGAGACCCGCTTCGACGCTTATGTTGCTGCATAGGAGCAGCAACATTCTGAGGACATGGCCCGCTACGAGTAGCACCGCACAGAGGACTTAGCCCGTTTTGATAGCTACATTACTCACCAACAACAACAGCATGACCAGGACATCACCTGTTTCAATGCTCAGTTTACAATGCTAGCTGGCTACTTTCAGCAGTCACCTCCACCACCTCCATCTGATGATCATAATCCCTCATTTTTTTAGTTTTTATTTTCTGTTTTCTATTTTCTGTAGTTTGTTTTAGTTTATGTTGTGTTTTTTTCTCTTTTTCTTTTTTCTTTATGTGTCTAGGACCCTCTTTTTGTGATGACAAAAGGGGGAGTAGGATGTGGTAGGAAAAGTTGATGCTTGTAACTTTGAAATTTTAATGAAATATTGTTTTTACTGAGATTTTCTTACTTGTGTTTGCCTTCATCAAAAAGGGAGAGATTGTTGCAAATATGTTGGTTCATGAATTGCACTTTTGATGATTAGCAAACACTATGATTTCCTTTCTTATAACTGACATTTCAGGAATCAAAGGTCAGACGGAAAAATGGAGCCAGCTCAAGATGGGGTAGGTTATGGTTGAGTCAGTCTGTAATTTTATTTTTTCCCTCTTGAGTCAATTGTATTCTTTGGTGTGACTAATGCAAAGTAACCCTACACACACACACACTTGAGAGACTTAAAATTTCTGTTTTTACGTAAATCGGCCAAGACGATATTTACATCGTCCTGGACAATCAGGCTAAAAATAGAAGTTCTAATCAGGGGTTCTTAATTAAGGTAGCCGTCATTAGCCAATCGTTATGGATGATACTTATATCGGCCTGGACAATATGCTAAAAATAGAAAGATATTGCCACCATAAACAATTAAGGTATTTTGTATTTTTGGCAATCGTCCAGGACGATCTTGGATCAGCCTGAACGATATTCACAATTATATATTAATTAATCAAATAAATCAAGGAAGTAATTAAAGATGATTTATACGATCACATCGTCCTGGACGATCTCAGGATTGGCCAGGACGATCTATTCAAAAACCTTAGTTACTTCTTGATGATAAATATCGGCCAGCACCAATTCAGGGCGATGTGCTAGACAATCGGGATCGGACAGCTTGAATTCAGGGAGATGATCTGGACGATTTTTCTCTGATTTGAACTAATCGGCCGGGACGATCATGATATCTTCCTGGATGATCTAGCTAATTTTCAATCATCCAGTTTGCATTCAGGGCGATGCTCTGGCCGATCTCATGGGATTTATACTGATCGGCCAGGACGATGTCCATATCGGCCTGGATGATAATGTTAGCAACTTACAATTAATGAGCTCCTTTGAAGCTCAAGATCATTAGTTCAATATTTTTGAACATCCTTGGCTGCTATCTTGACCTGAGAAAACCTAAAGGAGAGAGAGAGAGAGAGAGAGAGAGAGAGAGAGAGAGAGAGAGAGAGAGAGAGAGAGAGAGAGAGAGAGAGAGAGAGAGAGAGAGAGAGAGAGAGAGAGAGAGAGAGAGAGAGCGAGAGAGAGAGAGGGAGAGAGAGAGAGGATCTTATGAGGGGGAGAATGTGAGGGGATTCACAAGGGTTGCTCCAAGAAGTGTTCCACTTCTTCTTCCCTAGAGTCTCTTATCCTTGGAAGGGTTGGGAGAGGTAAGTTCCAGCAAGCGATTGAGGTTCTCTGCCTGCTTCAGAAGGAGCAAAAAGAGGAAGGTTCTCTGCCTTGCCGGGTGTGGCAAAAAGAGGTGTTTGTAAAGGCTTCTCCGCCTAGCTGTGGGGGCTAAAGGAGAGTCACAATTGTAGTGTAATACTCGGAGGGCGCCTCCGGGGAGTGGACGTAGGTCGAGTTGACCGAACCACTATAAACCCTCGTGTTCTTGTTTTTTACTGCTTCCACATTTATTTTCTTCTGCGCTTATTTTTTTGTGGTGATTTGATTTGTATTCGTGCTTTTCCTAAAGAATTTTTAAATACCAATTCACCCCCCCCCCCCCCCTCTTGGTTAGCCTTGGGCCAGTTCTATAGGGTTTAACATCCCTAACGAACTTTCACATCCCACACTACACTTGAAAATAATTTTAAAATATATATTGATGAATCTGAGCATAGGAAGCACTATTTAAAAGTTGATAATGCTATTTTATAAAGTGCTAACTCGAGGTTTAAAATCTATATTAAAAGCCCTTGAGGAAAATAAGAACAACCCACACCTGATCTAAAATTTTTTAAACCTAGGAAGATGCACTATAACACAAACATATTAGTAAATCCTTTTCCTGATCTTAGATATTTTTCATGAGACATGTTAGGACACATTTCATACACTTACACTATTCACCATAGTATATATTAGGTGTGGAGACCCAAATTGCATTCATAACATAACACACATGCATTGCATTCTTCTTTTTAGAAGAAGGGACCCAAACTTATTTAGGTTCCTAAATTTAATGTTTGATGATTTTATAGGCTTGCTTTCACAAAAATCCTTGTAAGAGCATGTGGTACTTAAACAGCAGAGGCTCACAACACATAATTACATAAACTTGTTGCTTAATAAATTTTGATTTGTATGTTTTCTGATCTATTGCTCGTTGTTATTTTTTTATTCTTTCTTTTTAGTTTTGAGTGTTAGTTTTTTATTTGCTATTATTTTGTAGTGTTTTCATCTCTGATGTTCTTTTATTTTTCTTTTTGGTGATAGATGAAATGATATTTTATGCCTTTTTTATTTTTAAAAATTTATAGTCAATATTTCACATCTCTAAATCAGTTAAAGGGGAAAACACTGTTGATTGTTTTCCTTCCTCTAAAATATTTTAGCGGTACAATTTTTTTTTTTTTTTAAAAGTCTATCTCAAATTAACAAATGGACTTTGTAATTGAGATCTTTTCTATCTTGCTACAGTAATCTATCTTATATATTTAATATTCAAAGTCTTTATATTACTTTCAAACTTTCATAATATTGTCATTGCATTTATCAAATGAATTTGATTATGTTTTATGGTTTATTCTTTTTTATAATAGACGATGAGTTTTTTTTTTCTCTAATATCTGGAAGATATACTCACAATTGAGAGTATTTAAGTGTTTTGAAAGGGATTTAGCTTGCAAAAAATGTCAAGGGCATAAAATGAGCCCAAAAATAAGAAAAATTAAAAAGATGTGCAATGGCCACAAAAAAAATTAAAAGATATACAAAGTGTATCAAAAATCAAAAGATGTGTAAAGTGCGCCAATCAATTGATAAGAGAAATAAAATGAGCCCACAAAAGGCAAGCTTCCTTCTCTTTCAAATCTTTAAATCTTAGAAGAATTCATGTGTCACTTGATATCTTAAAAGACATTATTTTAAATTTCATGATTGTGACAAATTACTTTGGTATATTATTATATAAGATATTGTTTTTGAAACCAAGTTTTGAACTGATCTCTTTTTCTTATCCAATTAGTTTTTCTGAGTTAGATCTTTATTTTTAAAAGATGATTTGCCCTGAGAGAAGTCTGAGCTAGGGCTAATAGGATTGGCTATTCTATCATTTTTTAGATTTTGATAATGTTAACTCATTGATTTTTACAAATATTTTATTCAATCACATGGAGAATTTATCGTATTTGTGCTTTGATTAAAAAAACATTATTTTTGTTCTTTTTATCATTTTTATCATCTATTTCATTATTTTATTTTTTTACGGTTGTTTTTTGTATTTTTGGGCCTTCTCTAATTATCTCCATTCATCTCCAAAATTTCAATCTTTAGTCACATCATCCTCGATGATATTCTTATCATCCTGGATGATACATTATTTTTACTCTTAAAATTTCATCTGATGGCTGATATGACTTCTCTGTTTATAATCATCCTAGATAATCCATTATCATCCTAGATGATCTGATCGTCTTCTGCTTCAATTATTTATGATCGTCCTAGACGATCCTCCTTATCCTAGATGATCTTCTCTTTCTCTGCTCAATTATTGGTGATCATCATGGATGATCCACATGGAAGAAGTCTTTATAAATATTAAATTTGACCGGAATGATCCATTATTATTGATCATCCAAGACGATCCACCTAATCGTCCTAAATAATTTGCTTTTTTAACTGTCGTCTGGAATGACTCCCCTAGATGATCGCTTGTGTCTAATCATCTCAGATGATGTCTGATCATCTTTGATTATTATCACCTTTTTGACTAATCATCTCGGATGTAATAATTTCACCTGATTGTTCTGGATGATTCCGCAATTATTCTGGACTATCAGTCTATTTCTTTACAAACTGAGGCTATGAAATAGTTTTTCTCACCTGAACTCCTCCATTCATCCTTACTCTCACTATTTCTCTATTTTTTATGCTCAAGATAGGTGGAAAGAGATCTCGTATTCCTTCTAGCAGTTCCTCGAGGGCCAACCTTAACCTTTATTTCATTGAGGCAGCTGACCAAGCCGCCTATCTACGTTATAAGAAGCCGAGATCACCTTATTCCGGACTGTCAACCCACGTACTCTTTCTTACCCTGTTCTCGACCTTTTTGCGCACACCTCTCCAACTTTTATCCTTACACTTGACATTCCCTTCAATTTCGAGCAGCTTTTTAAATTTTTTGCTAGCCTTCGTATTAGCTTCTCCTTCACTACACTTCAGTTTTATATCATTAAGCATCCTGTTGAGATCACATATCAAGATTATCACGAGCTCCTGAAATTGTCCACCACTAGAGAAGAGCTTCACATCTTGTATCAAGACTCTGATTATGACTGGGCTCCGGCCAATCACATTCTTAGAAATACTACTATTTCCTATCATGTTGAGGAGTCTAGTAGCGTACTCAAAGATGCTAGTACAATCCAACATGTCCTTCGTATCTCAGTTCTTTCGAAAGATGGTAATTGTATCCACATCACTCCACTTCTTTCGATCACGACTTTCTACATCATGGCCTATCATGAATTTAATGTTACTGATCTTATTTTCTACTACATTGAGAACCTCACTAGCATTAGGGATTCAAGACATAGAAGGAATCCAAATCTTGCCTTAGGATACATCATAACCTATGTCCTGGAATCCAAATAAAACCATTAATATCCTGCCCCTCCAAACTTTCAGCCTTCCTTCTACACTAACAATTATTTTCATGTTCTTCATAATACTCATCTCCACCTAGAGCACAAGGAAGCTGAGGGAGCTGAGGAGGAGGTGGCTCCTATACCTGTTCCTGCACCTGCTCTACTCCGCTAGCACTCACAGCTGGATCAGCTAGTGAAGCGATTCAACCAGTGGGAGACTCGGTTTGACTCCTAAGTTGATGCATAAGAGCAACAACATATGGAGGATGTTGCTCGCTTTGACTCGTATGTAGCTCACCAGTAGCACTAGTATGACCAGGATATGACCTAGATTGTGGAGCAGTTTGCTACTCTTTCTAGCTTTTTTCAGCCACCACCACCACCTCTTTTGGATGATCAGGGGCCATCCTACTTGTAGTTTATTTTCTTATGTTGTTTTTTCTATAATGTACTTTGTTCCTTTTTAGTAGTTTATGTTTTTTTTAGTTCCCTCCTCCTTTTTGTAATATCAAAAGAAGTAGTTGTACTATTTTTATGTTATTTAGTTGTACTGTATTTGTCTTTTAGTAAAATTAAAACTTCAGAATTCATACTATTTTTCCTTGTAATGTTTCAATTGAACAGCTTAAATTGTTTTATGTTTTTCATCATCAAAAAGGGGGAGATTATTGTGAATCTAGATTAAGGAATTATAATTTTGATGATAGCAAATTGTTCTAACACTTTTATTTTTCTATGACTATCTTGCCTACTAACATTTTCATCTCCTCAAGACCAAATTGTAAATCAAATCAGCTAAGGATTGGGTAGATTAAGACTGAGTCAGTTTGTAATGTACATCAAGTGTCTTTTACCTTTTCTTGTGTCAATTGTATCGATGTGGGTCTTGATGCTAAGTAACCTTGCACATATATACCCGGGGGAGAATTTTTATCTATTTTTAGAGTTCTCTATTTTTTATCACATCATCCAGGATGATCCTAAATCATCCTGGATGATCAATTAAAAATAGAAATCCTAATTAGGGCATCTTGGTTAAGGAAGCCGCAATTAAGCTAATTATCTTGGATGATATTAGCATCATCTGGGACGAAAGGCTCAAATTAGAAAGAATCAGCTGTCGTATCTATTTAGGCATATTTTATTTTTGGGCATCGTCTAGGATATCATCCTGAACAATAATTTAGTGCAATCATGCCTAAATTAGTGTTATAATTAAGAAAAATAATTAAGGTTTGATTGTACGATCATATCGTCCTGGACGATCGTAGGATCGGCTGGGACGATCAATTAAATAAACCTTAGTTTCTTCCTAGATGACCAGAACGATGTTTTGAATGATGTGTATTATTTTTGCACTAATCATCCAGGATGATCCGAAATTGTCCCAGACCATCAATTATTTTTCCATCTTCTAGACTTGCAATCAAGGCGATGTGATGGACTTTATTTATCATTTTGAACTAATAATCTATGATGATCATAAAATCATCCTGGATGATCAGTTTACTTTTCCATCATCTGGACATGCATACAGAGCAATGTTCTGGACGATACTCAATGATTTGAATATCATCCTAGATGATAATATCCGTTTGTTGTAATTTAGAGAAAATTTGGAGCTCTTCTATTTAGGACCTCTTGTTTACCCAAGATTATATATCTTGTTTCTATATTGATCTGAGATAGCCAAGATGAGAGGGAGATTTTAGGAGAGAGAGAGGATCTTGTGAGGGAGAGTTTATGAGGGGTTTCATAAAGGTTGCTCCAAGCAAGGATCTAAGTCGTCTTCTTTGGTCATCGTCCCTTATTCCTTGGTGGTTCTAAAGAGGTCTATTTTAGCTATTGATTGAGTTCTATGCCTACCTCAAGAGGAAGCAAAAGGAGTTGGGTTCTCTGGTTGCTTTAGGAGGAAGCGAACGGAGTTGGGTTCTCTGCCTCATCATGGTTGGTAAAAAGGAGGTTTGTACACGCTTCTCTGCCTTGCTGTAGGAGTAAAAGGATAGTCACTGAATTTAGTGCAATACCTGGAGCAGAGGCTCCAGGGAGTGGATGTAGGTCAAGTTGACTGAACCACTATAAATCTCTGTGTGTTCTTTCTTATTATTTTTTTCGCATTTAATTTTCGCACTTCAATCACAAGGGCTTAACATCCCTAACATACTTTCAATAGGGAATCTAGGATAGTAGAATATGCTTTCACCCTAACTCAATCCAAGGTCTTGTCCTTTAAAATCACCACATCATAGTATGATGAGGGATCTAACCATTTAAACCAACCCACCTAATAGCAAGGCAAAGATCCTAGGATGCTAGGAAATTAGGTGGTGAACCTCTAACTATATAAATCAAATCATAGTTCCTATTGATCACTTTGGGAAATAATTGACCAAGTTAGAGCAAGAGATGTACAGTCGCTAGAACCATATAATGTTCCAACACCAACAACTATATCAATATCAAGCTAACTACAACGCAACCCTAATTGGCATGAGAGTCAGGAGATGGACTCCGATGATCAGCAAAACTTCTTTCCTAGACCACCCCTCTTTGCAATGCACCCAAGAGTAGGAGTAAGTCCCTCAATAGCAACACCGATAGTAGCACATGAAGAAGGAGGAGGAGGAGGAGGAGGAGGAGGAGGAGGAGATGAAGATTAGGAGTAGCGAGAGATCCCTTTTGTTGACCATGCACTTTTTAGTTTTAATTTAGTTTATTTTTATAAGTGCTTTTTTGTTTTTTAGTTGTTTAATTTTACCTATTATAGTATTTTCTTTTGCTTATCCATTTTGTAATTCATGTTATTATTTTCTTACATTTTTTATTTTTTAGTTGTAAAAATTTCCTATAGTTAAATATAACATATAAATTAAGAAAAAATAAAAAAATATTGTATAAATTTAGAAAAAAATAATGAAATAAAACATTTCTCCAAATATTGACTTAGTACTTTTCTTACTATTGCAGATTTTATTTGAGTTATAACTTTAAAAAAAATGCAAAATTAAGATTCTTAGATATTTCATAATACACAAATTGCTAAATTTTCTTAATAAAATATTTACAAAATAACAACCAATCTCTTCATTTAAAAAATTAATAATTATGGATAAGTACATTTCAAAAATTCACATAAGTACTTGACTACTTATGAAGGAATATTCACTTTTAAGATTAATGTAAATTAAATTATTAAATCAATCCTAGATCGCCTAAAGGTAAGTAATTGTAGAATTAAGACACCTTTAATAAAATTTAATTAGTAAATTGTGTGAATGTAAGAAAAGTATTCAACACCAAAAATAAGGAATTTTAGCAGATAAAAAGCATATAAAAATAAAAAATAGTGAAAAAGACTAAAGCACTCAATATAAAAAATTGCTTCCTGTAATGTCTAGCCCTGCTTCAAAATAATAAGTAAAGGTAATAAATAGGAATTCAAAATAATTATTCTTTCTTAACTAAATAAAAATGAGGAAAAATTAAAAAGTGTTAATGCTTGAATATTATAAATTGGTATTGCAATGTCAAGCCCTAACTATATACTTCTCTAAAAGGAATTTTTGGATAGGCATTCAAAATAATAATTCTTTCTTAACTAAATAAAAATGAGGAAATAATAAAATAATTATTCTTTCTTAACTAAAAAAAATGAGGAAAAATTAAAAAGTGTAAATACAAAGGAGGGATTTTATAAACAATATTAATTTAAAATGAGGGATTAGGATGTAATAAATTATTGTATTAGAAAATCTTTAAGACGACAATATTAATTTAAAATGAGGGATTTTGATGTAATAAATTATTTTATTATAAATACTTAGATTATTAATTTTATTTTTCTCCAAAATTTAAATTTAAGATAAAAGATAAATTTTTTATCACAGTGTACTGTATATTACTTGAGGAGAAGTAAAAGTTTAATGTTTGGAGGAATTTGATAAGAAAAATATTAGTATGTTATTTGTTTATGCTTATGTTATTTTGTGCATGTAATCCTTATATTTTTAACAAGAAATTAAAAAAATATAAAAATTAAACCAATGCCACAAATTTAGTGGTCTAGCGCTAGAACGCATTTCAACATCATAAAACCACACTTTAAGTGCTACAACGAATTTATTGACAAAAATCTGCAAGAGTGCTTAATGTTGAGGTGCTACCCACTTAACGTTGCACTGCCAAATCACTCATCACCACCATGGGAGTCACTTGGACCAGTGAACTAAAGTGACTATTAGTGAACTAGCATTACAGTGCTAGTTTAGTTAAATTTAAAAATTATAAATAATCATCTAATTCCTTATGGAAAGGGATTGGAAACTTGGTGGAGTCATTTCTAGTGTCGGTTTGTGATAGCTTGTGTGTGTCTAAGAGTTATATAATGGTGTGTGTACCTTGTGTTTATTATATTGGAGTCTTGTATTAAGGTGGAGTAAAGCAAAGGAGTGAGCAAAGGATTGTAGAATTATTTTTCATTTCTAAACTTTACTTTCTTATCTTTTAATTTGTATTATGAATTTGTACTTATGAAGCAATTAATATAATAAATTGTTTATGTTTTTTTTTTTTTTTGCTTAATATAATTTCAACGCTTTCATATGTAGCTAATCAATTTTTCTAAATATGTGATGAATTAAAAAACATGAACTGCTTATAGTAGGGTTTAAAATTTATTATATGAACTTTGTTTTTATTATCTTTGTACTTATGCTGATTTATGTATAAGTCGTACATAAATTCAAAATTCAGTGTAAGATTTGGATCCTCAATGGATGGACTAGAAGAATGATTTAAGAATTTAGAATGTTGTCTAGCCATGTAAAGATATGATGGTTAAGGTTATGTGTCCTAAAGGAGATAGTTTAAACATAGTTAGTGAGGATCCTAACTTAGTCTCTGAAGAGCTCATTAAAGATGAGAAGCAAAATTGCTCTAATCAACAACAACCATAAGAAATAACTCTCTAATTCAATCATGTTATTTAATGGATTCATAATTTAAGAACATTTTAAAAACTCAAAAACTTTTATTCCTACATTTTGAAACTTTTACTTTAAAACTACAAACACCTTTTATATTAGCTCTCTAAATAAATATAGTAGTCTGGAAAGCAGTAATAAAGTGAATATAGGATATCTCTCTCTTCCTAATTGTATTACTTGATATGATGACATACATTTACATTGTGAACAAGATTTATACCTTAAGAAAATTGAAATGCCTTAAGTTAAATAATAGCTACAACAATGTCTTATTTTTGTATCAGTCAACACATCAAAATCTTCATGCTATTTTATAAAATTGATAAAGATTTAGTAACCAATTTAATCAAGAGTTTTTATAGGAGTTTATTCTAAGATGTAATTAACGATAGAGACTTACATTTATAAGAAACTTAGAACTCTAGTAAAACAAAAAAATTAAACACTACTTTAGTTGCCTTAAGTAAAGATAAAATCTATGCGTGTAGACAATCTTACCCTTGTTTATTTTCATTTTCAAAATGATAATTAAATATTATTTTATCTTTTGAGTTATAAGGATATTCGCTATGCTACGTTTGATTATGAAAACTATAGAATTTATTTATTCTCTTAAACCAATAATAAAATAACATTTATGTCTTTCAAGATGGTATGTTTTGAGTTGTACGTATTTAATTATAGTAATATAAATTAAAATTCAATGGCAAAATATTTTCCCATGGTTGTAAACATGTTATTTAAACATTTAGGAATGGGCCTTATGGGCCTACTCTTGATTGATTATGATGTCAATGAATGTGACTATGTGAGACATTATTAACTCGATGAGTGATGGAACAAGAAAATTCATTACCAATAATATTAGTCACGTTAGCCACTATATTAATAGAATATTGGAATATGAGTTTCCATTAATATCACCAAAGTATTTTGTGTTATAAAATTTGGAGTGATAAAGTGTTTGTTTAATATCATAGCTTTGCACAAAGATTTAACATGCACAAATAGAAGTTTTTAAGACATTAAAATATCTATATGAAATACCCAAATATGTGAAATACCATGGAGCCTACCCTCATTATAATAATCTACTATATAATTAGAGATGTAAGAATTCACTCTTTTTAATAATTGAAGAAGATGTGATTACTCAATTAAAAATAATAATTTGACTCCTATTGAAGAGCTTACATAAATTTGATGTCTACATGTCAACATTTGAAGTCCAACTATTGTGTTGAATATTAGTAGTCAGACGAAAATAGTCGAATGATGGAATGTCTGGTGGTGGTGGCAGTAACTGCTGATGGTGGTTGGTGGTGATGATCACTAGAAAATGTAATAGAATTCCTTAGCTATATTAGCTATTGAATCTCCTTTATGTAGAAAATGGATAACTATTTATAACCTTTCAAGAGGAGCATTTTGGTAAATTAACGAGTAAACTCCCTTGGGGCCGAGAAAAGACGAATTTCCAGCCTTCCTTCTCCTTTCAGGGGTTTCATTTCAATCCGACCTTAATTTGCAGTTTAAAATACTCCATCGAATGGGTCCACAATTATGAGCTTGATCATACATTATTTATTCCATATTTGAGTGCCTTAATAACCTTAGAAATAAATGATCTTTGCCTCACTAGTTCATCTCTTCAAGCCGCTCAATTTGACTATAAATATATAAGATTTGAATAGCAATTGGTTCTTAAATTAATGTTCTCAGGCTTTCAAATATATTTTCAACTATTTGATTTGACTCATTTTGTGTCAGATTAGATCATTTGTCATATTAATGAATTTGTCTGGTTGAGATGCTCTGTTCTATTATAAGTTTGTTCAAATCAAAATATGAATGTTTCTAAAGACATTAAGACTAATTTTTTGGCTAGTTAATATTGAACCCGACGAATTCACGATAAATCTTAGGAATTCATAATGAACTTGACAAGTTTATGTTGTAATTGCAAGTTCATCATGAATCTAGATAGTTCATTTTAAAGCAAAAGAGTTCATTATTCTCATCGGTCTATCATTAATCAGATGTTTAAAATATTTGAGTGTACAACAATTTTAATAAGAACAAATTTTAAAATTAGATATTATTAAAATTTTAATGATTTAATTAAGTATCAAAATAAATAAATTTAAAAATATGTAAAGACATGTGACTTATGCTGGCTCTGACTATGTGTCAATCGCAGAACTAACAAGCAACTTATTTAAAAAAATAACTATTGCAAGTTGCCCGTTGAACAGGAGAGTAGCTACAATAAATTCTAAAATATAACTTAAAAATAATTTAGGTAGAAAATTTATTAAAAAAATATATTTTAAAAAAATTAAATTAGTGAAAAATATAATTTCTATATTTCAAGGGAAGTCCAACAGTTTAAAGTAGATGAAATCCTACAGCCAACAGAAATCATACTGATTACAAAATAGATTTGCCTTCTTAGATGGGGTTTAAAGGCACGGGTAAACTGCTTATGAAGGAATATTCACTTTTAAGATTAATGTAAATTAAATTATTAAATCAATCCTAGATCACCTAAAGGTAAGTAATTATAGAATTAAGATACCTTTAATAAATTTTAATTAGTAAATTGTGTGAATGTAAGAGAAAGGTATTTAGAACCAAAAATAAGGTATTTTAGCATATAAAAGCATATTAAAATAGCACTCAATATAAAAAATTACTTCCTGTAATGTCTAGCCCTGGTTAAAAGTAACAAGTAAAGGTAATAGATAGGCATTCAAAATAATTATTATTTCTTACCTAAATAAAAATGAGGAAAATTAAAAAGTGTTAATACTTGAATATTATAAATTGGTATTGCAATATCTAGCCCTACCTGCATACTTCTAAAAGGAATTATTGGAATCTTAATACTTAAAGAAAGCTAATAAAATGATTTGAACATTAAATAAATGAATAATTTCATTAATGTTAAAGTATTCAATAAATCTAAGTAAGTTAGTCAAAAGTATTCACAGAAAGGAGGAATTTTATAAACGATATTAATTTAAAATGAGGGATTAGGATGTTATAAATTATTTTATTCAAAAATTTTCTAACTTATGTACTATATAAATACTTAGATTATTAATTTTATTTTTCTCCAAAATTTAAATTCAAGATGAAAGATAAATTTTTTTTTATCCCAGTGTAATGTTCATTACTTGAGGAGAAGTAATAGTTTAAAGTTTGGGGCAATTTTATAAGAAAAATATTAGTATGTTATTTTCTTATGCTTATGTTATTTTGAACTTGTAATCCTTATATTTTTAACAAGAAATTAAAAAAAAAAATTAGACCAATACCACAAATTTAGTGGCGTAGTGCCAGAACGCATTCTAGCATCATAAGACCACAATTTAAGTGCTACAACAAAGTGCTTGACAAAAATATGCAATAGTGCATAACATTGAGGTGCTACGCACTTAACGTCGCACTGCAAATCACCCATCACCACAATGGGAATCAGTCGGACAAGTGAACTGAAGTGACTATTAGTGAACTGATGCATTAGCTCAACAGTGTTATAGCGCCACCAAGCTAGCATTGTAGTGCTAGTTCAGTTAAATTTAAAAATTATAAATAATCATCTCATTCCTTATGGAAAGAGATTGGCAACTTGGAGGAGCCATTTCTAGTGTCAGTCTGTGATAGTGTGTTTGTGTGTCTAGGAGTTATATAATGGTGTATGTACTTTGCGTTTATTGTATTGGAGTCTTGTATTAAGGTGGAGTAAAGCAAAGGAGTGAGCAAAGGATTGCAGAATTATTTCTAATTTCTGAACTTTACTTTCTTATCTTTGAATTTGTATTATGAATTTGTACTTGTGAAACAGCTACTATAATAAATTATTTATGTTTTTTTATTATGCTTAATATAAATTCAACGCTTCCATATGTAGATAATAAATTTTTCTGAATTTGCGATGAATTAAAAATCATGAACTAATTATAGTAGGGTTTAAAATTTATTATATGATCTTTGTTTTTATTATACCTTTATACTTATGTTGATTTATGTATAGGTCTTACATAAATTCAAAATATTGTGTAAGATTTGGATCCTCGATGGATGGACTAGAAGAATAATTTAAGAATTTAGAATGTTGCCTGGCCATGCAAAGATATGGTGGTTAAAGTTATGTGGCCTAAAGGAGATAGTTTAAATATAATTAGTGAGGATCCAAACTTAGTCTCTGAAGAGCTCAATAAAGATGAGAAGCATAATTGCTCAAATCAACAACAATCATAAGAAATAACTCTCTAATTCAATCATGTTAATCTATGGATTCATAATTTTAGAACTTTTAAAAAGCTCAAAAACTTTTATTCCCGCATTTTGAAACTTTTACTTTAAAACTACAAATATCTTTTATATTAGCTCACTAAATAAATATAGCAGTATGGTAAGCAGTAATAAAGTGAACATAGGATATTTCTAATAGTTCCTCATGAAATTGACACTCTCTTCCTAGTTTTATTACTTGATATGATAATGTACATTTACATTGTGAACAAGATTTACACCTTAAAAAAATTGAACTTCTATTAAGTTAAATAATAGCTAAAACAATGTCTTATTTGTGTACCAGTCAACGCATCAAAATCCTTCATGCAATTTTATAAAATTGGTAAAGATTTAGTCACCAATTTAATCAAGAATTTTTATAAGAGTTTCTTCTAAGATGTAATTAACTATAGAGCCTTAGATTTATAAGAAACTTTGAATTCTAGTAAAATAAAATAAAATAAACTTTGCTTTAGTTCGCTTAAGTAAAGATAAAATCTATGCGTGTAGACAATCTTACCCTTGTTTATTTTCTTTTGCAAAATGATAGTTGAATATTATTTTATCTTTGAGTTATAAGGATATTCTCTATATTGCGTTTGAATATGAAAACTATAGAGTTTGCTTATATTCCTAAACCGATAATAAAATAGCATTTATGTCTTTCAAGATGGTATGTTTTTAGTTATGCATATTTGATTATAGGAATATAAATTAAAATCTAGTGGCAATATATTTTCCAATAGTTCTAAACATGTTATCTAATCATTTAGGAATGGGCCTTATGAAAGTTCGTTAGGGATGTTAAGCCCTTATGAACTGGCCCAAGGCTAACAAAGAGAGAAGTGAATTCAAAAAGAAGAATCTTTAAACAAAAACTCGAACTAAAACCAATATCACCACATAGAAAATCAACGATGCGGAAATTAAAGTGCAGAAGTAATAAAGAAAGAACACACCGGATTTATAGTAGTTCGGTCAAACCTTAACCTACGTCCACTCCTTGGAGGCACCATCCAAGTATTGCACTAAAATCGTGACTCTCCTTTAGCCCCCACAGCTAGGCAGAGAAGCTCTTACAAAATCACTTCCACCTTCCCCGGTGCAGCGGAGTCGCCGGGTCCTTTGACACCAATGAGATATTCTTCTTTGGTGAACTTACCTCGAGAAAAGCCTTGAATTCGATGGTACTAAGGTGCGAGTTCGCTGGAGCAACCGTGTGGAATCCCCTCCACACTCCCTTGAGTTCCCCCCCTCACAGGATCTTCTCCCTCTCAAACTCCACCCTTTCCTCTCTCCCTTTCAAGCTCTCTCTTCAAGTTTCCCCCACAAGAACGAAGCTACAATGGCTGCCAAAGACACTTACAAAGTGCCTTGTTAAAGCTTAAATAGAAGCTCTTAAAATGAGCTCATTAATGCAAGTTGCCGACATTATCGTCCAGGACGATAGGAATATCATCCTGTACGATCAGTACAATTTAAGCCCAATCAGCCGGGACGATTTGAGACGATCATAAGAAATTTATTCATATCATCCAGGACGATAATATATCGTCCTGGACGATCAATACAAATTATGGAATATCATCCTGAACATCGCCCTGAAAAACAGCTATCCGATGACCAATCGTCCAGCATATCATCCTGGACGATTTTGCGATCGTCCAGGATGATTTGACCGTGAAATCAAGTCATAATTTCTTTCCTTAAATTCCAGAGAAATTTTGGAAAAATTGCCCTAGATTGTCCTGGACGATATTTTATAGTTCTGGACGATCCACCGGAACGATGTCCAAAAATAAGTAATTCTTAAATAGATATGGCGGCTGATTTTTTCTGTTTTGAGCCTATCGTCCTAGCCGATACAAAATCGTCTAGGACGATGTGTTTTGCATAATGACGGCTGCTTTAATAAGGTTGCCCTAATTAGGGTTTCTGCTTTTGAACAGATCGTCCCGACTGATATAAATATCGTCAAGGACGATGTTACCAAAAATAGTAAACTCTAGGGAACAGTCATAAACTCTTATACGTTACAAAGCATCAGGAGCCACAACAAATACAATAGACTCAAGAAAGAAAAAAGTGTACAAACTGACTCAGACCTAGTCTACCCTATCTTGAGCTGGTTCCAAATTACAGTCCGATCATGTGAACCTGAAATGTCAGTATATAAGGTAGACGTATAGAAATAAGAATATTTGTTATCATCAAAATCATAAACCATTGATCCGCAACACCTTATGGGCCTACTCTTGATTAATTATGATGTCAATGAATGTGATACATATTATTAACTTGATGAGTGAAAAAAACAAGAAAATCACTACCAATAATATTAGTCATGTTAGTCACTATATTAATAGAATATTGGAATATGAGTTTCCACTAATATCACCAAACTATTTTGTGTTATAAAATTTGGAGTGATAAAGTGTGTGTTTAATATAATAGCTTTGCACAAAGATTAAACATGCACAAATAGAAGTATTTAAGATATTAAAATATCTATATGAAAATCCCAAATATGGGAAAGACCATGGGACCTACCCTCATTACAATAATCCACTGTATAATTGGAGATGTAAGAATTCACTCTTTTTTATAAGTTAAGAAGATGTGATTACTCAATTAAAAATAATAATTTGATTCATATTGGAGAGCTTTCATAAATTTGATGTCTACATGTCAACATTTGAAGTCTAGCTATTGTGTTGAATATTAGTAGTCAGATGAAAATAGTCAAATGATGGAATGTCTGGTGGTGGTGACAGCAATTGTTGATGGTGGTTGGTGGTGATGATTACTGGAAAATATAATAGAATTCTTTAGCTCTTTCGGCTCTTAAACCTTCTATATGTAGAAAATGAAGAACTATTTATAACCTTTCGAGAGGAGCATTTTGGTAAATTTAACCATAATTTAAAATACTCCATCGAACGGCAATAATGACCTTGATCATACATTATTTATTTAATATTTGAGTGCCTTAATGATCTTAGAGATAAATGATCTTTTGCTCACTAATTCATCTCTTCAAGCTGGTCAATTTGACTATAAATATATAAGGTTTGGATATCAATTGGTCCTTAAATTAATGTTCTGAAGCATCCAAATATATTTTCAACTATTTGATTTGACTCATTTGGAGTCAGATTAGATCATTTGTCACGTCAATAAATTTGTCTCGTTGAGATGCTATGTTCTCTTATAATTTTGTTCAAACCAAAATTTAAATGTTTCTAGATACATCAAGACTGGTTTTTTTGACCGATTCATATTGAATCCAGCGAATTTATGATAAATCTCATGAATTCATAATGAACATGACAAGTTTATGTTGTAATTGCAAGTTCATCATGAATCTAACTAGTTCATTTTAAAACTAATGAGTTCATTATTCCCATCATATTAATCATAATCCGATATTCAAAATATTTGAGTGTACAATAATTTTAACAAGAACAAAATTTTAAATTAGGTATTATTAAAATTTTAATAATGTATTTAAGTATCAAAATAAATAAATTTAAAAATAGACAAAATCATCCATCAAACATGCGACTTATGCTTGCTCAGACTTGTTGAGTCATATGTCACTCGCCGCACTAACATGCGACATATTTAAAAAAAAAAAATACTAATGTAAGTTGCTCGTTAAATGGATGATTGGCTAGAGTAAGCTCTAAAAAATAAATTAAAAATAAAATAAATAGAAAGTATATTATATAAATATATTTTAAAAATAATTAAAAATTAAAAAATAGACATACGCAAAAAAAAAATGTAAAATTTAATTTTTATATTTTATTAAAAGTCAACAGTTTAAAGTTCATGAAATCCTACAGCCAACAGAAATCATACTGATTACTCGATGCGGATACAGAACAGTTTTGCTTTTACAAAGTATATTTGCCTTCTTAGATTGGTTTTAAAGGCGCAGGTAAGCCAAATTATGCTGGTGGGTTCACCTAACGCCAATTCCCTCACCTAAATCCAAAATCAAATCACCAGCTCCATCTGAATTTTGAAGGCCTCGGAGCCATAAAGTAGGTGGGCTGCTTCCCATGTTGAAAGTACGCATTCCAACATCCTTCAATGGATGCCACGTGTTGACATTAACGGTCCAGATTTAACATGAGCTCTCTTTTTATTTGGGCAACCTTTTCCTTATTCGTTAAGACAGAAATTCATTATTTGTTCAGTTCACAGAAATCTTCACCTACCTGATCATGGGAAAGGTACATGTGGCATGGTTCGTTGAGTTTCGTTACCGACTCCTCGTGTAGTGGAATCATGACCTTTTCATTCCATTTTATTTCTTTTCTTTTCATTTAAATATCAAAAATCATGTGAAAATTCTAGAAAGGAGAATAACCCAAAGATGGGAACTAGCTACAATAATCCTTTATAGAACATAATATTAAAAAAAAAAAACATCTATTCCTCACACTTGAAGAATAAAAGATTATGTTATTCTCGTTTGTAGGGATTACATAATTTAGCACTCCATAGGCTGACAATTAAAAGCCAGGTTCAGAGTTTAATCGGAGTTTGAAGATAGTGGCGGCAATTGTTGATGATAATCATTCACATTGATAATCGAAACATACAATGGAACTATTAAATGCTTTTTTTAACAAAAGAAGTTATAATATTGAGATTGATCTCCCCCGTTCAAACTTCTTAAAGGCTTTCTTTATTGGAGGTGTTTAGAATTTTGAATCTCAATAAGAATATTAGCATTGAATGTATTTAAATAGGGTATAATTAGAAGGCATTGGAAGAATTGAGTGTAGTTGATTTTTACACTAATGTTTTCTTCATTGGAGAGTGACCAATTGTTTATAACTTTTTATAATTGGAGAAGAATTTCTTTTCAAGTGCTTTTGATGAGCATCAATGACCTCGTTAGTATTTATTTGATCTTCTACTTAATGAATGAAATTAGCATACAAGCGAACAATCTTGTCACGTTAATGAAAAGTAGAAATATCCAAGGCAAGGTCCTCCTAGAAAAACACCTTTTAATAACTTTGGATATATTCATATGATTTGGCATGATTTAGAAGATTTTTTTTTTAAATACTTCTTAAGGTTCTCTCCCTCATTTTGGCAAATCGTAGTAAGGTGGGATGAGACCTTGACTATTCTTCAATTGACAATAAATTATTTAATTAATAGTATGGTCATATCAACAAAAGTATGAATAATTTTACCCAAAAGAGAATAAAATCATGTACGGGCATATCCTTAAATATTATAAAGAAAACTATATAAATAACTATATTAGAGAAATGTAAAATGCGCATGATGGTCATGTAATGATTTATATGCTCATAATTGTCAGAAGTTTCATCATATAGATCAATTATAGTTAACTTAAACCCCATTGAAATAGGATAATGAAGAATTATATCAATTAGGGGTAAAGTTTCTTGAAAGTTATGGAGATGAGTAAAATGATTTCTTTTCCTCAAAGGGCATTTCTCTTGAATAAGACTTTGCATCACATCTCTTATAACATCACGAGAGGCATCAAAAAAATGATGTTAATTTAAGTGCTTTATCGTTAGTGGAGGACTATGGGTTGGCTGAAAAACATGAAGAGAATGTGTTAAGCTGATAATGTTGGAGAGAACTTGATGACCTTGTAGTGGGGGTGCTATAAAATAATGTAGTAATTCTTGGTTCGTTTTATTTATTTTATTAAGGGAGAACTCCATTATATTATGATGGTGCACTTTGTAGTCCATCTCCTCCAAGAGTTGTCATATTTAACTAGAAGTTCTTCCATCCTATATATTCACTCCTCCAAAGTGATGCATGGGAAGTCTTCACCACCTATAACATGTTATTATTGATTGAGAGATTGTTTTTTAACTATTTAAAACATATAGTATGTTAGGAATGTTCACACAAATATTGTCAAATTATTACATGCTAAAAATTTACATATGTTTTATATCTTAGCTTTGGATAAACAATTAAGCATGTATGGATTAAAGTTGTAAGATTAATAAAATTTAAATAAAAGTTAAGTAAGAGAAAAAACCGTGAGGTTTAACCTAGGTGAAATAATACATTAAAGAATATATGATACAAAAATCCTCCTTTAATCAAAATTGAAGAATAAAGGATTATATTATTCTCATTATAGTGATTACAGAATTCAGATGTCACACGTGGACAAATAAAAAACCAACATAAGGTGAGGGTTAGAACATGACTAGTGTCTATATATGATAGCAATGATTGCTAGTGATGATCGTCAACAATAAAAACAATAAATGCTAGAGAACTCTTTAGTTTTCTCAACTCTTGAACATTTATATTTGTAGAGAATGATGTCATATTTATAGTAACTTTGAGATGCATATTTTGATAAATTTGGCCAAATTCAAAGAACTCCATCATCCATATTGATCCCCAGCCTTTTTATTATAAATTATTTATAAAAAACTGAATTTCTTAATGATGTCATAATAAAGTGATCTTAGGCTTGTTACATTCATATTGTCAAGTCACTCGATCTGATTATAATCATATTATAATTGATTATTTGGTCTATCAATTTATGTTCATAAGTTTTGAAATATAATTTAATTGCTTGATTATAGATCATTTGGAGTTGGATAAGATCATTTATAGTGTCGATAAGTTCGTCTCATTGAAATGTTTAGATCGATTATAAATTTGTTGAAATCAGAGTTCAAATGATTCCGAATTTTAAAATTTTTGAATTCAAATATTACATCAAGATTTATGTTGATGATGTGAATTTGTGGAGTGGTACTAGATTAAAAAAAAATTATGTGAAATATTTTAATATAAGATATACAATTAAGCATATCATATATAATAGTACTCTTATTATAAGTTGGCTAATTTTAAAATTCATTATAATATATTTTGTATATCTATATATATTAATGTAGGTAACTCGTACATATCGTACAGATCCACACTCAAAGAACTCCACTATTATGAATGCTCTTCCAAAACAAGTCTCGCCTTGAGCTGCAGTCATTAGAACTAAGCTATGAACAAACATGTGTTGTCCCTCATGGATCTTGCAGTATAGATGATCATATCAAAGTTGCATGTGTTCCTCATGAGTTCAACCAAAGAGCTTGCCTCAACATCCTTTGAATTGAAGAGGTGTTTGCTTTAAGAGGATTATGCTTTCTTAGTAGCTGTCCACAACTAATGGTATTTTCCTTCCACATATACTTCATCCAATCTAAAAGAGGCTCATGTCTATGAAGCCTATAATTGTGGCTCTATCAACTATGTTCATCCCCTAGCTTATATTTACACTCACGATGAGGGACTCTCCCCCGACACTAAATCCTAATTACCCACAATACTCACCAAAGGGTGTATAGCGCCATGTAAGAAGTAGATGGTCATATGTATACATCCCATTTTAGTCTGCGTGTCTATACAAGTTTATATTTATCAGATCATGAAATAGTTCTTTAATATTAGGAATAATATTTCATGTATTCATATTATCCTATAACTAAGGAGTTACGAGATATATTTTGAACTTCATATCTGTTGCATCATGGAGTATTTGCAGAGGTAGAGAAATATAAAGTTTAACATCTTAACTTTTACGAAGATCCAGCACACAATCAGATAGAGAGAGGGTGCAATATTTATAAGAGACACCAAGATTTTTATATGGAAAACCCTAAAAAAGGGGGGAAAACTATGGGGCCTAGCCCAATTTGAATGAATCACTAGTATTTACAGTTGATTACAAATGAGGCCCTTCTTTGGGCGATCTCCTTAGGTTGATATATATTATGTAGAGTACATTACATGGTGGGAATACAAAGAATCACTGTCGATATATTTGTTTGTTGGAAGGACCGTAGTCGGTGGGCGACGAAAGTCGAAAGGATCATAATTGACGGGCGACGGAGGTCGAAATTGTTTGAATAGTTGCTATTTGAATGATTTATATTTGTGCAACTTATGTAGTTTTGATGATTCCAAACATTATTGTTCAGATGTATAGTTATCTCCTAACAATTTTAGAAGATTTGCATTTGCTCTTGTGTGTACTAACATTTCAGGAAAATCAGACTCCAGACTACGAAAACTTCAAATCAAATTCAACATGAGATATTTTGTTTATTTGAAGTTTGCCTTTTCTTTGAAAGGGAGTGATTGTAATTGAGTGAATAAAATCTCACACACACAAATAAGGAGATCTTAAAATTCTATACTTATCGTACAGAACGATATTTATCGTACTGGACGATCTGTCAGTTATCTCCTATAGAGCACTTGGAACGAATAGGAACTTGTTTGAAAAATTTTTCTAAGTCCTATTCGTCCAAGACAAATTTTATTATCGTCCCGGACGATGGGTTCTCTGTAAAATTTTCGTCCAGACGAATTTTATCATCGTACGAGGCGACCAGTCCTCTGGAAAATTTTCGTCCAGACGAAAATAAATATCGTACTGGACGATCAGCTCTCTGGAAAATTTTCGTCCAGACGAAAACAAATTATCGTCCGCGGCGATTGGTGGTCTGGAAAATTATCGTCCGCGGCGATCCAGGATCGTACAGGACGATCCACTGCGTACAGAATTGAAAACTTGCAGTTTTTGGGCGGTTTTTCATGTCTTTTGTATAAATAGTCCAAATTAGACTGCCACCCAATCTTTTTGTCATTTGATCTTCGTGCCTCTTGAGAGAATAGCCAAGGAGAGAGTGGAAGAGAGCATTCAAAGGAGGATTCCTACCACTGGAGCGAGAAGGCTTCACTTGGATTACTAAGGTAAGAGTCTCTACTTGTGAAATTGGATTTCTTCACTCTTTTCCTTCTTCCTTCTAGATTCTTGTGAGAAGATCAGTCAAGGAGATCCGGTTCTCTGCCGACACTTGAAAAGTGTGAACAGACGAAGGGTTCTCTGCCCACACTAGGAGAGTGTAAAAGGACGAAGGTTCTCTGCCTACACTTGGAGAGTGTGAACAGCCGTAGGGTTCTCTACCCACACTAGGAGAGTGTAAAAGGACAACGGTTCTCTGCCAGCACTGTGGATTATGTAAAAGGACGACGGTTCTCTGCCGCACCGGGTAGTGGTGAAAAGAGTGTTTTGTACAGGCTTCTCCGCCTTGCTATGGGTGCTAAAGGAGAGTCACTTTGTGGTATTAGTGCAATACTCAGAGGGTGCCTCTGAGGAGTGGATGTAGGTCTGGTTATAGACCGAACCACTATAAATCTGGTGTCATTTACTTTATTGCTTTTACGTTTCCGCACTTTAAATTTCAGTTTTAACAACTCTGTGGTTGAAAAACATTTTTCTACAAACTTTAAAAGAAAAATTTTATTTCGGTTCAACTTTATCATTAAGAGGGTTTAAAATTTTTAAAACTACCAATTCACCCCCCTCTTGGTAGCCGTGGGACATTTACTTAGGCTTAACAACCTAATTACTGGACTCAACAAGTAGTATCAGAGCCTTGTTTCAAAATCATAAGTTTGAACTACTTTTTGATTAACGTAGACGGCTACATTTGGAAACCGAAACACACCTGAGGGTTACTCTATCACTAGACCTCCACTGTTTGACAATATTCCTTTTGATTTTTGGAAAACACGCATGTCTACTTTCTTGTAGTCACTTGATTATCGCATGTGGATGCTAGTCCAGGAAGGTTACACAAAACCAACTAGATTAGTTGATGGAATTAGGGTAGAAACACCTTATGCAGATTGGACTATAGAAGAACGTGACTTAGCATAATTAAATGCGAAATGTTTAAATAGTTTCTTTTGTGCTTTAAAATCTGAAGACTACATGCGAGTTTCCACTTGTAAAAGCGGAAAAGACATATTGGATAGACTTTGTATTACTTATGAAGGGACAAATGAGGTTAAGCAATCAAGACTCAATATCTTGTTACATGACTACGAATTATTTCGCATGAAACCTAATGAATCTATATCTGACATGTACACAAGATTCACTCAAATTGTCACCTCTTTGCATGCACTTGGTAGGGAATTAACAAATGCTGAAATGGTTAATAAGATTCTTCGTTGTTTACCTACTGCATATGATGCTAAAATTACTGCAATTACAGAGTCTAAAGATCTGAACATTTATTCAATTGACAATCTTCTTGGTTCACACATTGCTTACGAGCAAGGAGTAAGTCAAAGAAAGATTGATTTAGGTGAACCAAGAAAGGACAAGAATATTGCACTAAATGTGGAAGAGTCAAAAAGTGAACACTCACAACCTGAGGATGAAGACGATATTGCACTGATGACTAGACAATTCAGAAGCTTTTTAAAGAGGAAGCAGAAGAGACGCCAGCAATGGAATAGAGGTAAGTATAACAGAAATGGCAAGGTTTCTAATGAAGTGATTTGTTATGAATGCAGGAAACCAGGTCATATAAAGACTGATTGTCCAAAACTCAAAGCCACTCCTAGCAAGGAGAAGGTAGAGGAGAAACCAATGGTAAAGAAGGGCAAGAAGAAGTTTCAAAAGGCTTTTTGGGCGGACTCAGCTTCAGACTCATCTGAGACTGAAAAAGAAGAAGAAGTCACCAACCTTTGCTTGATGGCAGATAAATCTGAACAATCAGATCAAGAAGAGGTATGTGATTTAACTTATAATGAATTATTTGAAGTTTCTGAACACATGCATGATGCATATAGGAAAACGAAAAAGATGCATGCTAGTTTAGTTTTAGAATTGGAAGAGCTTAATAAGGAACACGAAATCCTTAGGAAAGATCATGCTTTAATTGATAGCAACCACATGAAACTACTTGATGAATATGATGACTTGAATAAAAATTTTGAGAATTTAAAATCATCCTATGCTGAACTTGAAAAAGAATTTAAGAAATTTAAGGATGAATCTGAGAGCAAGACATATAGAATCAATTATACAAATCGAATCTTGGAGGATATGAATTCATTTTACAAACTTACTATAAGAGCTCTCGAGGATAATAGGAACCCCCCTAAACTTGAAGATTTTACAAATCCTAAATATTATCCTAAATTCATGAAATCCCTTAGAAGACAATCATATGAAAGAAAACATAGGAATATTTTTCCTAATGTTAAATGTAACAATTGTGGATTTTTGGGACATATATCTCACACCTGCACTTTAAAGATGAAACCTAATTTGGTGTGGAGAACTAAGATGCATAAACCTAGACATATCACACATGCATCTGATTATAAATTTCATAAAGGTGAACCCAAACTAGTTTGGGTTCCCAGGTCTAACATTTGAGAATTTTGCAGGAATTCTCTCACACAAGACCTCGTGAGAGTATATGGTATCTAGACAGCGGATGTTCTAAGCACATGACTGGAGATACTGCTCAATTCATAACGCTGGAAGCCAGGAGTGGAGGCAAGGTTACACTTGGAGATAATACCACAAAGAAAGTGGTTGGATCAGGTATGATTGGAAATTTGAAAAACTTTTTCATAGACAATGTTTTATTAGTTGAAGGCTTAAAACATAATTTGCTTAGCATAAGTCAGCTATGTGATAAGGGCTATAATGTAAAATTTTTACCTACTAGCTGCATAATTAGCCTAAATGGGAAAATTGTTTTAAATGGAAAAAGGGTGAACAATGTCTACATGCTAGATTTAAATTGTATTCAATCTCCTACTGCTTTTTGTTTGAAAACTGTTTCTGATGAATCATGGCTTTGGCATAGGAGACTTTGTCATTCTAGTATGAAAAATCTTAGAAAAATTACCCAAAAGAATTTGGTGAGAGGAATACCTAAACTAGACTTTACTAAGGACCATCTGTGTGATGCATGTCAACTAGGAAAACAAGTGAAGTCCTCTTTTAAGTCCAATAAAGATCTTAGGACCAGTAAACCATTAGAAATTCTTCACATGGATCTTTTTGGACCTGTAAGCACGGTAAGTCTAGGAGAATAGGTATATGGATTTGTTATAGTAGATGATTTTTCAAGATTCACCTGGGTTAAATTTCTTTTTCATAAGAGTGAATCATTTGAGAAATTCAGAAATTTTTCAACTTGGATACAAAGAAAACTAGGATGTGAAATAATTTCTATACAAAGTGATCATGGAGGAGAATTTGAAAATGAAAGATTTGAAGATTTCTGTAAAGAAAAAGGGATTGATCACAATTTTTCTGCACCTAGAACTCCTCAACAAAATGGAGTAGTTGAAAGAAAGAACAGAACATTAATAGAAGCCGCCCGAGCAATGTTAGCAGAATACTCACTTCCTAGATATTTTTGGGCTGAGGCGGTTAGCACTGCATGCTATGATCTGAATAGGGTGAATGTGAGATCAAATTTGAATAAAACACCCTATGAGTTGCTAAAAGGTATAACACCAAATTTGTCTCATTTGCATGTATTTGGTTGCAAGGTGTTCATACATAATAATGGAAAATCTGCCTTAGGAAAATTTGATCCAAAATCAGATGAAGGAATTTTTGTTGGATATTCAAGTGTTAGAAAATCTTATAGAGTATTCAACAAAAGAACTTTAGTCATTGAAGAAACCACACATGTTGTTTTTGATGAAAATGGAAACATGGAAGAGCCAAAAGTTGTTGAAGAAGAAATTGAAGAAAACTCCCAAAAGATTGATAGATTAAATTTGGAAGAAAATGTGGAAGAAAATTTAGAAAGAGAAGACCCTTTGCCTAGAGATTTGAGATTTTCTAAAAACCATCCAAAGGAATTGATTATAGGTGAACCAAGTGAGGGTGTTAGAACTAGGCGTGGATTAAACAAGGAAGTCAATCATTCAGCCTTTATTTCAACTATTGAACCCACTAACATTGATCAAGCACTTTCAGATGAATTTTGGATATTGGCCATGCAAGAAGAGTTAAATCAATTTGTAAGAAATAAAGTTTGGGAACTAACTACAAGGCCAAAAGATCAAAGTGTTGTTGGAACCAAGTGGGTGTTCAAAAATAAAATGAATGACTCAGGAGTAGTCATTAGAAATAAGACTAGATTAGTAGCTAAGGGGTATAATCAAATTGAAGGAATTGATTTTGAGGAAACTTTTGCCCCTGTAGCTAGACTTGAAGCAATTAGGGTTTTACTAGCCTTTGCCTGTTTTAAAGGTTTTAAATTATTTCAAATGGATGTCAAAAGTGCTTTTTTAAATGGGGTAATTGAGGAAGATGTTTTTGTAGAACAACCTCCAGGTTTTGAAAATTCTAAATTTCCAAATCATGTTTTCAAATTAAAAAAGGCATTATATGGATTGAAACAGGCACTTAGGGCTTGGTATGAGAGGTTAAGCACCTTCCTACTTGAAAGATCTTTTGAAAAAGGAAGTGTGGATACAACTCTCTTTTTAAGGAAAATTGGAAAGGATATACTTATTGTTCAAATTTATGTGGATGACATCATCTTTGGATCTTCAAATAAACATCTTTGTGATGATTTTTTTAAAACAATGAGTAGTGAATTTGAAATGAGTCTAATGGGAGATTTAAATTACTTTCTAGGATTTAGCATTAAGGAACTTGAGGAAGGTACTTTTCTTAGTCAAACCAAATATATTAAGGACATCCTCAAAAAATATGAAATGGACAATGCTAAACCTGTTAGTACACCAATGAGTTCTTCAGTTCAGTTGGATAAAGACCTTAAGGGAAAATCTGTTAATCAAAAGAAATTTAGAGGGATAATTGGATCTTTACTTTACTTGACTGCTAGCCGACCAGATATTATGTTTAGTGTTTGCTTATGTGCTAGATTTCAATCAGATCCAAAAGAATCACATTTGACAGCAGTAAAAAGGATTTTAAGATATCTACTAGGAACTCAAAACTTAGGAATTTGGTATCCTAAGTTTAGCTCTTCATTTGAAATTATTGGTTACTCAGATTCTGACTTTGCAGGCTGTAGAGTGGATAAGAAAAGCACTTCTGGAACATGTCAATTCATTGGAAATTCATTAGTTTCATGGTCTAGTAGAAAACAAAATTCAGTGGCACTATCTACTGCAGAAGCAGAATACATTGCATTAGGAAGTTGTGTGGCACAAGTACTTTGGCTAAAATAACAGTTGATTGACTTAGGATTAACTATAGGCACTATTCCAATTTATTGTGACAATACTAGTGCTATTTGCATTTCCAAAAATCCTATTCAACATTCTAGAACCAAACACATTGATATAAGGCATCATTTCATAAGGGATCATGTATCCAAAGGAGAAATTGAACTCATACATGTTTCAACTGAAAATCAACTTGTAGACATTTTTACAAAACCTTTAGCCTTTGATACCTTCAGTACTTTAAGAACAAGGCTTGGTGTTATTGATTTGAATGCTTAACCAAAATGTCTTTGCAACATTGATACTTGTTGTGTTTTGTTTTTTTTTTATTTTGTGAATTTTGTGTGTTTTTTGAATGAATTGTTTTTGGATTTATGATTTTGTTTTATGTTTTCTGTGTTTTTTGAATGTTTTTGTTAATTTAAAAAATCAAAATTAAATTTTTTTTGGAGGACATCGTCCAGGATGAAATTGTTTTCGTACGGGACGATGTGTGAAGGAACAGTTTGCGCGAATTTAACCCGTTTTGAGAGCAGTTTTTAATTAGATCGTCTGTATGATATGTAATTGTCCAGGACGAATTTTTTCTCTCTCAAACGTCGGGACGATTGAATGCAGCGGTTGAGTGGATAAGATAGTTTTTAATACGAACTTCGTCTGTACGAAATTTGTTCGTCTGTACGAACATGTGTCGGTTCATTGTAGGGGACGGTTTTCAAGAGTCATTAAAACGATTCACTTTTTGATCGTCTGTACGAAATTTTTTCGTCTGTACGATCGGTCAAGTCAAAAAGCCTGTACGAAGGGACGCATCGTAAGTTGTGTTGAATACGAAAAGCCGTTACATTTTGGACGAATTGGATCGTCTGTACGAAATTACTTCGTCCAGACGAACGATAATTTTTTGTCCAGGACGAATATTTTCGTCCAGGACGAACGTATCGTTTTTCTTTAAATATGAAGGCTTTCAAACTTGACAATCACACTTTCAAACTTCTTTTTCAATCCCTTTCTACATCAAATCAACAATGGCCTCCTCTAGCAAAAGACAAAAGGTTTTGGTGAGGAAACCAAATAGGAATGCCCCAGACAACTTCCTTTCCAAGGCAAATGAGGAATCTTTTCCTCGTTTTGCATCTGCAAAAATCACTCCGTCTCGCATTCTTATCCAAACAGAGTTGAAATTTCGGGTATTGCACCTCTTCACCTCAACCCAATTTCAGTTCATTCTTTCTCTCGCCCACTTCTACAATAAGCAAACTTACCACTACTTTCTAGCCAACATGAGTTTCAATTCTGATCACTCTATCATTAGTTCTTTTGTTTTTAAGAAAAAAGTTGAGATCACCAAGCACGACCTTGGCGCATTTTTAAATTTAAGAACTGAGGGATATAGAGCCCACACCCTAATGTCAGAAACCTCCTTCAAATGGTTTCAAATCAATAGGGTAATTAGAGAAAATGCGATTGACAATCATGTTGCTAGAGTCTCCGGTATAACCCAAGATGCCCGAATCATCCAGCATATCCTTAGATCCTCAATTATTCCTAAAGCTGGTGATAGGATTAACATTACTCCTCTCCTTTCTTGTCTAACATTTTTAATCATGCAAAGACATCCTATTGATGAAGCCCAACTCATCATAGATCATATCTATGGGCTTTCAGAAATAGGACATGCTGATCAGAAGAGGAAGAAGAACATTTCATTAGGGCACTTAATTACTTATATTTTGGAGAAGAAGTACAATATAGTGCATCCTGATGAAGAATATGAAGAGCCAGTTTACTATAACGATGCATCATTCAGATTGCTCTTCAAGGAGGAAAAAGAAAAAGCACATGCTAGTGCTTCAGAAGAAGAAGAAGAAGAAGGAGTGCAAGCTTCTGCTTCTCAATCAGATTACCAGAATCTGATTGAGAGATTTGATAGACTAGAGACTCACATTGATCAAAGGTTTGATCAATTTGATGCTCAACTTACGCAGCAGCAACAAGACATTGGTAACATTAAAGATGAAGTTCATGAAATTAATACCAATGTCATGTTGATGGCCTCCTACTTCAATCTCTTTGGCGGCATTCCTCCTCCTCCTCCAGAACAGTAGAATTGTTTTTTATGTGTGTCTGTTGTATTTTTTTTTGTTTTGTTTTTGTTTGTTTTGTTTTTATCTTATCTGTGTTATTGTGATTGTTTTTATGTTTTTTAAGTTCAATGTATTTTTTTGTGTAATCCGTTCCTTTAATTTTAATGAAAGTTTGTTTCTATTAGATTTGTTTTGAAATGTGGTTAATGTTTGTGAATTTCATTAGTATTATTTAATCTACATAGTGCTTAAATTCGATTATAATTTGAGATTATCTATATTAGAAAATCTAGACTTTCTAAATTTATAATTTGTTTATAACTTGTTGTAATTAGAACTTTTAAATTCATGTCTATTCATTTAGACTACATAAAAGTTAATATTATTATTGCAATTTTGATGTTTTCTTATTTTGTATTTCTATGCTCAAATGATATTTATGGACCTAGAAATATTTGAAATTTTAGATTATAGATTTTGGAAAGAATTGATCAAATTACTCTTGAACATTGTACAAATGTACAAAAATCAAAAGGAATTCGCAAAAATTTGCAAAGTGAAAAAGAGGCACAAAATAAGCCCAACCAAAGAAAAATACACAAAAATGTGCTCCAAAACTTTGAAAAGATACGCAAAGCGCCACATGAGGTAATTCTCTTCTTTCCAAATTCATTCAATTTCTTAATTCAAATTGATCTTATGTTCATTTATATTATATTGAACTTTGAAATATAGAATTTTTTTTACATCTCTCTTGTAATGATCTTCAATAGTCAAATGTCTAAATTGAATCATGTCTTTGATAAATTCTTCTTACTTACAATGTTATATCATATCTTAAATTTTATGAATTTCTATGATTCACCTAATATCTTTAGTTTAAAATTGCATACCCTATGTCAAATCACAATTTAGATTAAATTTTAAAAATGAATTTCATATAATTATTTACATTTCTTGTCTTTTTTTTTCTTCACTTTTTGTTGCTGTCAAAAAGGGGGAGAAATTATTGTGTTTGTGTTTTTTATTTTTTGTTTTCTATTTTTTATTTCTGTTTGCAAGTTTTTTGTTTGTGTTAAAAACTTTTGTGTTAAAAAACTTAAAAAAAAAACAACAAAAATATTGTTCTTTAATGCCTCCTTATTTTAATGTCTCATCAATTCAGGGGGAGTTTAGGAGATAGGAAAATTTGTTTAACTTGAAACCTTACAAATAATAATTGTTTTGCTATCATCAAAAAGGGGGAGATTGTTTGAATAGTTGCTATTTGAATGATTTATATTTGTGCAACTTATATAGTTTTGATGATTCCAAACATTATTGTTCAGATGTATAGTTATCTCCTAACAATTTTAGAAGATTTGCATTTGCTCTTGTGTGTACTAACATTTCAGGAAAATCAGACTCCAGACTACGAAAACTTCAAATCAAATTCAACATGAGATATTTTGTTTATTTGAAGTTTGTCTTTTCTTTGAATTAATTTTGAAAGGAAGTGATTGTAATTGAGTGAATAAAATCTCACACACACAAATAAGGAGATCTTAAAATTCTATACTTATCGTACAGAACGATATTTATCGTACTGGACGATCTGTCAGTTATCTCCTATAGAGCACTTGGAACGAATAGGAACTTGTTTGAAAAATTTTTCTAAGTCCTATTCGTCCAGGACGAATTTTATTATCGTCCCGGACGATGGGTTCTTTGTAAAATTTTCGTCCAGACGAATTTTATCATCGTACGAGGCGACCAGTCCTCTGGAAAATTTTCGTCCAGACGAAAATAAATATCGTACCGGACGATCAGCTCTCTGGAAAATTTTCGTTCAGACGAAAACAAATTATCGTCCGCGGCGATTGGTGCTCTGGAAAATTTTCGTCCAGACGAAATAAATAATCGTCCAGGACGATCGGCTCTCTGGAAAATCTTCGTCTAGACGAACATATTTTCGTCCAAACGATGAACCGACTTAGAACAGTTTTCAGCAGTTTCTAGAACTGACCTTGTAATAACCGTTCGTACTGGACGAACCTAGTTCGTACAGGACGATCAGCTGTACGAAGTCATTTCGTACACATATACAAATTGGGTCATTTCAGATCGTTTAAGTAAAATCGTCCAGGACGATCCAGGATCGTACAGGACGATCCACTGCATACAGAATTGAAAACTTGCAGTTTTTGGGCGGTTTTTCATGTCTTTTGTATAAATAGTCCAAATTAGACTGCCACCCAATCTTTTTGTCATTTGATCTTCGTGCCTCTTGAGAGAATAGCCAAGGAGAGAGTGGAAGAGAGCATTCAAAGGAGGATTCCTACCACTGGAGCGAGAAGGCTTCACTTGGATTACTAAGGTAAGAGTCTCTACTTGTGAAATTGGATTTCTTCACTCTTTTCCTTCTTCCTTCTAGATTCTTGTGAGAAGATCAGTCAAGGAGATCCGGTTCTCTGCCGACACTTGGAAAGTGTGAACAGACGAAGGGTTCTCTGCCCACACTAGGAGAGTGTAAAAGGACGAAGGTTCTCTGCCTACACTTGGAGAGTGTGAACAGCCGTAGGGTTCTCTACCCACACTAGGAGAGTGTAAAAGGACGACGGTTCTCTGCCAGCACTGTGGATTGCGTAAAAGGATGACGGTTCTCTGCCGCACCGGGTAGTGGTGAAAAGAGTGTTTTGTACAGGCTTCTCCGCCTTGCTGTGGGTGCTAAAGGAGAGTCACTTTGTGGTATTAGTACAATACTCAGATGGTGCCTCTGAGGAGTGGATGTAGGTCTGGTTATAGACCGAACCACTATAAATCTGGTGTCATTTACTTTATTGCTTTTACGTTTCCGCACTTTAAATTTCAGTTTTAACAACTCTGTGGTTGAAAAACATTTTTCTACAAACTTTAAAAGAAAAATTTTATTTCGATTCAACTTTATCATTAAGAGGGTTTAAAATTTTTAAAACTACCAATTCACCCCCCTCTTGGTAGCCGTGGGACATTTACTTAGGCTTAACAACCTAATTACTGGACTCAACAGAAATGACTGTAATCGATGAGAGAGGTAAGTCGAAAGAACCGTAGTCGGCAGACGACAGAGGTTGGAAGGACCACGTCAGGTAGAAGTCCAGCAATGGACATAAGTCCAGCGTTAGATAGGAGTTCAATGAATATCCGACGACGAACAGAAGTCTGGCTACCGTTAGAAGAAGTCTGACGACGAATAGAAGTCCGGTGTTAGGTAGAAATCTGGAAATGAGTGGATGCCCGACGTTAGGTAGAAATTCGGTGGCGAGTGAAGGACCGACGTCGGGTAGATGTCCGATGTCAATCAGCGGCCAGGCAGAACTCCAGCGTTATGTAGAAGTCCGACGTCGGGTAGAAATCCGGCGACGAGCGGAGGTATGATGTCGGGTAGAAATCTGACAGAAGTTCGGTGATTGGCAGAAGTCCGACGACGGGAAGAAATCCGATGATAAACAGAAGTCTGTCAATGGATAAAAGTCTAGCGTCGGATATAAATCTAGCGATGAGCGGAGGTCCGACATGGGGTGAAGTCCGACGTCAGTCGGCGGCCAGGAAGAACTCCGGTGTTAGGTAAAAGTCTGTTGTCGGGTAGAAATTCGGCGACGAGCGGAGGTCCGGCGTGGGGTAGAAATCCGACAGAAGTCCGATGATCAGCGGAAGTCCTACGACGATAAGAAGTTCAGCAATGGACAAAAGTCCAGCGTCAGGTAGAAAGCCGGCAATGAGCGGAGGCCCGACGTCAGGTAGAAGTTCGACGTCAGTCGCCAATTGGGTATAACTTTGGCTTTAGATGGCATTCGGGCAGAACTTCGATGTCGATAGGCTGCTGGGTGAAAGTCTGGCGGTGGTCGAAGAAGAGTCTCTTCCTTCTCTTCCTTGCTTACTTCTCTCTCTTTCTTGCTTGGGGCTCCTTTTTCCTCTCCTTTGGGGTCCCTTTCTATAAGAAATGAGGGGTCCATTTATAGTTTTCTGATAGTGACATGACCAGTAAATAAGAGGAAGATAAGGGGTAAATTGGGAGTGGTTTGAATGGATGACTGATGTTGAATTCCTTGATCATGAATCATTTTATTAGGCATTTGAATGCCTTAATGATATCAGAATTTTATGATCTTGAGCTCGTTGGATTCTTCTCGTGGAGCTGCTCGATTCGACTATAAGAATGTCACGTTAGAAACCCATTTGGTAATCCAAATTATGATTTTAACCTTCCGAATGTGCTTCATGTCTTTGATTTGGACTCATTTGGCCTCGGATTGAGTCGAATTTGGAGTCGTTGAGTTCGTATTTCCATGACATTCAGTTTGACCATAAGTTTGCTAAAATTGTAGCTAAGATGATCTCCAATTTAATTTTTGATGTTTCCAATCTTGATTTTGCTTTGAGACTCGTGTCCGATCAAGATAAATTTTTGAGGATATATCAAAATTATTTTTATTAATTATAGAGATCATTTAACACCTCATTTATTTTCCAAACATAAATGAGTGTCCAAAGTAATTGTCTCATCTCATTTTCTTACTCTGATTAACTGAAATTTTTAGTAAAATGATGCGCCTCCGACAAACAAATTAAGACCCAACATATTTTATATAGAATATTTCTTATATAATTTATTTTTCTCTTCAATATATATATATATATATATATATATATATATATATATATATATATATATATATATATATATATATATATATATATATATATATATATATATATATAGAATTCAGAAAAATAAAATTTATCTTTACTGCATTGGAACTCTTTGCATATTGATTTTAAAATAAATTTAAAGATTCTATTGAGCCGCTCATCCTTTCGAAAAAAAATTGTTTTAACCCAACATGAGCAACCTGCTACGAGGGTAGCGAGGCTATGATCTCTTAAAATACAGCCAAGTTTCACTGGAAGCAGAAATAGTCCCACCTATTTAATTCCCAAAGGGAACATCATCCCAGAGGTGGCTCGGCTTCCTTCAAATCCCTCCGTCCAGCGACGCCAGCCCCTCTCTTCTCTCTCCCCCCTCATTCCAGTTTTTGGTCGAACAAGTTGAAAATGGAAGCCTCTCCTTCTTCCTCGAACTCGAATACTGCGAGTGTCTTCCACCTCCGAAACACAGCCTTGGATGAATCTTATCGGTCTCTCCCATCGCTATATCTTGGATTTCTGGCGATTTGGTGCTTCTTTACAGTCTCCTGGGCTGTCAACACTTGGAGAAATCGCCATTTTCAGGTTCGTAACCTCCTTTCCGAACATATATCTTAGGTTAGATTTTGACAGTGATCTTGAATGATACGTGATTGGCACCTGAAAGATTACCTTTTGTAGCATAAATTGTTTGGTAATTTGTATTGCAGAAGTTTTTGGTTTATTTTTTTTCCCTAGCGCATTTCTTGCGCTATAGATTCTAGGGAGTGATTTTGGTCAAAATGATTAGCTTGGATTTTTATAACTCTTTTATTATTTCAGATCAACAATCTGCAATGTTTTATGGCGGCTGTTCCTCTGATCAAGGCCGTGCAGCTAGGATTATCCTTTTCATTTTGGTGAGTAGATTCCTGGAGTGAATGTTACTTGATACTTGAGTTGCTTGATGCATTAATTGTTCTCTCGTTTCATTAATTTTGATTTAAATTAGTCCCGCGTTTTCTTTTGCGTGCTTTTTCGAGTTCATTTAGGAAGAAACTAATGATGCCAGTGGAATTAATTTACTACCAGCGAACTGTTCTTCCTTTTCTTTCCACAATGTTCTATTTATACAAAGATGCATATGGATAATCTGGAATGTTCATAAATCCGATGCCACTATGAATTCTGGATGGTTATAACTTAACATGGTTTCTTTCATAGAAGTTCGGAAACCATTATGCTGATTAACTTGTTGATTGGTAACAGACTAAAAGATTAACAGTCATGCAGGCAATGATCAATGAATTTAGTTTCATACTGTAAATAGAAAAAGGAATTTTCAATCATATTATGGAAACAAATTTTTTTAGCTTTTATACGTAACGATATTCTCCGGCTGAATCTACTGGTCCAGGTATGTGCTAAAAGGCTAATGATGATGACTAGTGGATTCTTTCAAATTATTGTATCTTGATTTGAGCCCAGGCTTGGTTTGTACTCAATAGACTCGTGGGTCAGAGGTGCCAAACCCCCAATTAGTGCACAAAATATCCCTAGAAACTTTTTTATGACTGAACAACAATATGCTGATTTTTTTTTTTGGTTCGAATTAAACAAAGTTGATCGGTGTTCACAGATGCCATTAAATAAGGTTCATATTCTTTGGTATTCATTTTATTTGATATATTTAATATTTTCGTTGATATTGTATTGATCAAGTAAAAGTTGGTACATATAATGATTAATCAGAGTTTACCTTGTAGCTGCTCTCGACGGGTTTCTAGCATAATTTTGTTCTTATAGCTTGAAACATGCAAGTTCTTTTAACATCGGAAAGAAGGAATATATATATATATATATATAAACATACATGAATTTTAGTAATTGAAAAAAAATCAAAGCATAATTTTCCTTAATGCTATCTAAATTGCTTCCTTGTTATCAGAATTCTGTAATTAATGCCTCATGCAGGTATTCGTGCACTAAACTTCAGATCTGTTCTTTGTGGATGTCTTTTGGAGTCTATGTAACTGGTATACTCTTCCAAACAGCATCATTTATGTCGTTTATTCTTATATCGCATGGTTACTGCATCATGTATGAGCGTCTTTCTGTTTTTGAACGGCGCTTGACTGCGGCATTTGGTTGTGGTCTATATTTGACTCTTGTTGGCTACAAAGCTGCCATTCCTTACTTCACAGTAAGTCCCTACTCATCCTTTTTTTACATCTAGCACTAACAACCTCTTCATCTGTTTAATCTCCATTTTTATAAGACTATTAGTAAAGCTCATTGCAATTTATTATTCACTCGACTGTTTCTTGTTGTTTCACCACTTTCTTATAAATTGGACTTAATGTTATTTGCAGGTATTTGCTCTGTTCAACTATTTTCTATCTTTTTATTTGATCTTTCGCCGCATTTCTCAAAATCTCCTAGTTTTGCGGGAACAGTTAAATTCTATAGAGTATGAGAATGTTCAAAGCATGCACAATACTCTGCGCATGAAGTACACTATGTTCAAGTATGTGGTATAAATTTAGTGCAGCAAATTTTCAATATCCAAGAAGTTTTTTTTTTTTCTTGATTATTTTGATGCTGTACTGTTGACATTGAAACTTCTCAACTAATCAGGAAGTTCCAAGGCACAATGCAAATTTTAGCCGTTGTTGAATTTCTGGTAAGAAATGCTTAGTTTTCATCATTATTTTTAATGATTTTGAAAGTCTTCAAGCAATACTAAAATCTTAAGATTCAGGTCTATGTGAATGTTGCCGAAGCACCAAATAATTACTGGTTACGTTTATTAGTTCGGGAATCTGCACAATTCTGCATTTTCCTTTACATTGGGTATGCTTGTTGCTTCCTTTGAGCGCTCTCTCTAATATCTATGGTCAAAGGCATCTATTAACTTTTTCTGTTCAACTGAGAGTTATTCGTCGATAATTATTTTCCGAAATCATAGAAACAGAGAAATTTTATGATTATTTGGGTTTTCCTTACGATAGGTTCTTTATGATGCTTTTGAACTTGCATAGTTACTCTGGCATAATTACTTCAACTTCTGTTCAGGTGGACTTTTAGCGCATTAGGAGCATCATCCCATTTCTCTGTTATGCCTACCATGAAGTCCAAATGGGAGATGAAACTACCCCCCGTGTATAGCATCGTATGTTACCTATCCTTTATCAATATCAATTGTTTTCATTAACTGTTGAATGAGGTCCAACCTCAATACTACATTTAACCTTCATTTGAGACAAATTTTTTGCTGCTTTCTAAAATAGCTTTCTAATACAAAAATTTTTGTACGAGAAAATCGTTTTAGAAAATAATAAAAAAACTGGCACAAATGAATGCTTAGTTTTAATGTTTATTTATATTGCTATCTTGAAATTGTAGACTAATTATAATTTATAATACTCCATTTTTTACTTGAAGGCAACCTTATCTTAAATAAATTAAAATATATTGAGCTTCGAACCTTTCCTATTAAAGTTGAAGTGGACTTTCAGATTAGCACAGAGCCATGAATCAAATATTGATAAAAACATATTGGGGTGCATGTGCATTTAAACAGTAGTGTTTTTGCATAGATTAGTGGGCTATAAGATAAAGGATTATATTGTCAATGTTGAAACTTATGCTGATGGCTAATTGGCATACTGTTCTACTACTTAGCAAGTTAGCATATTTGCCATATTATAGAAATTTTGGGAAAAAAAGTTATAGATTCTATTTATGTTATAAAACATTTCAACCAGGAATTAGCTTTAATGACCATAAACAAATTTGTTTTGGATAAATTCATCATTTTATTAATTTATGTTAAGGTAAATTGACTAAAATGTTAGGTTTCTGTTCTAATTTTTGTTCATTTAGGAAATGGACGCTGCTGATTTCAATGATCTGGCGTCTAGAGACTGGCAGTTTGGTGTGGTAAGTTACCTAAACTGTACTCTATTTAATTCACGAACATTTTAGATAAAGTCCTGTCAACCGCTTTTAACTAATGCTGGCATTATATGTTGACCCGCGTATTGCATTTTTTGCAGCCAACTTATCATCCAGCACAGTTCAAAAGCTCCGTTGATCCATTGCTGGTTTTAGTTCAAAATCCTCGTTATGTAAGCAAAGTAACTCCAGATTTTCTCATGAGGTCAAAAATCCCAACATATTACACTCCTGCTGTGGAGCCTCTTGATGATGGCCATCAGGTTTAGTTTCAAAGATGAGGATATGGAGCTAAGTACTAACCAACTCGGTGAACCTGCGTATGATTTAGAAAAGCCTTAACAAAGTTTGGAAACTGTACTTTAACCTGTTCATTCTTCTGTCATATAAATGAATATATATATATATATATATATATATATATATATATATCTGTTCAAGCAATTTTTTTGAGTAAACAAGACAATGTAACACTTGTACATATACTGCAGCCTCTTATTCATTTTTAGGCTTAGTTTGAGATGACTTTCTTATTGCTTATTAAAGCAATTTTTTAGTGTAAAAAATTTAAAATGTTTTTTTAAAAAGCAATGGAAAAGTCATCCCAAATGAAACCATGAGTTTAAATTGTTTAGTAATTTTCTTTTGCAAATTCTTCCTTCCTAGAATGATCTTGTAAATTTCATATCAGGACTAATTTGAGGGAAATGTTTTGCATCCAATTTCTTCAAAAATTCATGTAATTTGTCTTCACGTAATGCATCAGAGAAGTTTAACTCGTCATGATTTTGTGTGCTTTGCCAGTCAAAAACTGAAATTTCTGTGATTTAGAAGAATATAGGAGATTTTTTATGCATATCACAAAATTTTTATACATTTACATATTTATTATGTATATATTCAATACTTAATTCTCCAATTAACATAAAAGATGCCACCAAAGTTTATTATTTTTAAAGTAAAATACATTTTTTTTCATAAAACTATTGTCTAATTAAGACACTATAGTGATATATAAATATTTAGGTGTTAAATATATGCATACATAACAATTTCATCATGTGTAAATACCCCTATTTTATGTTACAAATTTCATATTCATGCATACCACTTAAATAGTTTAAATCGAAGGCTTCTTTTCTTATGCACGTACCTTCAAATGTTATCTGCTATTAAAATAACAGGAAGAAGAATGACAGGTAATACTGGGTCATAAAAAACGAGTTCAATTATTGTTTTATTGCTGTCAAGTACAGGTTGAACATCATGTTTCTTACCTAACAAATAAATAAGTAAATTGCTCCCACAAGATCAAATGCTCATAAGTTACATGCCTTTGGCAACCATAAAGTAAGAATGCGAACGTTTATGTGAATGATATATTCGATTAAAATTTTGACCTCTTGTGTTTTATGATGATTTCATCATCACTGTCACTATAATCGACTCTTTTCTTTGCTTTTGAGTCGCTGTTCTTCGATAGTTGCGACTTGGAGCTTTCTGGCCTGTCGGACTTTTGAGATTTAATTGGAGTTCCTGTTCGCAGCTGATGTTGCTTCCTTTGCTTTCTTTCGTATGCCTTCTTGGCTCTATCAGGAGACAGCATGCCATGTTCCATCATCCTGTGTGTCAATGGACAAATTCCATAACATATGTTGTCTTTGGGCAGTAGTCAGAAAATCTTTTATCTCAAACAATAAGTGCACACAATATTCATACATCATTGCTTTCAATAAAATGATTCATTAAAAAAAGATATAGACAATTTTTACATATAGTGACCAGCACTGTTGACCGCCTCCGATCATTTGGTCACCAACTCCGGACAGTAACGGCCACCGCCGCTGCTGCTCCGCTGGTGACTCCCAACAATCACACAAATCAATTGATTTAATATTCAATAAAAGCACAATTATATTTTAAGATATCAAATATGTTTTATTTTAAATTAAAACATAAAATAAATAAATAAAATAAGATGACCCAAATAGCCTCTAAACATTTCTATATCTTCAAAAAGTCGTATCATTTTTTAGCTCTTTCAAATGCTTCATGTTGAACAAAAGAAGGCCGAACAGGTGAACCTAATAAATGGCTGGTTAATTTACATTAATAAACTCCAGGCAAATTTTGACTTCAAAATAACCCAACACCTGATGCAAGGTTTGAAGCTTGCTTTAGTCAAAACAAAATATTCCCAAACCAAGCCTTAGGCTTCGTTTGGGACGGCTTTTTTATTGCTTTCTAAAATGGAATTTTAGTACAAATTTTTTTATTTTTGTACTAAAATTCCGTTTTAGAAAGTAATAAAAAAGCCGTCCCAAACGAAGCCTTAATCTTAAGGACAGCTTAAGACTGACTCAACATGAAAAAAAAAAAAAACAACTATGGCACCTTGTGGAACCACTAATTATCTAATCCAGTTAAGTACACCACAGGGCATTATAATCGAAACTTAAGAAATAACATTTGCCTAACAGAGATGCAGTGGTTACCAAGAAGAGAGGTGAAATAGTCACACTGGTTATTGTTGAATACTTGTATCTTCATGCTACTATCACATCTTAATTCATCAGTCGTTTTGCAACTAAATGAAGGTCAAATGTAGTTAATTTGGTATTACGAATAAAAACATATGCTATGCTAATGTAGTAGTATTGGCAAATTACTTGAGAATTTACCTTCTATAATGTAGGACATGGCCCCACTTTTCATTAGGGTGTAATCGAGCGGTTAAAATTTTTACTTGGTTCCACTTCTATACTTACCAAGGCCAACAACAAGCTGTTTACAAATATAAAGTTTACTTAAAAATGATATATAAATTGTAGAATTTTCCTATCACCATACATATATATATTCGAGCTACTATCGAGCAGAACACAATTGAGCAGAATATTATTCATATTTGTCTTATTAAATAAATGAATTTATAAAAATTAATGAAATTCGTCCTAATTATCGGGATGAACATGAATAACTTGCTTTTTTTTATAGCCCTATTTTCGTTGATAAAAAAGGCACAATCATGAATACAAAATTCTATACCAGGATACTTGGCTTATGTTTTTCAACTTTTTATTGATACCAGGATGCAAAATTTTATCTTCTCAGTCACAATTTCTAGTATGTACTCCCACAAGAAGCATTTCCAAAGCAAATCATTAGAAAAATTCGTAAAAAGCTGCCCAAAATTTCCTTCTAAACATATCCAATTTTACCCTATATCACAAAAGAAGACAGCATAAACCAAATAAAGAGTCAAAATACGAGTAAAAAAAACACGTGTCATTAATATGTTACCAAAAAATTCTATGACTTGATTCTCTTAAATATTCAACAAAGAAAAATATGGGCTAACTATATGAATTAGTGTGTTAGGGGTAAAATAGTCATTGATAGTTAAGTTATTCTTAGAGAATGCTGAAATGAATGTGGCAAAATTAAGGAAATGTATTAAAGGAAGAGTAGGAGTATTAGATTCAAATTTATCTGAGTGACATCAAGACCTTGCTGACAAGTAAAAACTAAGCGTAAGAGAGAAAGAGAGTTTAGAGAGAAATGCATTGAGAAACACACTAGATTGGTGTCAGAAAAGAACAAATTGATATCAGAATATAAATTGATTGTGAGACTCATTCTTTTACCCTCTATTTATAAGTGTTTATGTCGAGGTCTAATGTTAAGGGGAAGGCTACATTCGAGTTTTACAAGTAAACTTACATAACAATACTAAATAAGTGAATGATGAAAAATGAAAACATTTAACTAACTTACAGATATCAAAGTACCCAGAGAATCCTTGATGAGTTCCATATAAAGGACGAGATCTTTTGAGAATGATTCCTGGATAAAGTATTCAATGGTCTTTAAAGTTGTGAGTATCTTTTGCAGATTCAGAATATATGTTATTTCCTTTTTTATAATAGTTTCTCAAATAAGCATCAGTATTCCATCCTTTCTTCTCTTTAAACACACAATCTTTCATTCTCTAATATGTTGCCCTAACATTCTTCAACCCAAACGATAACATGCTGTAGCAGTACAATTTATTGTCAATTATAAAAATAAAAAAAAAGTTCTTGCAATCAATATGATGTATTTTTATCTGATAATAACTAGAGAAGATTTTAAGAGCTCATCATAGAGAAGCCAAGTGCTAAGTTTCTTTATTTATTATTTTTATTTTTTAATTTTTAATTTTTTATGCCAAATGCTAAGTTGACAAATGCATCAATTCTTGGAAGTGAATAGTTATCAGTTGCGTAAGCTAAGTTCAAATTAGTGACATTCACACATTCTCCATTTTCGAATTGATTTTTGTATCATTACCATATTAGAAATCCATTTTGGGCACTACAATTCCCAGATGAAACTGACCTACAATAGATATTAGACATCCCAATGAATGGGTTCAGTTGGAATTGCTACAATTAGCTGAATTCTTTGCTTACATATCATTGCTGACTTATTAATATTAAATTCTGTAACAAGCAACATTGATGTTTACTTCTAGCATGATTAAAACCTACAAAGCAAAGATTTCAGAGTTGGAGTGGAGGGTATGAAGAGTTCATATTTATTCTCTATATTAACTAACAAGCTGATTCTAAGAGCGTGAGTTTGGTCATATTCTGAGATGGCTATTCCTCTACTAAAGAGATCTCGAGTCTAGCCCCTCTCTAAACCTTGAGTTGCATGACCTCTTCCTAAATGCTTCCAACAACCTTTTAGATAATATGCCCGAAATTGCAACAATTTCTATAAAAAGTGATTGTCCATCCTCTCATCGAGAAATTCACAACATGATACATTAACACTACTGCTTCAAACTTGTTAAATTGTCAGCCAAATAGTTGTTTCAAGTCATTTTGATGCATCAACTATGATAAAGTTAGCCATTCCAATGAACTATCATTCTCCTCCCTACGTGATTGTTAGTGGAATTGCTCCTTCTATTTCCTTGTTCAAAAATAGAAATCATTAACTAGCCCAATAATGGATGTCAAATTGGAAGGATCTAAATTTATTTAGCTGAGAACACTTTTAAAAGTAATATTGACTAAAAATAATGCAAATTTGATAATTAAAGATCAGCATTGTGGACATAATCGCATCATTGAAGGGTATGTTGATGTTGATGTTGCTAATGGTGTGGTTTCTCTACTGAGTTCTTCAAATTATTCTTTAGTCAATTTCGTTAGTCGCTAGGAAGTCTTCAAAAATTCCCTACTTAAATGAAGTCATGTGATCGAGATGATGATGATGAACAGAAGTAATCGACATGTGATTATATTCCTCCACATTTATTAGGCAATTTAAAACAGCTAACTGTTTATGAGTTCAATTTCATCTAAAAACACATCATAAATTCTAAGAAGAAAACCAGCCTAGTATGTAGTTTTCTTATATTTCTTTCATTTTTTTTTACTTGGGATACTTTTATTAAAAAATAGAACTAGTTCAAACATATGGCAATGCTTACTATAGTTTAAATAAGATTCATCTAGCATACATGCTTAGTCTAGCACAGATGTAGTCAGTGTTGTTTGGAAGATGCTCAAATCTATCATGATGTGTGGCATCGGGTATTATTTCCTATGCTAATCCTTTTTATTAATAGGAATGCCTTTAGTTTCTAAAAAAATAGATTACAGTGGTAGTTTTTTTTTTTTTTTTTTCATTTGATGCCCTTCATGAAGGGATAGCAGAAATAATGGAAAAACTAATCCAAGATAACAAGAAATGATGTTCGTGTTCATTCGTGCAGGCATTTGTGGGCTCTACAAATAAATATCTTAAAGCTCTGAACCGGTTATATGTAGGTTAATCAACCATTCATAATAATGGTCCTGGTATTAGATCGCACATTGCACAAAAAAAATCAAGTTCTTCAGACACAATGGCAGGTCTGTAATAGCATAAATATCATTAAAACAAGCATATGAAATTATGCATTGAGTAGTCACACAATTAAGGGAAGATAAAAATTCATGCCAGTATACCAAAACATACCAAAATTCGGCCATCTCACTTGTTGGAATCTGCTTTGACAATGATTCATAGAATATCCTCAATGGCTCTCTCTGTGAATAGCAATAGACTTCTCATATAAGATGAAAGCTTTCACAATGTATTTACTACCTATAGCAAATAAATTTGCAAGAAATAGCTATGTAATCGACAATAGAAGACCTCTTCAGGAAGATCATACTTCTGCCCAGGCAGAGTATAGACTTTTTTTGCAGATTTGACCTTAACTGCTGTAGTAGTTGTTGTGGTAGCCTTTGAGGTGGTTGTAATTGCCTTCCCTTTCACCTTCATTACATTGTTTAAATTTACAGTTTAAACACAACTGAAGGAACCAAAAAGGATAAAACTGAATTAATGGACAAAATGAATCAATCAATCCGTTAACATCCCTAAGAGACTTTTTTGTTTCACTGTATGATGTTTATCTTTTTATTAAGAGATGTTAGTTATTTGCTATGCTGACATACACAACAAATAAAAAAAAAAAAAAGATTGCATACTAATTCAATAAACTCTATATGTCAGCTGATTACGGTGATATATAGATTGTACATTCAATGTCATCTAAGTCGAGTCATTAAAGTCATATAACTAACATGAAGTAAATTCAACAAATAATTATCAACAACAACAAAACCTCAAGCCTTTATCCCACTATGTGGGGTCGGCTACATCAATCCTTTTTCTCTGTTGGGCCCTGTTAAGAGATAAATTTTCATTTAAATCTAATAAAGAAAGATCATTTCTAATATTTTCTAACCAAGTCTTCTAAGGTCTACCTCTACCTTTCTTAACATAAGCCAAATTTACTACATATACTCTCCTAACCGGGTCATAGGAAGACCATTGTTTTATATGACCAAACCATCTAAGGTGACTCTCTCTAATCTTATCTGCCATTGGAGCTACTCCCACCTTTTCACATATATGCTCGTTTTGTATCCTATCTCTAAGAGTAAAGCCACTCAGCTACCTAAGCATCCTCATTTCTGCAACACTTAACTTAATATCATGTTTCTCTTTTAATGGCCAACATTCTGCGCCATAAAGCATTGTAGGTCTCACCACCTTCTTATAGAATTTTCCCATAGGTTTGAGGGATACTTTTCTATCACTCAATAAGCCCAATGCAATCCTCCACTTCAACCATCCAACTTGAATTCTACTAATAATATCCCCATCTATTTCACCATCACTAAGCAAATCATCAACACTTAAACCAAATTCATTGAAATCTTTAACTCATCCCAAGAACTTTTTTGTCAAGTTATCTATCATCTTGCCTTTGGGCATGCTGAGATTGGCCCAAACCTTAAGTTGCCAAGAAAAAGGATATACTTATACAAATTCACAAGTCATCGATAAAAATGATATAAACGCCAAATCGCCTAAAACTACTCACCAAATTAGAATGAAATCAACATGATGGAACTCACCAAGAGAAACTCTTCCTCCGGAATTGGTTTTCAAGTTGGCACTTATCAAACATTGCCTCTAGTACTTAAACAACCGTTAGCCGTTAAGATGCAAGACATTTTCATATCAAGCTTTATCAAACCGTTCTATGTAAATTTACCTATATTACTCAAATGTAGTCATTTAGTAGTATTAAAATTTGAACAAAATCTATAAACAGAGAGTTAGAGGATGAGTCTAACACATTCTAATTGACTAATGTCACACAATCTTAAACTCTTTAATAAAAGTCTAATAAGATCCTTGAAGAAAATTCTCTCACTAGCTTTCCTATTTCTCTCTTATTTATATATTGGGCTTGATTTATGTTTGTTAATGAAGTCTTGGTGTCACCCATGGATAAATCTAGATCCAACATTCTTCAAGGTATGATAAGCATAGAAGATGTCAAGGGCTAGAATTCAAATCATGGATGTCCTAACGAAAGGGAGACATCTCCGCAAGTTGAGCAATAGGATTTTGCCACTTCAAAATAGTTGAATTGGATGGGAGACCATTTGAGAACAATGAAAAAAGGAGTGTTTAAAACAAGAAAATCATGCTCATCCACTCAAAGAATGTAACTCGGCCAATTTCCCTCATCGCCAATAATATTATAGTTTCTGCACTCGTTCACCAACTTCCACTAAAGACATTTCATCTAATTCAAGAGAAATTGAAGAAGAATCTCCTCATCCTTGCCAAACCAAGACTCTTTGCTCAACCTACCAACACTTTTCCATCCAAATTGTAGATGGTCCACCCTTGATGAAATTCAAAATGCCTATTTTCAAGGCTTATTTAAGGAAGTTAGATTAGACCAATCATATCACCAGATTCAAGTCATCTCAACACAACATCAGCGATGCTATTATAATACCCAAAATTTTGTCAAAAAGGTAAACATACAAAAATGTCATAGTTATTTTTATTAAATACTTTTTTTTTAACATTGTGATATATATAAGGGTACATATGTAAGTTCGATTAAATTCATTTATTAGCCTACATCATTACTTGTTCATTAGTAAGTAATTAACATCTAATTAATTTTATTATGGTGATAGATTAGTAATTAAAATATAATTGTTACAATTTGAAATTAATGTAGCAGATTTCAGCCCAGTACAATTCCACTAAATAGAGCATGCAATTGGTGGATTTTATGAGAACTGTGATCAACGGCTGGGAATAGCTAAGAGGTCTTAGTGGGTTTAGGTTTATATATATATATTAAATTAATAGTGGAGGATAGTGTATTAAACAATCAGTACATGAAGCATTTTCCTTAAGCCATCTTAGGGTATTCCATTCTCCCTACCCGACAGAGATTTTTCTGGTGCTGAAGTTGGTCGTGAAAGCTAGGAGGGAATATACCGAGCTTCTGCTACAGGTTGCTGTGGAGGAGGAATTTAACAACATTTAAGGAAAGATATATAGGTTGTTCTAGAATGTTAGTTGCTGGAATTCAGTAAATGAGTGTTGAAAATAAGGTTTGCTACATTTAATTTGAAGAAATCAGCTGGTGTTAGCTGAAATCTGTATAGAACAGTTGTTTGTTGAAATCAATAGGATAAAAAAAAGGGAGAATTATATATATATATATATATATATATATATATATATATATATATATATATAAACACAAATAAACACATAAACACTAAAAAAAAATAACTATATAACCATAAAGTACAACTAATTATATACTCCCCCTTTTGACATCACCAAAAAAAGAGAGAAAACACAAAGAAGGAATTCCAAAGTCCAACCAGATAAATAACCTAGAAATAAGATCCCTGCTCAGGTGGTGGTGGTTGGCAATATTAGTGAATATTATCAAATTGCTCGTCGAACCATGCCATGTTGGTCTCATATTATTGTAGTTGCTGCTGAATATAGCTATCCAGTCGGAACTCCAATCGATCAAAACGTTTTATCAACTCCTCTTAGGAACAAGGCTGGAATGCTGGTGTAGGTGCTGGCAGTAGTGCCAGTCAATGTTTAAAATTGCGTATTCGGGTATTGAGGCGTTTTTCATTCGTGAGGCGAGGTGTAAGCCTCAAGGCGTTTTGAGGCGTAAGCCTCAAAATCAAAAGATTGCGTAAACATAAGATGATAAATTTTTTATATACTAATGAGTGAATAATATAAAACATAAAAAAGCATAAGATATGAAGTGAAATCAAAATATCCCAACAATAAAACAACATGAAATATAGTTCAACTCAAAATTCTATCTTTCCCAAATCCCAGTATTCTTTTCATTAACATATAATTCAAATTTCCAAAAATAAATAGCAATGACATATCACATAAGAACTCATAAGTCATCATCACTATCATCACTAAGGGGTTCTTCATTTGAATCATCATTATGATGAACTGCTCTCTCCCCTTCCTCCTCTCCTATAGAGTCCAGTGAGGCGAGGCGAGCCTCAAGGCGGGCCTCAATCAAGTTGAGGCGCAAGCCTCAAAAAAAAAACTCGAGGCGTAAGCATCGAGGCGTTTTTTACTGGAATTGCGCAAAGGCGGGCCTCAAGGCGAGCCTCATATTGCGCAATTTTAAACCATGGTGCCAGTACGGGCTTCAGTGTAGGTGCTGCTACAAGACGAGCTCCCCTTCCTCATTAAAATTAGGTTCTTCTTCTAGCTCGTGTTCTCGGTGATGACAAAAAAAACATGGAAGGAACTATCGGTACAGTAGATTAAAAAATAATTAGCGGTAGCAAGATAGATAAGTTCATATTTTTTATCCAGGATATAGGCAATGATATGACCAAGAGAAATATTTTGCTTCCTTCTGGTGGAAGGAAGGTGAATGGGAGTAAGATTATGAATGTAATCGATGATCATTTGGGCGTAATCAAATTTTTTTTCAAACATTATAAAGTATATAGTTAAGGATAGAAGTGAGGTAATATTTATGTGATCTCCAGCTTTAGGAATGATTGAGGTTCTAAGAACATGCTGGATAAGAAGGGCATTTTGATTCAAAGAGTGGACTAGGGGTTGATGTTGATCTAGGGCAATATTTCTGATGGTTAAATGACAACACTCCAATCAAAGTCTCCCCTATAATACATTGAATGAGGTTGGAGTCCTTTTATGGATAGGTAGATATTCACCTAAATCTTTCTTGGTTATTCCTATGGGTCCCCTACAGATATATGATCTCATGATGTGAACAGCGGAACTAATCCTTAGGCATGTGAAAAATTCACAAAGAAGTTCAAAATTAAAAGGAAAAAGCGAGGGTAAGCAAGAATTTCAGAGTGGTGGATGTGAAAAGATTTAGCACTTCATAGTTTAGGGCTTGTTGGTTCAGTAGTTTAGATGGGGTTATGCGAGAATCTGGATCCCGATTTTGTGATTTTGATGATAATAAAAAATATGAGTTTGTCTATCATGTTTTCTTCAATTATGATTATTGGATATTTATTTTCGCGCACTAACATTTCAGGTCCACCATAAACCGTGTAAAGTGATCAACTCAAAACTTGGTTGAATAGGTTTATATTTTCTCAAGAGTTTGTATTTTTCATTTACTTGATTTTTTTATAATTCTTGAGTTAAGGTGGATGCTAAACTTGATTATGTGCATACACACATGGGAGAAAAAATAATTTTTACTTTTTAGAACTAATCGCACTGTACGATTAGATGCTTTTGAAACATCATAAAACAACTAATTTTTTAATTATTTTTTTGAATTAATTGTACTGTACGATTTGTTCAAAACAGAAACCTTAGCTGCTAATCAAAATTAAGTAAGTTTTTTAAATTTCAATTTTTGAACTAATCATACTGTAAGATCCCATTCGTACAGTATGGTATTTGAAATTTTATTTAAATTAATCTACGTGATTAGCCAATCAAATCAAGGTTTAATAAATATGATAAACCCTATTGGACGATCTATATAGACAATATCCGATCTCCCTGATATCTTATTTGACGAAACCTATATTTTTGAACTAATAGTATTGTATGATTTTAATTGTACTAGACGATTTACCGAGATGATATCTAATCTCTCAGTGATTGTCCTGAACAAACATAAGAAAATTGAACTAATCATACCGTACGATCTTCAAATCATACTTACGATTAGTACACATAAATTGAATATTTGTCCCATGCTTATTCCTTTGTACTAAACGAACTCATTTTTTTAACAAATCGTACTGTACGATCCATGATCTTATTGTACGAACAATTACAGACAAATTAAAAAATTAGGATTTTTTGAAGCATTGTTTAAATACGTTGTTAAAAGACTCTTTGAAAGTTTTGGGCTATTGTATATTCTGGAGAAAGAGCTTTGATAGAGATCTTGAAGAGCTTTGGGAAGGAGAAAGGGGAGGTTGTGTGTGAGTGAGAATGAGTGTGAGAGGATTCCACACGGTTGATTCGGGCAAGCTTCTACCTTGTTTCCTCCAAGTGTCTTATTTGGTTTCTTGGGTGGCTCTGCGAAGAACTTCAAGGCCAAAGATCGTTGAGGTTCTCTACCTTCACCCGGAGGGTGAAAAAGGAGTTCTTTCTTCACCAAGAGTGTGAAAAACAAGTCGAGGTTTTCTGTCTTCACTATGAGGGTGACTCTGCCGCATCGGGTTTGTGAAAAAATTGTAAGGGCTTCTTCGCCTAATTGTAGGGGCTAAATGAGAGACTATAGTTTTTAGTGCAATACTCGGAGAGGAGCATTCTGATGAGTGGACGTCGGTCAAGGTTGACTGAACCACTATAAAATTCTGGTATGCTCATTCTACTTTTCTTCTACGCACTTTTATTTTTGAATTTTAATTTTTTGCGAATTTATTTTTTTAAAAAGATTCATGTTAAGAATGTTGTGGTTGGTAGTAGATTGATTTGATTGAATTAACATCATCATTGTGATTGTTATTACGTTTATTAGCTTCCGCATTGGGTGATTTAATTTCTCTAAGAATATCAAAAAGATATTTTTTTTTATTAAAGAAAATTATTTTTTATTAAAGAAAATTTTTAAAACCCTAAATGAGATTTAACACCCTCCATTGAACTTTTAACATTGCTTCTATGTATTCACTCTTCTTACAAGTTATTTTTCCTTTTTGCAAAAGAATAGAAACAATTTTTAGGTCAGAAGGATCCTCAAATCTCTATATATTGGCAGAAAGCAAGTGACTATAAAGAAGAAGAAGAAGAAGAAGAAGAGTGGTAGTAGAAGAACCTCAAAATGACTCTCTGGGCAAACATTTAGAAACATTAATAATTTTGATGTATGGGGAAAAATAATTAAATCCATCTAATCAATTGTAATCAGTATGCCCACTTACCAAAGGCTAAATCAAGTTATGCATTTTTTTTCTTTTTTTCTTTTCTGATGTCTTCAAAAAACAAAAGAATTGGGGAAGTAATGTGCACTTAATGTCCCTTTGATTAATTCAATCAAATTATATTCCTAGCATGACTGGATTCAATTATACACCAGCACTAGAATCAATTTGTAGAAATCTTATCTAGAGAAGCATATTCATCAAGTCGCCAATCTTTAACTCAAATGTAGTCCATCCTGTAGAGTTGAATCTCTAACAAAACCTATAAATAGGGAATTAGAGGATGAGTCTAAGACATTCTAATTGACACATATCACATTAGTCTAGTAGTCTCCAATAGAAATCTAATATGATCCTCAAAGTTTCTCTTTTTAGCTTTCTCATACTTCTTTCTCTTAATTTTCTCTTAGGCTTGATCTATGCTTGTTAGTTAAGTCCTGATGTCACCTATGGACAAACATAGAACCAACATTTATGTTGTGCATCTCATTTTGCTTACACTATTCTTACCATGCATTGTCTTGTGTTCATGTTTCCTTTCCTCTTGAGTCATTGCCCCTCTATCCCTAGTTCAAAGAATTGTGAGGGGTAGAGAGATCAAAGATGAGGTGGCAACAAACAAAAGTCGAAGATGGTTGGTTAGATGAACTTGGAAAGATGAAAGCCCCTAGGGTTTTCCACTCCTATTCCTCCATTATTATTATTACTATTATTATTATTTGTTAATCGCCACTCCAACTTGCATCTTGAGCAATTGCTTCTTTTTCAATGTGCCCTTGCCTTTTTTATTTCTTAGATTTTACAATCTTTTTTAGAAGAAATCCAGTGTGAATGATTCAAATTTGTCTCAACTTGTTGATCTGTTTTCTACATGGATGCCGAATACTCCATCTATTTTCAGCCACGTTTTTGTAAATAGCGGTATACTCGTTGTATTGCTACAGTGTTTTGGCACATAATTCGTTAAAAGTTTCTGCCAATGAATAACACTAAAAATGGAAAAGAAAATAAATTTACGAACACATCAATTATAATGAATTAATTTAAGAAGTGAAATCCTTAGATAATACAGAACAAAATGATTTCAATCTAAGATTACGCTGGCATATGCTGATATAATAACACAACTAAATAGACCGCATCTGACAGGGAGCACCGAGCCACCATCTTAATACCACAGGCTTCCCAATAACACTGAACCAAAAAAACAATTTAAAATCAGAAGCATGATATCTAACAGAGCATAAACTAGTATGCCAATATCTGCAAATAAAATAAAATTAAAGCCCTCCAATCCATCATGGAACTAACAAAAAAAAAAAAAACACATACAGAGGCGCGGCAATTTAAAATTACTTGAAACAATAAATTGGGGTCTTAATTGAATGGGGGATTTCAAGAAAATTAACCTCGTAAATTGCCATAAAGCTGCAATTACATTATGGCACTAATAATCAGCTACACAGAAATCAAATGGAAGATAGAACCCACAAATAACTGAAATTCACAACAAAGATGACAACTTTATTGAAGGATTCGCCCCAAAAGACATACCGCAAGCTTGGAATCCACAGTCACGGACTTCTGTTTCGAGGTCGAGATCTCCGTTTTCTTCCCGCTGGATTGCAATTTTACCCGAGTCGCAGTCGCAGCCGCCGACATCTCCCCGACGCGTAAGCGATCTGACGTTTTTCTCGACCTTATCTCGATCTAACTCAGGCGTTTCTATCCGGAAAATAGATTTAACGGTTCTGGAAATAAAATCTGAACGCAAAATCCAGAGCTTAAAGCCTTTCCCTTTTTCTTTCTAACGATCCCTGTCATAAGAAAACTGATAAGCGTCAACGAATGTTACCTATGGTATGTGTTAATCCAATAATTTTCTTTTGTGACATATAGATTTTACTAATAAGAACATCCTAAATAAAAATAATAATAATAAAAGGGAAAAAATTTTACGTGCTCAGCCCCTTTCAGCATAATTCAGCGAGCAGCGTTAGCACCACCACAATAATTTCGAACACCTTTAAATGTCGCCCCATTTTTAATAAGCAAACTATTGAACACCATTCTTTTATCTTGTGGTTCATACTGTTCGATTTACTTTTAATAAATTATTAAATTTTTTTATTCTATTAATTGTTAAAAAAACACATGAAATGTATCTCATAGTTATTTGCAAAACTTTAGGGTAAAGTGAAAATTTCAAAAGTTATTACTTTTTTTTAAAATGCAACACCAATTCAAATAGTGAGGAAAAAACTTCAAATCAATATGACGCACATCTGATTCACTTTTTCTATTAGAGTATATTTCTATAATAATATAAATAAGAATAATTAAATAATTTAATATTAAATTATTTGACTTTATTTTATCCAAATGTGAAGTTAAAAGAATAAAAACTTACTTGAAGTTGAATCAAAGAATGCAATCAATTCAACACAATACACGACTCATCGATTCAAATTTATTTGTTTCACTTCAAAACTTTCAATAAAAAAATGAAAATCAATTAAATTCAACAACAAATATTTTAAATTAGATTATACATAATAATATGACTAACAATTGATACTTAATGATCAATCTTATCACATATAAAAATATATATATGTATTAATCTCATCTATGATATTATCCATCAATATATATTTGCTTCAACATAGACTTTTAAATTACATATTTATAATTATAAAGCTTGTCTCTAGATCTTCCACCAACATTAATTTCCTTCAACAGTCTTTTTTGACAAAAAAAAAATTCAAACTCACAAGTTTCAGCAGAAAGTTTTATGTTATCGTTATAAGTCGGAATGCCATATGGCACTAATTAAAATTACTATAGAGAGAATGGGGGTGAGGGATTAATTATAATGTGCGGAGTCAGGAGGGCGTCCAGAGACCAATAAAAATGCACCACGTCACCCTAAAAATGTGCCGCGCTCGATACTGAGCTCGGTACCTGCCCTCGCTACCGCTCTGTACCGAGTGCTTAACCAATCGTTCAGTGTCCGAACAAAATAAAAGCTCGGGGTGAGGAGGGAGAGGTAAGGGTGTGGAGAGAGAGAGAGAGAGAGAGAGAGAGAGAGAGAGAGAGAGAGAGAGAGAGAGAGAGAGAGAGAGAGAGAGAGAGAGAAATTCTGAGGGTAGGTGAAGGCAGAGATGAGGCAAGATGCTTAGGTTAAAACCTATATATATATATATATATATATATATATATATAAATTTTGATTTCTTAATTTAGAAATTTATGAGAAATGGGGCTCATGCCATAGGGCCCCATGTTGGACAAGTTAATGCACATACCCTTCTAAAATTTAACTATAAGACGACATAACCCTCCAATTGTGCAAGACTTTGACCGTAAACCACCATCATACTATGATTTCTTAGGGGTAGAAAGGGCAGAGCAAAAGGCATGATCCTCCAAGAGATCTGCTGGTGTAAAAGGCCTACCCTTGAATCATGCCTTCATTGATTAAACAACTTATATTGTCATCCGCCATCTAACCTAATATGTTTTTTCATCTCCTGTCCATCCACTCTCCTCACACTTATTCCATGGGAAGGCACATCTTTCTTTTCTATTCTAATTGATTTGGTGGACGATGCTTGATTTTATTAGCAAATCGAGAGAACAGAGAGAGGAAGAATAAATTGATAGACAAGATTGTGAAAATAGACCAACTATTGAATCGAGGTTCAATAATTCAACATTGGGGGTTGAACCTTATGACATAAAAAATATTAAATTATTTAAATAATATCTAAATGATATAATAATAATGCAATAATCATATAATCTTGTGACTAAAAAAATAAATAGAGTTTATGTACAGTTTTTTTTTTTTTTTTTTTTTGTAATTTTAAATTTAAGTATCTTCAATCTTTATATTTGATTCTTAATCTAAATTTAATTTACATACCGATATATAATTTAATATTAATTATTATTAATATTTAATACATGTTTAGATATACTTAAACATATAATTTGTATAACAAATTTATATTTTAATGCTTGAGTGTTGCTTTTTGGTGAATCATAATTATATGTATTAAATACTCATCTAAAATTTGTAACAAATTAAATTTATATTAGTTTATTAAATTAAATGCTTTAAAAAATTGGGATTGGTTCACCGATTGAATGGGCAATTCATCTCCGTCTTGGCGAATTATTAAGGAAGGAGCAACCTATTTAAAGCCTATAATAAGATGGAAAGTGCATTTTGGAAACAAAATTGACATCTTAAAAGACATATGGTTACTTGACAGGAGATTGCATAGATGGCATGCGACTTGTAATGCAAATAAACTTCAAGATAAAAAGGTTTCTTTCCTAATAAATGAAGTTGGAACATGGGACAAGGTGATATTGAAAATATATTTCTCTGAAGAAATGGAAGATTTGATTCTACAAATATCTATTGGAACTGAAGATGCGGAAGAAGAGGTTGAATTAATCAATACAGATACAGGTAGATCAATAACATCTTTGTCTTATGAAGCCAATTGTCAAGAACAAGGAGGAAATATGAGAGATGTAAAGTTCGGATAGGTTGTTAAGCCTATGCTAATGTCCCAAGGCTAATCGAGAGAGAGGGGGGGTGAATTGGTAATTTTAAAAACCCTCTTGAAATGTTTTATAGAAAATTGAATATTAAAAATTATGCAGCTTAATTTATATTGAAATATGATTTTCAACCATAATAATAAGATTGTAGAAAATAAAAATGCAAAAAATAAATTGACACACAGATTTATAGTGGTTCGGTCTAACAAGACCTACGTCCACTCCCTAAAAACTCTCTCTTCAAGTATTGCACTATTACCAAAAGTGACTCTCCTTTTGCCCCCACAGCTAGGTGGAGAAGCCTTAACAATTTTCCTCTTTTCCACCAATCCCCGGTGCGACAAAGAACTGTTATCCTTTCACACCCTCCAAGTGTTGGTAGAGAACCATCGCCCTTTCACACCCTCTAAGTGTCAGCAAAAATTGTCATCCTTTCACACCCTCTAAGTGTCGGCAGAGAACTAGATCTTCTTTAAAGATCTTCTCTCGAGCAACTAGAAAGAAGAAATGAAGATTAATAACCAAAAAATCAAAAGAGATTCTTACCATTGAGTAACCTTGTGATCTCTTCACACTTCACTTGCAAGAACTCTCTCTCAAACACTCTCCCACAATCACTCTTTCACTTGCTCTTAAAAAATAATGAAGAACAAACTTTTAATGCCAATTTTAATGGACTTTTTATATGAAAGACACAAAAAACTATTTAGAAAACTGAAAATTGTCATTTTGAGCGTGTACAATAGTATAATGTAATCATGCTTCGTACATACAAATAGTTCAAAAACTACTGCGTACGAACCTATACGAAATGTTTTCGTACACGCTAATCATCTAGTACGAACTATGTTCGTCTAGTACAAACTGTAAGAATTTTTTTTTTATTCATCGGGACGAAAAGGTTTTCCACACTTCCGTACTCTGGACATCATCTGTACGAACAGGGCATCGTATAATACAATTCGTTCAAAAAATTTTTCATTCGTTTGGATGAAAGGGACCCATCAAATTCGAATGTTTGACGTCGTCTAAATAAACAAGGTATCGTACAGTACGATCATTCAAGAAAAAGTTTTGAATTCATCGGGACGAGAGGGACCTGCCCAATTTGTACTTTAGGCATCTTCTGTACGAAGAACCTTTCTTATAGTACGATCAGTTCTTAAAAAAATTTTCTTCCTGTAGTTCGTTTAATTGCACGCAGGGAAAAATAACTGAACAAATCATTCCGTACGGAATGCATTAGTACAGTATGATCAGTTTAAAAAATTACAAATTTTAAACACTCCCCAGTGTTTGTGCATAGTTACTAATTTACAATTACACTCTCTCAGACTCAATAAAATTAAAAATACATCCATTTATAATAAATCCTAATCTAATCTAATTTGAAGTCTTCAATAATTTGGAGTATGATTTTCCTAAAATATTAGAACACATAAATAGGAGAAATATTAATTAAAATAATAATATTTAGAATCATAAAAAATATACATGTTGTAAGAATCTCAACACTCAAAAAACTAAATTGCAATAATCTCAACAATCTCCCCCTTTTTTATGATGGCAAAATAATTATTATTTGTGTTAACATGCATACCCTAAATTTCTCCTTAGCTCCCCTAAAAGAATGAACATGTGAATATAGGGAGATTCCATGAAGAGCACACAAAATTATTTTTTAATTTTTTAAAACAAAAACATATAAACACAAAAACAACAAAATCCAAACACACAAAAGCACTAAAAAACACAAAAACACAAACATAAACAACACAAATACAAAAAACAATATATATATATATATATATATATATATATATATATATATATATATAAACAAAAAACAACAAAATCAAAAAATACGAATCCAAAAACAAAAACACCCTAAAAAACACAAAAACACAAACATAAACAACACAAATACAAACAATATTATTAATCTCCCTTTTGACAATAACAAAAAGAGAAGAAGAAAAAATAAAATGTAAGATGTCAAACGAGAAACCAAAAAAATTGATCTTGAAAGTGATTGTAATATGTTGCAATAATAAAGTTAATTATATAAGATGAAAAAGAAAGATTAAAAAGTTTTAAATTAAAGAACAACTTAGATAAGAAAAGTTTATTAATGTCATGATGCATTATAGACAATTTGATAAGGATGATTATTGCAAAAGTGATGAAATGAAGATTAATTAAATTCAATTTCAATATAAAATATAATTGAAAATTAGATTGATTTGAATTAAATATTAAATGATAGAGGAAAGAACATAAAAACTACTGTCCCTTCACACCCTCCAAGTGTTGGTAGAGAACCGTCGTCCTTTTACACCCTCCAAGTGTCGGTAGAGAACCAGATCTTCTTCAAAGATCTTCTCTCGAGCAACTAGAAAAAAGAAATGAAGATTAGTAATAAAAAAACCAAAAGAGATTCTTACCTTTGAGTAACCTTGTGATCCCTTCACACTTCACGTGCAAAAACTTTATCTCAAACACTCTCCCACAAACACTCTTTCACTTGCTCTTGAAAAATTATGAAGAACAACACTTTTAACATCAGTTTTAATGGACTTTTTATATGAAAGATACAAAAAACTATTTAAAAACTGAAAATTGTCATTTTGAGATTGTACCATAATATAATGTGATCATACTTCGTACGTACAAACAGTTCAAAAATTGCTACGTACAAACTTATACAAAATATTTTTGTACATGCTAATCATCCAGTACAAACTATATTCGTCTAGTATAAACTATAAAAAAAATTTTTTAATTCGTCGGGACGAAAAGGTTTTCCACACTTTTGTACTCTGGACGTCATCTGTACGAACAGGGCATTGTACAGTACGATTCATTCAAAAACATTTATCATTCGTTTAGACAAAAAGGGACCCATCTAATTCGTACTCTTGACATCGTCTATACGAACAAGGTATCATACAGTACGGTAAGTTAAGAAAAAGTTTTGAATTCATCGGCACGAAAAGGGACCTGTCCAATTCATACTCTAACGTCTTTTGTACGAAGAACCCTTCGTACAGTACGACAAGTACTTAGAAAAATTTTCTTCATGTAGTTTTTTTAATTGCTCGTAGGGGAAAATAACAAAAAAAATTGTCCCGTACGAAATGAATTAGTATAGTATGACCAATTTAAAAAATTACAAATTTTAAACACTCCCCAGTGTGTGTGCATTGTTACTCAATTATAATTATACTCTCTCAGATTCAATAAAATAAAAATATATACTCCATTTATAATAAATCATAATTTAATTTGATTTAAAGTCTTTAATAATCTAAAGTATGATTTTCTTAAAATATTAGAACACATAAACAACAAAAGTAATACATCCAAAATATGTTAGAAGAAATATTAATTAAAATAATAATATTTGAAATCATAAAAAAAATACATGTTGCAAGAATCTCAACAATTGAAAAACTAAGTTGCAATAATCTAAACAATCTTCCCCTTTTTTATGATGAAAAAATAATTACTATTTGAGTTAACATGCATACCCTAAATTTCTCCTTAGCTCCCCCTAAAAGAATAAACATGTGAATATATGAAGATTCCATGAAGAGCACACAAAATTATTTTTTAATTTTTAAAAACAAAAACATATAAACACAAAAACAATATAATCCAAAAACACAAACACACTAAAAAACACAAAAACAAACACACAAAAATACAAACATAAACAACACAAATACAAAAAACAAAAATATATAAACACAAAAACAACAAAGTCCAAAAATACAAATCCAAAAACACAAACACTCTAAAAAACACAAAAACACAAACATAAAGAACACAAATACAAACAATATTATTACTCCCCCTTTTGACAACAACAAAAAGAGAAGAAGAAAAAAATGAAATTTAAGATGTCAAACGGGAAACCAAAAAAATTGATCTTGAAAGTGATTATAATATAGTTGCAATAATAAAGTTAATTACATAAGACGAAAAAAAAGATTCAAAAATTTTAAATTAAAGAACAACTTACATAAGAAAAGTTTATCAATGTCATGATGCATTATAGACAATTAGATAAGAATGATTATTGCAAATGTGACAAAATGAAGATTAATTAATTTCAATTTTCAATATAAAATATAATTGAAAATTAGATTGATTTGAATTAATGATTAAATGATAGAGGAAAGAACATAAAAATTCAATTGGTAACATTACGTATCTTTTCAAAGATTTGTGTACATTTTGTGCATCTTTTTCTATTTGGGCTAATTTTGTGCCTATTTTTATTTTGTAAACTATTGCGCATTCTTTTATTTCTGTATACATTGTACATTTCTTTTTTGATATATCCTTTTTTTATTTCAAAATCAATAATCTAAAATCAAAATTTTCTAATAAAAAAATAATTATATTAAAAAAAGAAATAAAAAATAATAAGACATCCAAATTTTAATAAAAATATTAAAATTATGTTTTCCTAAAAAAACATGAAATTGAAATGCTTAATTTAATTAAGTTATAAGTTAATGTAATTTTTTTTAAAAAAAATGAGATTTCAAAATAAAATTAAATTTATAATTGCAAGTTAATTTATAACATGTTTTTAGATCAATTCAAAGTGGCTTTTCATATAAACATACTCTAATTTCAAAAATAAGAATAATAATAAATTCACAAAACATGACAGCTTTTATTGATATCAATTAAAATGATGGATATAATTAGTGTATTGATATTAATAAGATAATATTTAAACATCAAAACCTAAAACATCACAACACTAAAACAAGTACTACAACGGATACATAAAAAGACATCATCACATCATATTACATCACAAACATAAACACATCACAAGTAAAGGACTAGTAGAGGCAACGACAAAGAAGTATATCTAAAACTCAGAAGGGCCCTGATCTGAAGGAGGAGGCTTATAAAAGACTGAGAAATAGCTATTTATCATAGCTACATTCGTATTCACCGAGTCAAACTGCCCTCGGATCCACCCCATATCTTCTTGGTACCATGCATCCTACTGGTTTATATGAGTCTGAATTTGATCAAAGCGTTGATCAAAATGAGTCTACAACCAATCAAATCACTGGACCATTTCCTGAAAGTAATTCTAATCAAGTTCCTGAGCAGGTGTAGGTGCTCCCCCTTCTCCCTCAGTATCCTCACTAGAGCTCTCATTTCTCCCAAAGAGAGATTGAAAAGAAGCATCGATGAAAAAGATTAGCATTTTAGTGGGAGGATCAATATGAATAATGTGGTACTTCTTGTCTAAAATATATGTCACTAATTATCCTAAAGCAATATTTTTCTTCCTCTTATGATGAGGAAGCCCAATTTCAAAAAAGTTAAGAATGTAATCCAAGATAAGTTGGGCCTCATCAATAAGTTGTTAGGTCATGATCAAATATGTAACAGTGGATGGAATAGGAGTTATATTTATCTGATCACCAGCCTTAGGAATGATTGAAGTTTTTAAGACATGCTAGATGACCCTAGCATTTTGATTTAATGTGTAGACTCTCGCTAAGTGACATGCTTGAGTTACACCTTTAAGAGTTTTATTGATCTCAGACCAATCATAATCAGATTTAGAGGTTAAGGTGTGTGCTCTAGTACCATGAGTCCTTAAGTGAAGAAAAGTTCCTAGATCTTCCTTAATGATTTCCACATGCTATTTTTTGACAAAAGAAGTTATCATAGTTTCATCATCATTGAACCTCATATTTACTAGGAAATAATGAAAAGTCTTTATGTGGTAAGTGTATATCAAAGTTAAAATGAAAGAGAACTAGGTTGAAGCAAAGAGAGGCATAACAAAAAAATGGATTTCTTCTTGAATGAGGAGTTTAGAAGGAGTGATTTTGGCGGATATATACCTATAGAATGCATCCTATCTCTAGACAAGAAGTTGATATCCCCACCCATGGATTGCGATTTCTTAGTAACTCGAGAGCGCTTGTTAAAGCATGCCATTCCTAGGTTGGAGCCTCTAGAAGGATTCAAGAAGGGTTTGGAAGTGAATGGAAATGATTTCAATGGCCCTCCTATTTAAAGAAAAATGACCCATCATACATTATGAAAATGGCTTCATATGTACAATCTTGAGATCGTACGGGATGAAAAAATGATGATCAATTATTTAAGATCATTTTAATGATGGTTAGGTTCATCCCCCATAGCAAATGACATGTGGATCATACAGACTTAATTAGATTTCATACATACGATCAGTTATAATAACCGACTCTAACTGAATAACAGTCCACAGCGTATAGATGAATTTGTATAGTTTGTACGTACGATGACCTCATCGTACAATATAAAAATTTATAAAAATCTAAAACTTTTTTGATGAACTTTGAGGCTAATTAAAGACATGCTACATAATTCATACTATACAAAAATATTTTGTACAATACAAATAAAACACTTAGAAAAAGAAATCCAGAAAAATTTCTCAAAGTTAGTTAACCTTACACAAGTAACAAATATCTAAACTAAAAAACTCACAAAATAAAAACCAAAATAAAAACACTCACAATAAAAATAAATACAAAATTAAACACACATAACAAACATATCAAGTTTACAAAATTTTTTATCTAAGCATTAAGATCAATCACACATAACCTTATTTTTAAGGTGCTAAAGGTATCAAAGACTAGTGGTTTTGTAAAAATATTTGCATGTTGATTTTTAGTTAAAACATGATTCAATTTAATTTTTCCTTTGGCTACAGGATCCTTAATGAACTGATGTCATATGTCTATATGTTTGATTCTAGAATGTTAAATAGGATTCTTTAAAATACAAATGGCACTAGTGTTATAATAATAAATTGGAATTCTACATATTGTAAATCCTAAATCAATAAACTATTATTTCAACTAAAGAACTTCTACCAACAGCTTCGTAAGGCAATGTATTTAACTTTAGTAGTAGATAGAGCTACAAAATTTTATTTTCTACTCGACCAAGAAACTAATAATTTTTTTATGAATTAACAAGTTCTAGAAGTACTTTTTTGATCAACCTTATAATCTGTAAAGTTTGAATCAAAATATCTAATAATTTAAAATGAAGAGCTGTACTTAGGATACTAAATTTCTAAGTTTTGAGTTCCTAAAAGATATCTTAAAATTCTTTTCACTGATGTCAAATGTAATTCTTTTAGATAAGATTAAAACATATCATACATATAAATACTAAATATTATATATGGTCTGCTAATAGTCAAATAAAGTAATGATCCAATTATACCTCTTAAATTTTTTGATCAATAGATTTTTCTTTTGGGTCTTTATCCAACTAAACTGAAGAACTCATTGGTATACTTACTGGTTTAGTATTGTCTATTTTATACTTCTGGAGGATGTTCTTAACATACTTTAACTGACTAAGAAAAATTCCCTCCACAATTTGCTTAATGCTAAAACCATGAAAATAACTTAAGTATCCCATTATGCTCATTTCAAATTCACTACTCATTATTTTAGAAAAATTATCACAATTATTTTTATTTGTAGATCCAAAAATAATATCATCAACATATATCTGAACAATGAGTATATCCTCTCCTAATTTCTTCAAAAAGAGAGTGATATCCACACTTCTTTTCACAAAATATCTCTCTAATATAAAAGTACTTAACCTCTCATACCAAGCCTTAGGTGATTGTTTCAATCTGTACAATGCCTTTTCAATTTATACATATGATTAGGGAATTTAAAACTTTCAAAATATGGAGGTTATTTAACATAAACATTCTCTTGTATCACCCCATTCAAAAAGTACTTTTAACATCCATTAAAAATAATTTAAATCCTCTAAAATAGGTAAAGACTAACAAAATCCTAATTGCTTCAAGTCTTGTTACATGGGAAAAAGTCTCCTCAAAATCAATTCCTTCAATTTGATTATACCACTTAATTAGCCACCAATCTAGTCTTTTTTCTTACAATAACTCCTGAGTCATTCATTTTATTTTTAAATACCCACTTAGTTCTAACTACACTTTGATCCTTTGACCTTTCAATTAATACCCAAACATCATTCCTAATAAACTAATTTAACTCTTCTTGTATGAGCAAAATCTAAAATTCATCCGAAAGTACTTGATTAATATTTGTGGGTTCAATTATTGAAATAAAGAAAGAATGGTTAACCTCTTGTTTAAGACTATGCCTAGTTCTAACACCCTCACTCGGTACACCTAAAATCAATTTCTTAGTGTGTTTTTTAAAAATTTTTAATTCTCTAGGCAAAGGATTTTGTTTCTCTAAATTTTCTTCCAAATGTATCTTTTCAATCCCTTAGGAGTTATTTTCTAAATCATCCTCTTCTAAATTTGGCTCTTTCAAAATTTCATATTCATCAAATACGACATGTGTAGTCTCTTCAACTACCAAAGTTATTTTTTAAATACTCTACATGATTTTCTAACACTAGAGTATCCAAGAAAAATTTCTTCATCTTATTTTGGATCAAATTTTCCTAAAGGAGATTTTCCATTATTATGTATGAACACCTTACATCCAAAAATATTTATATATGACAAGTTAGGTGTTCTCCCTTTTAGAAGCTCATAAAATATTTTATTTAGTTTTGATCTAATATTTACCCTATTCAAAACTTAACATACTATACTAATCGCTTTAGTCCAAAAATATTTAGGAAGTGAATATTCTACTAACATGACTCTAGTGGCTTCAATTAATGTTATGTTCTTTCTTTCGACTATCTCATTCTACTGATGGGTCCTAGGTGCAGAAAAATTATGATCAATTCTAATTTCTTTACAAAAATCCTTAAATTTTTTATTTTCAAATTCACCTTTGCGATCACTTTGAATTATTAAAATTTCATATCCTAGTTTCCTCTAAATCCAAAATAAAAAAATCACTAAATTCCTCAAATGATTCACTCTTATGAATTAAAAATTTAACCCATGTGAATCTCAAAAAGTCATCAACTATCACAAATTCGTATACCTTTCCTCATAGACTTATAATTCTAACCAGTTCAAAAAGATCCATATGAATTATTTCTAATGGTTTGCTAGTTCTAAGATTCTTAATGGAATGAAATAAGAACTTTACCTATTTTCCTAGTTGACATGCATCACAAAGGTGATCTTTAGTAAAGTCTAGTTTTGGTATACCTCTAATAAGTTCCTTTTGGATAATTTTTCTAAGGTTCTTCATGCTAGCGTGACAAACTCTCCTATGCCATAACCATGATTCATCATAAATTATTTTTAAACAAAAAGTATTAGGAGATGCAAGACTATTTAAGTCTTGCATATACACGTTACTTATCCTATTTCCCTACAATACATCAATTCCATTTCAGCTTAATATGTAGCTTGTGGGAAAAAATTTAATGTTATAACCATTATCTTATAGCTTGCTAATACTTAATAAATTATTCTTTAAACCTTTTAAAAGTAAAACATTCTCATTGAAAAAATTATAAAAGTTTCCGATCAAACCTGTGCCAAGCACTTTCCTAGTAGTATTATCTCCTAGTGTAACATTGCCTCCATTCCTAGCTTCCAGCGATATGAATTGTATAGTGTCTCCAGTCATATGCTTTGAACAACCGCTATACAGGTACCAAATGCTCTCACGAGGTCTTATATGAGAGCGTTTCTACAAAATAATCAAACATTAGTCTTGGGACCCAAATAAGTTATTCTCCTCTTGATAAATTAAAATAAGATGCATGTATGATATGACATATTTTATGCATCTTTGGTCTCCACACTAAATGAGTTTTGATATGTAAAGTGTAAGTGTGTGAAATATGTTCAATCTTCCCACAAAAAAAACACTTAACACCAGGAAAAAGATTTTTTAATCTCCGATAATAAATCTATCTCTTCCTAGATTTTAAGATTTTTGATTTCAAAATAGGATTAATAAAATCTTCAAGTTTGGGGGGTGTCTTATTTTTCTCGAGAGCTTTCACTTTCACTTTAAGAGTTGTGTTTACATCTTCTAACACATTAATATTATATTTTAAATAGTGATATCTATTTTTAGATTCATCGTTAAAAGATTTAAATTCTTTTTCCAATTCAGTATAGGATGATTTTAGTAAATTATTTTATTTAATCAAATCATCAAATTCATCTAATAAGCTCATATGGTTGTTGTTAATCTGTGCGTGATCTTTTTTAAGGATTTCATGTTCTTTTTATAACTCTTGCAATTCTAAGTTCAATCTAGCATACATTTTCTTAAGTTTTTTATATGCAGTATGAGTTCTTTCAGAAACTTCAAGAAATTTATCATAGGTTAAGTCATATACCTCTTATTGATATGACTGATTAAAATTATCGACCATTAGCACAAGTTGGTGACTTCTTCTTCCTTTTCTATTTTTGACAAATCTAAAGCCGAGTTTGCCTAGAAAGCTCTTTGAAATCTCTTCTTACCCTCCCTCACATTTGCTTTCTCCTCTACCTTCTCCTTGATAGGTTTGGCTTTAAGATTAGGAAAATCCATTTTTATATGTCCATATTTTCTAGATTCATAACAAATCACAAAATTAGAAATCTTAATATTTTTGTAGAACCTACCTTTATTCTACTGTTGGTGTCTCCTTTGCTTCCTTTTAAGAAAACTACTAAATTGCCTTGTCATCAAGGTAATGTCATCCTCATCCTTAGGTTGTAACTGATCACTCTCTATGTCATCCACTTTCAGTGCTATGTTCTTCTCATTTTGTTGTTCTCCTACATCAATATTCATTTGAGTCACTCCTTGCTCGTAAGAAATTAGTTATCCAAGGGGATTATCAATAGAGTAAACAATTAAATCCTTAGACTCTATAATAGTAGTTATTTTAGCATAATAAGCAGTAGGAAAATAATAAAGTATTTTATTAACCACTTTAGTATTTCTCTACCTAATGTATGCAAAGAGGTGACTATTTGAGTGAATCTTGTGTACATGTCAGAATTGGATTCATTGGGTTTCAAATAAAATAATTCATAATCATGTAACAGGATATTTAATCTAGATTACTTCACTTCATTAGTCTCTTTATATGTTATGCAAAACCTATCCAAAATGTCATTTCCACTTTTATAAGTAGAAACCGCATGTACTTTTCAAACTTAAGTGCATAAAATAAACTATTTAAAATTTTGCATTTATTTGTGCTAAGTCCACATTCTTCTACAGTCCAGTTCTTAAAAGGTATTTCAATTCTAATGCCATCTATAAGTCTAGTTGGCCTAGTATACCCTTCCTAAACTAAAATCTATATCGTCAAGCGATTGAATAAAAGTAGACATATGTATTTTTTAAAAATCAAAAGAGATATTTTCAAATAACAAAGGTCTAGTGATCGAATACCCTTAAGGTGTGTTTCGGTTTCCAAAAGTAGTCATTAAAATCTTAAAAACGTAATCTAAACTTTATGTTTTAAAACAAAGCTCTTATACCACTTGTAAAGTATGGATATGTTATTAAGCCTATACTAATGTCCCAAGGCTAACCAAGAGGAGGGTGAATTGGTAATTTTAAAAATCCTCTTGATTTTTTTTATAAAAAAATATTACATAATTTAATTTTATATTAAAATATTCTTTTAAACCACAATAGTAAGATTGCAAAAAATAAAAATGCAAAAAATAAATAGATATAAAGATTTATAGTGGTTTGATTCAATAAGACCTACGTCTAATCCCTAAAGACTTCCTCTTCAGGTATTATACTATTACCAAAAGTGACTCTCCTTTTGCCCCTAAAGTAAGGCGGAGTAGCCTTCACAATTTTTCTCTCTTTTAGTAATCCCCGGTGCGACAGAGAACCGTCGTTCTTTCACACCCTCCAAGTGTCGGCAGAGAACAATCATCCTTTCACACCCTCTAAGTGTCGGCAGAAAATTGTCATCCTTTCACACCCTCCAAGTGTCAGCAAAGAACTAGATCTTCTTCAAAGATCTTCTCTCGAGCAACTAGAAAGAAGACAGGAAGAGTAGTAATCAAAAACCAAAAGAGATTCTTACCTTTGAGTAACGTTGTGATCCATTCACACTCCACATGCAAGAACTCTCTCTCAAACACTCACTCACAAATACTCTTGCACTTGCTCTTGAAAAATCATGAAGAACAACTCTTTTCATGTCAATTTTAATGGATTTTTTATATGAAAGACACGAAAAACTATCAAGAAAACTAAAAATTGCCATTTTGTGCATGTATAATCATACAGTATAATCATACTTTATATGTATAAATAATTCAAAAATTGCTACGTATGAACTTGTATGAAATATTTTCATACACGCTAATCATCCCGCATGAACTATGTTTATACCGTATGAACTGTAAGAAAAACTTTCTGATTCATCAAGATGATAAGGTTCCCCATATTTTTGTACTCTGGATGTTATCTATATGAACAGGGCATCGTACAATATGATTAATTTAGAAAAATTTGTCATTAATTGGGATGAAAAGGGACCCGTCAAATTCATACTCTAGACATCATCTGTACGAACAAGGAATCTATAATACAATTAGTTAAGAAAAAGTTCTGAATTTGTCAGGACGAAAAGGGACCCATCCAATTCAATCTTTGGACGTTGTCTGTACGAAGCGCCCTTCATACAGTATGATAAATACTTAGAAAAAATTTCTTCCTACAGTTCATTTATTTGCTCGCAGGGGAAAATTACTGAACAAATCGTTTCATACAAAATGAATTCATAAAGTATGATTAATTTAAAAAATTACAAATTTTAAACACTCCATAGTATGTGTATGCACAGTTACTCAATTACATTCACACTCTCTCTGACTCAATGAAATGAAAAATACAAACTCAATTTATAATGAACCCTAATCTAATTTGATTTGAAGTCTTCAATAATTTGGAGTATGATTTCTTTGAAATATTAGTACCCATGAATCACAAAAGTAATACATCCAAAATATGTTAGGAGAAATAATAATTATAACAATAATATTTGGAATCATAAAAAACATACATGTTGCAAGAATCTCAACAATAAAAAAAGTTGCAATAATCTCAACAAGAGATATGAAATGGATGAAAAAAATTAAAGTCACTCAAAGGGAGTTTTTGTTTTGGTGGAGATTGTTGAATGATGCATTACCTACCAATATGTGGTAAATTCATAGTAAATTACATTGCAACAGTAATTGTCCTAGAGGTTGTCAAGTTCCTTAAGAAATAGAGCATATTGCTACAGGATTTTCTAAATTAGTAGAAGTATTATAGATATTGAGACAATGGGGAATTAATATTCTGATATTACAAAATATGATGCAATGCATAGAGGAATTAAAGAAGTCTGGAAGAATGAAATGTGGTCTTGCTAAAATGTACATTGCGGTTATTTATCATAATAGGAAATTTTGTAATTTGGCAAAGCATGGTAAACCTGTTCCGTCTTCAGCATATATAGCTGCATAAATTTTATCTTTTTTTTCTTGTTTACATTCAATTCCAATCAAGAAGAACTGGGACACCAATTAGCATTCTATGCTGTCTAAAGCTTGGTGTGCCCCACCCGAGGGTTAGATTAAATTGAATATATGTGCGGCGGTCTTAAAATCTAACATTGTAGGAATTACAAGAGTTCTAAGAGATCATAAAGGAAGAATGATGCGTGTTTATGAAAAAAAAACTTACTCACTAGATGTTGCTTTTTTGGAGCTAAAAGCGACATTTAATTTTAAAAATTTTATTCAAGAGTGGATGATTGCAAATAAATGAATAATTATAGAAGGAGACTATGTAAATATCATGAAGAAGTTTCAAAATATGATAAGGTTGAACATTGAGAAGACCAATACAGCTCAAAGGGTGGACCTCTCTTTTCTTGATGGTTTTAGCAACATTATTTTTCAATTTTTTCCTAAAGATTGTAATAAGGTGGTAGATTATTGCTCTCATCTTGCAATGTTAGGTGATTTTTAGGCACTGAACTTCCATCAAGCGTAGTGGACTTCATCAGGAAGGACTGTGATAGGTTTATATTTCTTTAGTTGCTTGTAATTGTTTCCTTTTTTAGTAGTATTAATGTAATATGAACTAGTCCCGAGGCTAACCAGGGGGGGGGGGGGAGTGAATTGGTAATTTAAAAACTTCTTTAATAAAAAGAAAAATCCTCCTTTTTAAAGCTTTTTCAACATCTAAAAAATAGATGATTTTATCCTTTGATACGGAAGAAAAGTAATTTCATAATAACAAAAAATTAGAGATTTTAACCACACAATTATAATAAAAATAAATGTGAAAAATAAAGGTTAGAAAAATAAAATTAAGAACAAATACATTAGAGATTTATAGTGGTTTGATCAATTTGACCTACATCCACTCCCTGGAATCACCCACTCTAGGTATTGCACTAAACTTATAGTGACTCTCCTTCAGCCCCCACAGCTAGGTGGGAAAGCCATTACAAAATCTTTTCCACCAAATCGATGCAGCAGAGGACCATAATCTTTTTTTCCCTCTAGTAGACTGCTGAAAACCACAAATCCTTTCATAGGCAGAGAACCTTGAATTGCTTTCACTTTCCCCGATGTGATGAACCTTGCCTAAATCCACTTCTAGCCTCAATCCAATTAAAATTGTTACCATTATTCATGATATAGAATTTTGGATCCACCACACATTCAAGTAAAAGATTTGAAAATTTTAAAGGAAAACCAAAATATTATGATACTTGCTTTAGAGTAAACCAACCCAAACTATTATAAACCTATTCCATATCAATTTTGATCTCCATTAACCCTCTTTGATTTTGAATATCTGAACTTATTATACAACTCTTGGGCAAGTAACATATCATTGATCTAATTTGGACCATTGATTAAATGAAGGGCTGGGATCTGTGCAACTGTATATATCATACAGTGCGAACATGGATTGTACAATATGATAAGAATAGAATTTGAAGTATTTTGTGAGTTAGTAATATATGTGTGTATAAGATCAAGAAACAACTTAAACCAATTTTTTTAATCATAAATAACAAACAATAACACATAAACATGCACATAAACAAACACATATAGCTTAACACATGTGACAGATTAATTTCAAATAATTTTTTTATTTATCTTGAATTAAGCATGAATGTTTATAACACCTAGTTTTATCCTCAAGGTGCTAAAGGTGTCATAGGCTTAGGGTTTTGTGAAGTTGTCTACCAATTGATCTCCTATAGCTATATGATGCAATTTTATATCTTCTTTGGCTACATGATCTCTTATAAAGTGATACCTAATATCATTATGCTTGTGCGGGGGTATTAAAATAGATTTTTGGATATAAAAAAAGCACTAGTGTTTTTACACATAATTGGAATGGTTCATACAGTCTAAGATCTAAGAGTTATTGCTTTAGCCTTAAGACTTGAGAAACACAACTCCCTATTACTATATATTCTGCCTCAGCTATGGAAAGGGCTACTGAGTATTATTTTTTACTAGAATAAAAAACTAAAAATTTTCCTATGAATTGGTAGGTTCTAGAGGTGCTTTTTCTATCTACCCTACATCTTGAAAAATCAAAATTCAAATATTCTATGATTTTAAAAGAGGTGTTGTGTCTAGGATGCCACATTCCTAGGTTTGGAGTGCCTAACATTTATCTAAGGATTCTCTTAATAATAGTCATGTGGGATTCTTTTGGATCAGCCTAAAATATAGCACAAAGATAAACACTAAACATAATATTTGATTTGTTAGCAGTTAAGCAAAAAAGTTATCCAATTACTCCCCTATGCTTTTTTGATATACTACTTTTTCATTTGGGTTCTTATCTAATTGAATAGTAGAGCTCATGGTAGTGTTTATGGCCTTAGCATTATCCATTTTTTTTATTTTTTAAGGATGTCCTTGTTGTATTTATATTGGATAAAAAAGGTTCCATTATCCATCTGATTTATCCTAATCCAATAAAGTAGCTTAGCTATCCCATCATACTCATCTCAAATTCTCTACTCAATATTTTTGAAAATTCATTACATGGGTTTTTTATTTGAGGATCCAAACAAGATGTCATCAACATAAATTTGGACAATGAGTAAGACTTCTCCTTCTTTCTTAAGGAAGAGGGTGGTGTCTTCACTACCTTTAATTAAGCCTCTATCTAGAAGGAATGTGTTTAGCCTTTCATACCAAGCTCTAGAAGCTTATTTTAACCCATACAAGGCCTTTGTTAGTTTGAATATATGATTTGGGAATTGTGAATTTTCAAAATCTAGGGGTTACTCAACATAAACATTCATCTAAATCACCTTATTAAGGAAGGCACTATTAGCATCCATTTGATACATTTTAAAACCCTTAAAATAAATAAAGGCTACTAGCACCCTAATGGCTTCTAATCAAGCTATAGGGATAAAAGTTTCCTCAAAATCTATTCCTTTGATCTATTTATACTCCTTAGCTACTAATCTGGCCTTATTCCTAACTACTATTCCAGAGTCATTCATCTTATTTTTGAAAATCCACTTTGTTCCAATAACACTGGTCCTTAGGTCTCTTGACTAGTTCTCATACAACATTTCTTACAAATTGGTTTAGCTCTTCTTACTTGACAAGGATCCAAAATACATTAGTTAGGACATGATTTATGTTGGTGAGTTCTATCATAGAAATAAGAGCTAAATAAATGACTTCATTTCTATGTTCCTGCCTAATTCTAACACCTTCAAATGGGTCTCCTAAAATAAGTTCTTTAGGATGACTAAAAGAATATTTCCATTCTCTAAGTATTTTTTCTTGAGGTTCTTCTCTCTCTCTCCTATAGTAATTGCCTTTACCCCTTGAATGACCTCCACTTCTTCTTCTTTAGGTTTATATTTAGAGGTGCTATCTGATTCATCAAATATAATATGGGCATACTCTTTTACTACCAGGATTCTCTTATTGAAAATTCTATAGGCCTTACATACAAATGAGTAACCAAAGAAGAAACCTTCATTAGAGTTGGGATTAAATTTTCTTAAGGGTGATTTTTCATTGATTATGATAAAGCATCTACAACCAAAGACATACAAGTGAGATATGATGGGTGTCCTACCCTTAAGGAGTTCACAGGGTCTCTTATTAAGTTTGGATCTAACATTCACCATATTTAAAACATAATAATTAATATTCACTACTTCTACCCAAAAATAACTAGGGAGTTAGTACCCAGCTAGTAATTTTCTAGCAACTTCCACCAAGGTTTTATTTTTTCTTTCAGCTATTCCATTCTACTAGGGGGTCCTAACAGCAAAAACGTTAAGCTCTATTCTTATCTCTTGATAGAAGGATTCAAAATTATCATTTTTATACTCTTCACCATGATTTCTATGAATTATTAAGATTTTACATCCTAATTTCCTTTGAATCCAGGTGAAGAATGTTCTAAATTTCTCAAATGACTCACTCTTATCTGCTATGAATCTAACCCAAGTAAATCTAGAGTTGTTATCCACTATTACAAATCCATATGTCTTCCCTCCTAGGTTAGCCTTACTAACATGTCCAAATAGGTCCATGTGAGGGATTTATAGTAGCCTAGAGGTGTTAATGTCTTTGATTGAATGAAATGAAGATCATATTTGTAATCCTAGTAGGCAAGCATCACATAGGTGGTCCTTAGTGAAGCCTAACTTAGGTATACCTCTAATTAGGTTTTTTTGGGTGATATTCCTAAGAGTCTTCATGCTCATATGACATAATATCATATACCATAGCCACGATTCATTAATTATAATTTTTAAGCACAATGAATTTAAATATTCAATGTAGTTCAAGTCTAATATATAAACATTCTTCATTTATTTTCCTTCTAACATAAGTTTTCCATCTAAAATAATCATGCATTTGTAAAAAAGAAATTTAATATCAAAGCCTTTATCACAAAGTTAACCAATACTTAATAAATAATACTTTAAACTATCAACTAATAAAACTTTTGTAATCACAAGGTTTTTAGAGATTTTAATTATATCAGAGCACATCACTTTCCTAATGGTGTTGTCCCCTAATGTCACATTACCTCTTGACCTGGCCTCTAGTGTGATGAATTGCTTTATATCACAAGTCATGTGCCTCGAGCATCCATTATCCAGGTACGAAATGCTTTCACTAGGCCTTTTATGAGAGTGCCCCTACATAGTCATTCAGAGGTTAGTTTTTGGAACCTAAGTGAGTTTTGGTTCCACCTTATGTTTAATTGAATGAGATGAATGTATGCTATGTTATCATGAATGCAATTTAGGCCTCCACGCTAGATGTGTCATACGGTGGATTGAATAAGTGTGGGTTATGTGTCCTAACATGCCACAAGCGTAGCACCTAACACCAAGAAATGAGTTTACTAACTTATGTGGGTTATGGTGCCTCATCCTAGGTTTAGGTGATCCATACTGTGTTGAGGGGTTGTACCACTGTGCTGGTGTGGGTGTTTGTTTATTGTTCTAAAGTGCATTGACTTTTTCTCTCAAATATTCATTACCATTTTTATAGCTTGCCACTTTTAATTTTAATGCATGCTCACTACTATGTAGTTGACATGCAAGTTTTTCAAATTTCTTAAATGAGTTTTCTAATTCAATATATGATGTTTTCAAGGAATCTTATGCATTAGATAGGCCAATATGATTCTTATTTAATGCATCAAATTTCTCTAATAAAGTCATATGATCGCTATTTAAAGTAGAGTGCTCAATAATTAAACTAGAATGCTCCTTTTGTAAATTAAAGAATTCAATATTAAGGCTAGCATGCATCTTTTTCAGCTTCCTATACGAACAATAAATATTTTTTGAAATAATGAGCAATTCATCATAGGAAAGTTAATATATCTCATTTTGATCTGATTGATCAAGATTATCATTGGCCATAGAACATAGGTTTGTTACCTCCTCCTCTGTTTCTACTTATGATGATTTTGAAGAAAAGTTGGCTCAAAATAATTTTTAAGTCTTTTGCTTGCCCCTCTTAAACTTTGGCCTCAGTTTACCCTTCTCCTTGATAGGGTGAGTATTTAGATTGGGACAGTCAGCTTGAAGGTGACCTGATTTTCTGCACTTGAAACAAATTATGTTAGAAGAAGCTTTAATATTTTTGTTGCTTTTACCTTTTCTCCAATTGTGCTGATGATATCTATGTTTTCTTTTAAGGATACTCTTGAACTATCATGTCATCAAAGTGATGTCATCATCCTCCTTTGCTGTAGAACTGTCACTGTCTGAATTATTTATTTTTAGTGCTAGAGTTCTCTCCTTTTTCTTCTTTCCTACAACACTTTGCCTTTGACTCACTCCTTGCTTGTAGGCAATGAGTGACCCAACCAATTTTCAATGGAATAAATATTAAAGTCTTTAAATTCAGTAATTGTAGTTATCTTAGCATTATAAGAACTAGGAAAACATTGTAAAATCTTATTAACTTTTTTAGAGTTTGATAGTTCTGAACCTAGGGATGTCACTATCTGGGTGAATATAATGTACTTTTCAGATACAGTCTCGCTAGGTTTCATGCAAAAGAATTCATAATCATGCAGTATAATATTTGTTATAACTCAAATTTTTGAAAATTATATTTTGACTTGCAACAGTCAAGAATTTATTCAGAATTTGTTATAAGACCAAATCACAAACTATCTTCTTTATAGAATCTCTATTACTATGTTTTAATTTTTCTATTTTTTCATAATTTTTGGACAGAAAAATTCGTTAAGAAATTGGCACATAACGGTACATGTAGGGTTTTTTGGACCATCAAGTGTCCATTTTGAAAACTTAGTAAATCTAAATTTTTTAATTAAAATAAGTTATTTTATTAAAATTTTTTTATAATTTTTGAAGCCATAAAAATTTCTACTAAATTTATACTAAAAATTTATTAAAATATTATTATTATATTATTATTATTTTATAAAAATATCTAAAGTCACATAAGTTTAAATTCATTTAAATTCCTTTTAGCTAATTTAAAGTTAAAAGAGAAATGGATTTTGAGAAATAAGAAAAAAAGAGGAGTGAGAAGGAAAGAATCTAGGTTTTGGTAGTCGTAGAGCAATTTTCGTCCGTCAAGCCGGTTGGAAAATTTGCTCATCTTGAGGTAGTTTATGTTTTGCCTATTTCGTATTTAAATAATTTTGTATTTTTGATATTTTTTGATCAAATTGGTATTTCTGTTACCGAAAAATGATGATAACTTTGTTTTAATAAAACTTTCACCGCGCAACTTTTAGATTTTATAGAGATTGTGATAACGAACATTTTGAGTATATTCTTGAAAAAATTTTACCAGATAATTTTGAAATTGCACCAATTTTTGCCTACTAAAAAATTTATTTTTACATATAAAAATTATGCTTTAGTTTAATTAATGCTTCAAAATGATATTTTATACAATTTGTGGTAATTTGGTAATATTTGGAAATTGTGAATTTTTTACTTTGTAACATTTGTGTTGTCTACTTTTTGGACATTTTAGCAATTTTTGAATTCAGTCTTATTTTGTTTTAATTAATGAAATGTACTAAAAATATATTATAAAGTGTTGTGATGTGATGCCGATGCTAGTAAGAGATCAAGGTGAGATTTTATTACGCTAGTGCTAGTGGGCGACTAATGTGGGATTCTATTATGCCGGTGTTAGTGAGCGATTGAGGTTGGATTCTATTATGTTGGTGCTAGTGGGCGGTCAATATGGGATTCTTTTATGCCGGTGCTAGTGGGTGGCTGAGGTTGAATTCTATTACTCTGGCGCCAGTGGGCGGCCAAGGTGGGATTTTGTTATGCCGGTGCTAGTGGGCAACTGAGGTAAGATTTTATTATGCTGGTGAGATTTTGTTACCTAAGTGTTATTATGCCATAGCCAATAGGCTACTGAGGTGGGATTCTATTATAAAGTGTTTGCTTATAATTTAGTTTATTTCAATATTTATTTAATTATATTTAATTTCAGTATATGATTTAGTACAATGTTCTTATTTCTTTTGGTTTTTGTTATTGATTTTTATTTTATGCTATGATAGCCTATTGAGCTCTATTAGCTCATTTCTACTTTTATTTTTATTTTCAGGCCCAAGGAAGGGTAAGGAGCGAGCTGAGTAATTGGGATAACAGACTTTGATATTTGTTGTAGGAATGTTTTTTTAGTTTTGATTTTTGTAGGTTTGGATTTTTTTATGCTTTATATTGTCAAGCACTATTGTGGATAGATTTCAAATTATATATATTTTGGATGATATATAGAAAAAACATGTTTAAATTCAGTAGTATTCCCCATTATATTTCATTTATTAGTGGCTTTTTATAATATATAAATTAGAAGTTTTGTTTCAGTACTTCTCCAACTAGATCTTGGGGTCAATTTTGACACAATCAAATACGATATGACTTGTGTGATAGCGGGTCATATCAGTTTGTGTTGTGATAAGATTTTTTGTATAGGAGCAAGGCTGAGGAAGTGAATTGTAACAAAGCCATATGGTTTAATCTATAGAAGAGTGAGATGCTTCTAGGTAGTTTTAGTGCTCATTTTATTTATTTTTATATGTATGTGTTACTTTCAGTTATGTTTTGAGATGGCTGATCCACCTTAACCAGATCCAGATATGACTAATGGTCATAGTACTAGTCAGATAGCTTATGTTCAGGGTATAACTCCTATGATCAATTCTGAGGCAATTTCTCTAATTGCAAGTATAGTTTAACAGCTAGTTAGTGAGGCTCACACACGGGTCATTGGTACTAGAGCAGCTGAGGATTGATTGACGAGGTAGAAGAATTTGGATGGGATGCATTATCCTTATGAGAGGAGAGTTGCATTATCTACTTTTTTATTTGATGGAAAGGCAGAGCATTGGTGGTTGGTCCAATAAAGAGAGAAGTTTTAGGGTCATGCAAATACCCTGATTACCTAGGATGGGTTTCCTAAGACATTAAGGACATGGTTTGTACCTTTGTATTCTAGGAGATAGTTATAGAGCTCTTTTCTAAAGTTGATTTAGGGAAGCATGTAAGTGATGCAGTACAAGGAAGAGTTTACTTCTCTCTCCAGGTTTGCTCTATAGTTAGTTGATACTTGTAAGGATAAGTATTAAAATTTTTTGGAGGGACTCTGAGATGCTTTGAGGTAGCCACTTTTTGCACAGGATATTGCAAACTTTTCTCATTTGGTTGAGAGGGCCAAGAGGATAGAGACTAATTTAGTAGTAGTGCAGTAGCGATGGGCTACAAGAAAAAAGAGATTTGGTGGTGAAATGGCTAGCATTAGCCATGTTGGGAAGAAGAGCAGGTTTGGACCTGTTAAGTTTGAAAGGAGGGGACAACCAGTAGCAATTTCTTTTGGATCAAATAGAGGTAGTGTTTTTAGTTCTAGCCGTTCAATGAGTGAGGCCCCATTATGCTAGTAATGTGATAGAAGGAACAATGGTCAATGTTATAGAGCATCAAGCAAGTATTTCCATTGTGGTAAGTTTGGACATAGGATTGTTAAGTGTACATAAGGTGGTTTTGATAGATGTTTTAATTTCAAAGGCTCTATGCAATCAATAGTAAGTAGGCTGAGGGCAGTATAACCTAGCTGGGATGTTGATCTGATATCTCAAGGTTAGCCTTATAGAGGTTTACGAGGTGTAGGTAGTTATGTTGCTTTGACCCCAATGCATCCTCTAGTTTATAGTCTAAAGTCAGCAAGAGGCTAATGAGTCCCTAGATGTTGTGATATGTATAACTTATATTTCTACATCTCCTTATCATATTTTATTTTATTTTGGTGCTAATAGTTCTTTAATGTCTGAGCAGTATTTTGATTCTCTCAGTTTGTCTTTCATATTATTCCATGTTTCTTTATCTATGGTTTTGCCTATGGGAAATGAAATGGTAGCTATTAGGGTTTGTTTTTATGGTTTAGAATTTTTTGATAGAGTTTGGAGATTTGGTTTGATTTTGCTACATATTGTTGCATTTGATGCCATTTTGGGTATGAATTGGATGAGTCTATATGGGATTAAGATTGATTGCTTGAAAAAGAAAGTGACTTTGTATTAGAAAGGTGAGAGCTTCATATTTCAGGGAATAAGAAGTGTTCTCTCTTATTTTATTTCTGCTATAGAAGTTGATAGACTTTGGAGGAACGATAACATAGTATTTTTAGCATCTGTCAAAGATGTGAGACTCTCTTCTGATTCTTTGAGTAGTGCCCCTTCGTTTAGGAGTTTCCAGATGTCTTTCTAGAGGAATTAGTGACTTTACCGCCAGACAGGGAGATAGAGTTCTATATTAATCTTTTTTTGGGTGCTGCTTCGATCTCTAAAGTCTTGTATAGAATGGTACCTAAGAAGTTATAAGAGTTAAAGGTTAAGCTTTAGAAGTTAGTTGACAGGGGATTTATCCGCCATAATATGTTTCCAAGGGGAGCACCTATTCTATTTATGAAGAAAAAAACCTTACGATGTTGATGTATATTAATTATAGGGGGTTGAATAAAGTCACTATGAAAAATAAGTATCCATTGCCTAGGATTGGTGAATTGTTTGATCAGCTGGCTAGATGTTCAATATTTTATATGATCAATTTGCAATCTAGTTATCACCAATTAAATGTAAGGGAATATTATGTGGCAAAGACTGCATTTAGTACGAGGTACAGACATTATGAGTTTTTAATCATGCCATTCAGAGTGAAAATCAACCCAACAATCTTTTTGGAATTGATGAATAAAATTTTCAGGAAGTATTTGTACTAGTTTTTGATCGTCTTTATAGACTATATTCTGATTTATTCTAGATCAGAGGAGGAGCATGTAACACATTTGAGAATAGCTCTAGAGATTTTAAGGCAACATCAATTATATGCTAAGTTCTCAAAGTATGAGTTTATGCTAAGGCGCATTTTATTTATGGGGCATGTAGTGGGAAATACAAACATTTTAGTAGATCCCTAGAAGATTCATGCTATTTTTTATTCGCCAAGGCCTACAACAGTTTTAGAGGTTTGTAGTTTCTTAGGCTTGGTTAGCTATTATTGAAAGTTTGTTCATGGGTTTTCTTGTATTTATATACCTTTAATGAGATTGATTCATAAGTTAGTAGCTTTCATATGGACTTTGGAGTGTGAGGTGAGTTTTCAGATGTTAAATGATCATTTGACTTCTGCTCTGATTTTGATTGTTCCTTTAGGCACTTAGGAGTTCTATGTTTTTAGTGATGCATCATTGAGAGGTTTGAGATGTGTGATAGTGCAACATGATAAAGTGATTGCATATGCATCTTGGCAGTTGAAACTATATAATAAGAACTATCCGACACATGATCTTGAGTTAGTTGCCATTATATTTTCATTAAAAATTTGGAGGTACTACTTGTACATAGTCAGATGTGAAAATTTTACTAACCATCAAAGCTTGAAGTATATTTTTACTCAGAAGGATCTAAATTTTAAGCTGAGAAGATGGTTAGAATTGATCAAGGATTATGATTTATCAATTACATACCAGTCTTATAAGACGAATGTGATAATGGATGCTTTTAGTAGGAAGTCTTCGGGTACTTCTCTTTTGTTGCTTACTTTTATGGAGTTTCTTATTCGAGATTTAGAAAAATTGGAGATAGATGTGATATCTAGTGATATTGATTTGAAATTATTAGCTCAGATGATTATTCAACCTATTATACAGGGAAAAAGTCAAGAAGCTCAAAAATTAGATACAGAGTATTGAAGTTAAGTGATCATATAAAGGCTGATAAGAGACTTGAACTCTCATTATTTGATTTTGGTCTCATTATCTACAAGGATAGGTTATGGATTCCTTCTATTGGTAATTTGAGAGTTGGGATCCTATATGAGGCACATTACTTAGGCTATATTATTCATCCAGGAAGCAGCAAGATGTATGGAGATTTGAAAGGTATATTCAGGTGGCTTAACTTAAAGAATTATATAGATGGGATTGTTTCAAAGTTTAAGGCCTATCAGTTAATAAAGGAATAAAATCAATAACCAGGTGGTCTTCTGTAATTGTTACATATCCCTGAGTTGAAATGGGAGGAGGTGACGATGGACTTTACTATGGGTTTTCCTTGATTGAGGCTGGGACATGATGCCATTTGTGTTGTCATTGATCATTTGATAAAGTCAGCACATTTTATTCGATTCTGATAGAATAATCATGTAGATAGATTTTTATAGATATATGCCAGAGATATTATTAGATTATATGGTGTGTCGAAGGTGATTGTATCCAATCCTGATGGATAATTTACCTCTAGATTACAGAGAGCCGTTAAGTAGGGTCTAGGTACAAAATTATATTTTAGTATACCTTTTCATCCACAAATAAATGAATAGTCTGAAAGGACTATTCAGGAATTGGAGGATCTTTTGAGACTCTATATTCTAGACTTTAGAGGCAGTTGGGAGGATCATGTTTAATTGATAGAATTTTTATATAATAATAGTTATAAGTCTAGCATTATCATGACTCCTTATGAAGCCCTGTATGGTAAAAAGTGTAGGACACCTTTATCTTTGACAGAGGTGGGTGACAGACATGTGATAGGATTAGCATTTGTTGATGATGCTATAATAAAATTCAACTGATTAGAGAAAGATTGAGAGCTACATAGGATAGACACAAGAAGTATTATGATCAAAAACATATGCTGGTAGAATTTCAAGTTGGTGATTTTGTTTATGTTAAAGTTAGTCTGATTAAAGGTGTATGTAGATTTGGAAGAACCAGTAAGCTAAGTCTAAGGTGCATTAGACCTGTTGAGATTATGGAGAGGATTGGTAGTTCTTCTTACAAGTTATTATTACCAAATCATATGTTTGATATACACAATATCTTTTATGTATCTTCTTTTACAAAGTGAGAATCTGATTTTAGAAAGAGATTATATGTTGATGATATGGAGGTTCATCCGAGTCTACACTATAGGGAAGAGTCAGATAGGATTTTGTCATATAATGTCAGAAAATTAAGGAGCAAATAAATTTTGATGGTCAAGGTGTAATGGAAGCATGAAACCACTAGAGAGGCTATTTGGGAGAAGGAATCTAAGATGAGACAACTCTAACCAGGTTTATTCTAACGTATTTTGTTTTGGGAATGTTTAGGATGACATTTTTTAAGGTGGGTAGATTGTTATAACTCAAATTTTTGAAAATTGTATTTTGACTTGCAACATTCAAGAATTTATTTAGGAGTCATTATAAGCCCAAATCACAAACCGTCTACTCTATAGCATCTCTTCTATTGTGTTTTAATTATCCTATGTTTTAATAAATTTTTGGTACTAGCAAAATTTTTTAAGAAATTGGTACCTAATAGTACGAGTGAGGGTTTTGAGACGACCACATGTCTATTTTGAAACTAACTTCATCTGAATTTTCTAAATAAAATAAGTTATTTTATTAATATTTTTCTATAATTTTTGAAGCTATAAAATAATTTCTATAATTTTATATAGAAATTTTATTATTATATTTATATTTTACAAAAATATCTAAAGTGAATTAAGTTTAAGTTCAATTAAATTAGTTTTATCTCATTTCACGTTAACAGAGAAAAGGATTTTGAGAAATAATAAAAAAGAGAGGAGAGAGAAGGAAAGAAGTTAGGTTTTGGCAACTATAGAGCAATTTTTGTCTGTCGGCACAGTTGGTAAATTTGCTTGTCTCGAGCTAGGTTATGTTTTGCCTTGTTCAGATTTAAATAATTTTGTTTTTTTGGTATTAATATGATCAAATTTGTATTTCCATTATCGAAAAATGACAATAACTTTATTTTGGTAAAACTTTCTCTGCGTAACATTTTATATGTTGTAGAGATTATGATTACAAACATTTTGAGTATACCTTGGGAATTTTTTGCTAGGTTATTTTAAAAAAATAGTAATTTTTGTCTACTTAGAAATTTATTTTGACATCTAAAAATAGTGCTTCAGTTCAATTAAAGCATCAGAATGATGTTTTACATAATTTATAGCAATTTGGTTATGATTGGAAATTGTGAATTTTTTCTCCTTAGTATTTATGTTGTCTACTATTATGATATTTTGATAATTTTTGAATTATGTATTAATATGTTTTAATTAATTAAATGTATTGAAAAATATGTTATAAAGTGTTTTGATGTGACGTCGAAGCTAATGGGCGATCGAGGTGGAATTTTGTTACGTCGATGCTAATGGGCAGCTGATGTGTGATTCTGTTATGTTGGTGCTAGTGGGCGACTGAGGTGCGATTCCATTATGCTAGTGCCAATGGGTGGACAAGATGGGATTTTGTTACACTAGTGCTAGTGGGCGACCAAGGTGGGATTATGTTATGTCAGTGCTAGTGGGTGGTTGAAGTGGGATTCTGTTATGTCAGTGCCAGTTGGCAACTGAGGTGGGATTCTTTTATGCTGGCAAGATTCAATTACCTAAGTGTTGTTATGCCGGAGCCAATATGCTACCAAGGTGGGATCTTGTTATGAAGTGTTTGCTCATAAATCAATTTATTCCAGTATTTATTTAATTGAATTTAATTTCAGTATATAATTTTGAACAGTGTTTTCAATTCTTTTGATTTTGGTTATTGATTTCTATTTTAGGCTACGATAGCCTACTGAGCTATCTTAGCTCATTCTTGCTTTTTCTTTTGTTTTCAGACCTTGGGGAAGGGTAAGGAGTGAGCTGAGTAGTTGGGATAGTATGCTCTGATATGTGTTGTAGCTATATTTTGTTAGTTTAGATTATTGAAGGCTTGGCTTTTTTGTGCTCTCTATTACCAAGCATTATTGTAGATATATTTCAGATTATATTTGTTAACGATGATATATAAGAAAATCATGTTGAGATTTAGTAGTCTTTCGCCTTATATTACTTTCAATAGTGGCTCTTTGCAGTATATAAATTGGAAGTTTTGTTTTAGTACTTCCAACTAGATCTTGGGGCCAATCTTTCCACAATCGGATACCTGTGTGATATACGGTCATATCAGGTTGGTTTGTGATAATATTAAATATAGATTATTTAACTTCACTAGTTCCCTCATAAGTGATACATAATCTATCTAAAATCTCCTTCCCCATAGTGCATGTATAAACTCACATATTGTCTTTGGATTTTAAAGAACAAAATAAACATTTCAAATATTTAACATTTAATTTAGCAAGCTCCCTATCCTCATAACTCCATTCAGTAAAAGGAATGTCTATTTTGACACCTTTAACTATGTGTAATGTAAGTGAATAACCAATTTGAATTTTATGCCAAATTTTATAGCAAATGGATTATAAAAAGGTAGACATGCATATTTTCCAGAAATAAAATGGAATACTTTCAGGTAGTGGTGAACGGGATATCAAATAACCCTTCACATTATTATAATTTCCAAAATGAGCCATTGATCATTTTTCAAAAGTTTTATAAAGCATTGTTTCTCTGATACCACTTGAAAGTTTGTAAAGGTTGTTAAACCAAAATGAACTAGCCCATGGCTCACCAAGAGGGGTGGGGGGGGGGGGTGTTGAATTTGTAAATTAAAAAATTGTTCTTGACTTTAAAATAATGATGATAAGATTTTTTGAAAGTTTTAGAAATTGAAAATACTAAATTTCAATTTATTATAGAAGCTAACAAGTTTATCAAAAATATTTATTTAATTACGGTGATTTCTTAATTTATGAAACTAAGCAATAATAATCAATTTTTGAAGAAGTCATAAATAAAATAAAATGCAAGAAAAATAAAAGTGAAAAAAGAAAAAAAACACACAAGAGATTTTTATAGTGGCTTGGTCAACCTCTACCTATGTCCCCTCTTCGGAGTCCTCCACTCTGGTATTGCACTAATTATTAAGTGTCTCTCATTTTGCTCTCATAGCAAGGCAGAAAAGCCCTTATAGACTCACTTTCATGAAACCTTATGCGATAGAGTATTGGATGCTATGTCACCCTCCCGGTGATGGTAGCGGACCTTGACTCATTTTCTCCCTTCTAGAGAAAGCAGAGAACCTCAGCTCCTTTTTCTCCCTCTTAGAGAAGGCAGGGTACCTCGAGGACTTGACCTAGAAGCCCCTTTCCCTAGAGAGCTTCTGAAGACTCTCCAAGGCCACAATAGGAGCATGGGTGTAGCTAGCATAGAGAAACCCTATAATCCCCTCACACTCTTTCTCCTTCACGCTTAACCTCACCTTCTCCTTCCTCTCAAACTTTGAATTTTTTAAAAGCTTCTCGTAGAGTCCCTTTAGCAGTCACATAATCCTCTCACAATTATAAAGAGAGTCTCTAAAACTTGCTTAAGTATTGGGCTACAAGAAACCCTAAAAAACCAAGTATATTGTCACAATTTTTTTACAGTGCGATTTGAGTTTGTATAATACAATCAGTTCAAAACTAGTCCTGTTCAGTATGATGTAAAAAGTCATTCAAATTAATTTTTCACTTAATTTGAATACATCATGCTGTATGATCCATAGATCATCCAGTACGATCTGTTTGATTTCCACTATTTGTATAGGACTATTCCTGGGACGAGTGAAACTCATCTCTACCAATCATTCCACACTGCTCTCTTCGTACATTATGGTTAATTGATTTCAAGTAGATAATCTAGTATGATATGAATATCATACTATATAATTAGTTCAAAAAGTTATGGTTTTATTTGGAAGGATATTTTGGATGACCAAATTTTATCTCTACTAATCATTTGGTACGATCATATCGTATAATATGATAAGTTATCATTAATTTAACCATGATTTTATTGACTAATTATAGGGGTTAATTTTAGCAAGATTTTAAATATTTTTATAATACGATTAACATCATATAGTATGATTAAGCCAAAAATCATATTTCAAAATCTTACTTAAATTAATCTTGCGGCTAGGATTTTAAGATCATAATGAATCGTACAGTATTATTAGTTGCCAAAAACTATTTTTTTAATTAGCCATCAAGATAATTCTTTCTATATTGATTATACAGTTTGATTATAAGTTGTACAATATGATTAGTGAAAAAATTTACGAGGTTAAAGTCCAGAACATTCAAGAGTTAGATCCCTACATGCCTAGCGTCCAACAAACCAGTGACCAAAAAAACTAGATTGCTTGAAATTTCTAAAATATAGGTTGATAGAATCAAGATTAGATCAACATATAAAAAATTTTCCTACCATAGTAAAATGGTAAGGATAAGCCAATTTCATAATACCTTCATCAAACATTAAAATAGTCATAAAACTTTTGATTGAGGATTTAGTAAAAGATTGAAAGCACGAGTTGCACCAAGAGGGAGAGTGAATTAGTATTTTTTAAAAAATTAAAGCCTAAAAAAGAGTTATTTTTTGTTGTAAATTTCAAAAGATGACTTAACTAAATATAAGCGGAAGCTAGTGATTAAATGACAATTGCAATAATGGTGATGAAATTTTAAATAACACAACGAATTACTAAAATATAAATTTTCACCAAGCAGTTATAGTAATGTTAAATACAAGAAAAATAAAATGTGATAAATTGAAAAAGCACACCAAAATTTTTTATAGTGGTTCGGTCACATGACCTATGTCCACTCTGTTTGAATAGTTGTTATTTGAATGATTTATATTTGTGCAACTTATGTAGTTTTGATGATTCCAAACATTATTGTTCAAATGTATAGTTATCTCCTAACAATTTCAGAAGATTTGCACTTGCTCTTGTGTGTACTAACATTTCAGGAAAATCAGACTCCAGACTACGATAACTTCAAATCAAATTCAACATGAGATATTTTGTTTATTTGAAGTTTGCCTTTTCTTTGAATTAATTTTGAAAGGGAGTGATTGTAATTGAGTGAATAAAATCTCACACACACAAATAAGGAGATCTTAAAATTCTATACTGATCGTACAGGATGATATTTATCTTACTGGACGATCTGTCAGTTATCTCCTATAGAGCACTTGGAACGAATAGGAACTTGCTTGAAATTTTTTTTTTCTAAGTCCAATTCGTCTAGGACGAAATTTATTATCGTCCTGAACGATGGGTTCTTTGTAAAATTTTCATCCAGACAAATTTTATCATCGTACGAGGTGACCAGTCCTCTGGAAAATTTTCGTTTAGACGAAAATAAATATCGTACCGGACGATCAGCTCTCTGGAAAATTTTCGTCCAGACGAAAACAAATTATCGTCCACGGCGATTGGTCCTCTGGAAAATTTTCGTCCAGACGAAATAAATAATCGTCCAGGACGATCGGCTCTCTGGAAAATTTTCGTCCAGACGAACATATTTTCGTCCAAACGATTAACCGACTTAGAACAGTTTTCAGCAGTTTCTAGAACCGACCTTGTAATAACCGTTCGTACTGGACGAACCTAGTTCGTACAGGACGATCAGCTGTACGAAGTCATTTCGTACACATATACAAATTGGGTCATTTCAGATCGTTTAAGTAAAATCGTCCAGGACGATCCAGGATCGTACAGGACGATCCACTGCGTACAGAATTGAAAATATGCAGTTTTTGGGCGGTTTTTCATGTCTTTTGTATAAATAGTCCAAATTAGACTGCCACCCAATCTTTTTGTCATTTGATCTTCGTGCCTCTTGAGAGAATAGCCAAGGAGAGAGTGGAAGAGAGCATTCAAGGAGGATTCCTACCATTGGAGCGAGAAGGCTTCACTTGGATTACTAAGGTAAGAGTCTCTACTTGTGAAATTGATTTCTTCACTCTTTTCCTTCTTCCTTCTAGATTTTGTGAGAAGATCAGTCAAGGAGATCCGGTTCTCTGCCGACACTTGGAGAGTGTGAACAGCCGAAGGGTTCTCTGCCCACACTAGGAGAGTGAAAAAGGACGAAGGTTCTCTGCCTACACTTGGAGAGTGTGAACAGCCGTAGGGTTCTCTGCCCACACTAGGAGAGTGTAAAAGGACGACGGTTCTCTGCCAGCACTGTGGATTGTGTAAAAGGACGACGGTTCTCTGCCGCACCGGGTAGTGGTGAAAAGAGTGTGTTGTAAAGGCTTCTCCGCCTTGCTGTGGGTGCTAAAGGAGAGTCACTTTGTGGTATTAGTGCAATACTCAGAGGGTGCCTCTGAGGAGTGGATGTAGGTCTGGTTATAGACCAAACCACTATAAATCTGGTGTCATTTACTTTATTGCTTTTACGTTTCCGCACTTTAAATTTCAGTTTTAACAACTCTGTGGTTGAAAAACATTTTTCTACAAACTTTAAAAGAAAATTTTATTTCGGTTCAACTTTATCATTAAGAGGGTTTAAAATTTTTAAAACTACCAATTCACCCCCCTCTTGGTAGCCGTGGGACATTTACTTAGGCTTAACAACCTAATTACTGGACTCAACAAGTGGTATCAGAGCATAGTTTCAAAATCATAAGTTTGAACTACTTTTTGATTAACGTAGATGGCTACATTTGGAAACCGAAACACACCTGAGGGTTACTCTATCACTAGACCTCCACTGTTTGACAATATTCCTTTTGATTTTTGGAAAACACACATGTCTACTTTCTTACAGTCACTTGATTATCGCATGTGGATGCTAGTCCAGGAAGGTTACTCAAAACCAACTAGATTAGTTGATGGAATTAGGGTAGATACACCCTATGCAGATTGGACTATAGAAGAACGTGACTTAGCACAATTAAATGCAAAATGTTTAAATAGTTTCTTTTGTGCTTTAAAATCTGAAGACTACATGCGAGTTTCCACTTGTAAAAGCGGAAAAGACATATGGGATAGACTTTGTATTACTTATGAAGGGACAAATGAGGTTAAGCAATCAAGACTCAATATCTTGTTACATGACTACGAATTATTTCGCATGAAACCTAATGAATCTATATCTGACATGTACACAAGATTCACTCAAATTGTCACCTCTTTGCATGCACTTGGTAGGGAATTAACTAATGCTGAAATGGTCAATAAGATTCTTCGTTGTTTACCTACTGCATACGATGCTAAAATTACTGCAATTACAGAGTCTAAAGATCTGAACATTTATTCCATTGACAATCTTCTTGGTTCACTCATTGCTTACGAGCAAGGAGTAAGTCAAAGAAAGATTGATGCAGGTGAACCAAGAAAGGACAAGAATATTGCACTAAATGTGGAAGAGTCAGAAAGTGAACACTCACAACCTGAGGATGAAGACGATATTGCACTGATGACTAGACAATTCAGAAGCTTTTTAAAGAGGAAGCAGAAGAGACGCCAGCAATTGAATAGAGGTAAGTATAACAGAAATGACAAGGTTTCTAATGAAGTGATTTGTTATGAATGCAGGAAACCAGGTCATATAAAGACTGATTGTCCAAAACTCAAAGCCACTCCTAGCAAGGAGAAGGTAGAGGAGAAACCAATGGTAAAGAAGGGCAAGAAGAAGTTTCAAAAGGCTTTTTGGGCGGACTCAGCTTCAGACTCATCTGAGACTGAAAAAGAAGAAGAAGTCACCAACCTTTGCTTGATGGCAGATAAAGCTGAACAATCAGATCAAGAAGAGGTATGTGATTTAACCTATAGTGAATTGTTTGAAATTTCTGAACACATGCATGATGCATATAGAAAATGAAAAAGATGCATGCTAGTGTAGTTTTAGAATTGGAAGAGCTTAATAAGGAACACGAAATCCTTAGGAAAGATCATGCTTTAATTGATAGCAACCACATGAAACTACTTGATGAATATGATGACTTGAATAAAAATTTGAGAATTTAAAATCATCCTATGCTGAACTTGAAAAAGAATTTAAGAAATTTAAGGATGAATCTGAGAGCAAGACATATAGAATCAATTATACCAATCGAATCTTGGAGGATATGAATTCATTTTACAAACTCACTATAAGAGCTCTCGAGGATAATAGGAACCCCCCTAAACTTGAAGATTTTTCAAATCCTAAATATTATCCTAAATTCATGAAATCCCTTAGAAGACAATCATATGAAAGAAAACATAGAATATTTTTCCTAATGTTAAATGTAACAATTGTGGATTTTTGGGACATATATCTCACACCTGCACTTTAAAGATGAAACCTAATTTGGTGTGGAGAACTAAGATGCATAAACCTAGACATATCATACATGCATCTGATTATAAATTTCATAAAGGTGAACCCAAACTAGTTTGGGTTCCCAGGTCTAACATTTGAGAATTTTGCAGGAATACTCTCACACAAGACCTCGTGAGAGTATATGGTACCTGGACAGCGGATGTTCAAAGCACATGACTGGAGATACTGCTCAATTCATAACGCTGGAAGCCAGGAGTGGAGGCAAGGTTACACTTGGAGATAATACCACAAAGAAAGTGGTTGGATCAGGTATGATTGGAAATTTGAAAAACTTTTTCATAGACAATGTTTTATTAGTTGAAGGCTTAAAACATAATTTGCTTAGCATAAGTCAGCTATGTGATAAGGGCTATAATGTAAAATTTTTACCTACTAGCTGCATAATTAGCCTAAATGGGAAAATTGTTTTAAATGGAAAAAGGGTGAACAATGTCTACATGCTAGATTTAAATTGTATTCAATCTCCTACTGCTTTTTGTTTGAAAACTGTTTCTGATGAATCATGGCTTTGGCATAGGAGACTTTGTCATTCTAGTATGAAAAATCTTAGAAGAATTACCCAAAAGAATTTGGTGAGAGGAATACCTAAACTAGACTTTACTAAGGACCATCTATGTGATGCATGTCAATTAGGAAAACAAGTGAAGTCCTCTTTTAAGTCCAATAAAGATCTTAGGACCAGTAAACCTTTAGAAATTCTACACATGGATCTTTTTGGACCTGTAAGCACTGTTAGTCTAGGAGGAAAGGTATATGGATTTGTTATAGTAGATGATTTTTCAAGATTCACCTGGGTTAAATTTCTTTTTCATAAGAGTGAATCATTTGAGGAATTCAGAAATTTTTCAACTTGGATACAAAGAAAACTAGGATGTGAAATAATTTCTATACAAAGTGATCATGGAGGAGAATTTGAAAATGAAAGATTTGAAGATTTCTGTAAAGAAAAGGGGATTGATCACAATTTTTCTGCACCTAGAACTCCTCAACAAAATGGAGTAGTTGAAAGAAAGAACAGAACATTAATAGAAGCCGCCCGAGCAATGTTAGCAGAATACTCGCTTCCTAGATATTTTTGGGCTGAGGCGGTTAGCACTGCATGCTATGTTCTGAATAGGGTGAATGTGAGATCAAATTTGAATAAAACACCCTATGAGTTGCTAAAAGGTAGAACACCAAATTTGTCTCATTTGCATGTATTTGGTTGCAAGGTGTTCATACATAATAATGGAAAATCTGCCTTAGGAAAATTTGATCCAAAATCAGATGAAGGAATTTTTGTTGGATATTCAAGTGTTGGAAAATCTTATAGAGTATTCAACAAAAGAACTTTAGTCATTGAAGAAACCACACATGTTGTTTTTGATGAAAATGGAAACATGAAAGAGCCAAATGTTGTTGAAGAAGAAATTGAAGAAAACTCCCAAAAGATTGATAGATTAAATTTGGAAGAAAATGTGGAAGAAAATTTAGAAAGAGAAGACCCTTTGCCTAGAGATTTGAGATTTTCTAAAAACCACCCAAAGGAATTGATTATAGGTGAACCAAGTGAGGGTGTTAGAACTAGGCGTGGATTAAACAAGGAAGTCAATCATTCAGCCTTTATTTCAACTATTGAACCCACTAACATTGATCAAGCACTTTCAGATGAATTTTGGATATTGGCCATGCAAGAAGAGTTAAATCAATTTGTAAGAAATAAAGTTTGGGAACTAACTACAAGGCCAAAAGATCAAAGTGTTGTTGGAACCAAGTGGGTGTTCAAAAATAAAATGAATGACTCAGGAGTAGTCATTAGAAATAAGGCTAGATTAGTAGCTAAGGGGTATAATCAAATTGAAGGAATTGATTTTGAGGAAACTTTTGCCCCTGTAGCTAGACTTGAAGCAATTAGGGTTTTACTAGCCTTTGCCTGTTTTAAAGGTTTTAAATTGTTTCAAATGGATGTCAAAAGTGCCTTTTTAAATGGGGTAATTGAGGAAGATGTTTTTGTAGAACAACCTCCAGGTTTTGAAAATTCTAAATTTCCAAATCATGTTTTCAAATTAAAAAAGGCATTATATGGATTGAAACAGGCACCTAGGGCTTGGTATGAGAGGTTGAGCACCTTCCTACTTGAAAGATCTTTTGAAAAAGGAAGTGTGGATACAACTCTCTTTTTAAGGAAAATTGGAAAGGATATACTTATTGTTCAAATTTATGTGGATGACATCATCTTTGGATCTTCAAATAAACATCTTTGTGATGATTTTTCTAAAACAATGAGTAGTGAATTTGAAATGAGTCTAATGGGAGATTTAAATTACTTTCTAGGATTTAGCATTAAGCAACTTGAGGAAGGTACTTTTCTTAGTCAAACTAAATATATTAAGGACATCCTCAAAAAATATGAAATGGACAATGCTAAACCTGTTAGTACACCAATGAGTTCTTCAGTTCAGTTGGATAAGGACCTTAAGGGAAAATCTGTTGATCAAAAGAAATTTAGAGGGATAATTGGATCTTTACTTTACTTGACTGCTAGCCGACCAGATATTATGTTCAGTGTTTGCCTATGTGCTAGATTTCAATCAGATCCAAAAGAATCACATTTGACAGCAGTGAAAAGGATTTTAAGATATCTACTAGGAACTCAAAACTTAGGAATTTGGTATCCTAAGTTTAGCTCTTCATTTGAAATTATTGGTTACTCAGATTCTGACTTTGCAGGCTGTAGAGTGGATAGGAAAAGCACTTCTGGAACATGTCAATTCATTGGAAATTCATTAGTTTCATGGTCTAGTAGAAAACAAAATTCAGTGGCACTATCTACTGCAGAAGCAGAATACATTGCATTAGGAAGTTGTGTGGCACAAGTACTTTGGTTAAAACAACAGTTGATTGATTTAGGATTAACTATAGGCACTATTCCAATTTATTGTGACAATACTAGTGCTATTTGCATTTCCAAAAATCCTATTCAACATTCTAGAATCAAACACATTGATATAAGGCATCATTTCATAAGGGATCATGTATCCAAAGGAGAAATAGAACTCATACATGTTTCAACTGAAAATCAACTTGCAGACATTTTTACAAAACCTTTAGCCTTTGATACCTTCAGTATTTTAAGAACACGGCTTGGTATTATTGATTTGAATGCTTAACCAAAATGTCTTTGCAACATTGATATTTGTTGTGTTGTGTTTTGTTTTTTTTTTTTTATGAAATTTTGTGTGTTTTGAATGAATTGTTTTTGTATTTATGGTTTTGTTTTATGTTTTCTGTGTTTTTGAATGTTTTGTTTGATTTTCTTAATTAAATTTTTTTTTTTGGAGGAAATCGTCCAGGATGAAATTAGTTTCGTACGGGACGATGTGTGAAGGAACAGTTTGCGTGAATTTTAACCGTTTTAAGAGCAGTTTTTAATTAGATCGTCTGTACGATCTGTGATCGTCCAGGACGAATTTTTTTTCTCTCAAACGTCAGGACGATTGAATGCAGCGGTTGAGTGGATAAGACAGTTTTTAATATGAACTTCGTCTGTACGAAGTTTTTGTTCGTCCAGACGAACATGTGTCGGTTCATTGTAGGGGGCGGTTTTCAAGAGTCATTAAAACGATTCACTTTTTGATCGTCTGTACAAAATTTTTTCATCTGTACGATCGGTCAAGTCAAAAAGCCTGTACGAAGGGACGCATCGTAAGTTGTGTTGATTACGAAAAGCAGTTACATTTTGGACGAATTGGATCGTCTGTACGAATTTTGTTCGTCCAGACGAACGATAATTTTTCGTCCAGGACGAATATTTTCGTCCAGGATGAACGTATCGTTTTTCTTTAAATATGAAGGCTTTCAAACTTAACAATCACACTTCCAAACTTCTTTTTCAATCCCTTTATACATCAAATCAACAATGGCCTCCTCTAGCAAAAGACAAAAGGTTTTGGTGAAGAAACCAAATAGGAATGCCCCAGACAACTTTCTTTCCAAGGCAAATGAGGAATCTTTTCCTCATTTTGCATTCGCAAAAATCACTCCGTCTCGCATTCTTATCCAAACAGAGTTAAAATTTTGGGTATTGCACCTCTTCGCCTTAATCCAATTTCAGTTCATTCTTTCTCTCGCCCACTTCTACAATAAGCAAACCTACCATTACTTTCTAGCTAACATGAGTTTCAATTCTGACCACTCCACCATTAGTTCTTATGTTTTTAAGCAAAAAGTGGAGATCACCAAGCATGACCTTGGTGCATTTTTAAACTTAAGAAATGAAGGATATAGAGCCCACACCCTAATGTCAGAAACCTCCTTCAAAAAGGTTTCAAATCAATAAAGTAATTAGGGAAAATGCTATTGATAATCATGTTGCTAGAGTCTCCGGTATGACCCGAGATGCCCGAATCATCCAGCATATCCTTCGATCCTCAATCATTCCTAAAGCTGGTGATAGGATTAATATTACTCCTCTCCTTTCTTGTCTAACTTTTTTAATCATGAAAGGACATCCTATTGACGAAGCCCAACTCATCATAGACCATATCTATGGGCTTTCAGAAATAGGACATGCAGATCAGAAGAGGAAGAAGAACATTTCATCAGGACACTTAATCACTTATATCTTGGAAAAGAAATACAATATAGTGCATCCTGATGAAGAATATGAAGAGCCGGTTTACTATAACGATGCATAATTCAGATTGCTCTTCAAGGAGGAAAAAGAAAAAGAAAAAGCACATGCTAGTGCTTCAGAAGAGGAAGAAGAAGAAGGAGTGCAAGCTTCTGCTTCTCAATCAGATTACCAGAATCTGATTGAGAGATTTGATAGATTAGAGACTCACATTGATCAAAGATTTGATCAATTTGATGCTCAACTTACGCAGCAGCAACATGACATTGGTAATATTAAAGATGAAGTTCATGAAATTAATACCAATGTAATGTTGATGGCCTCCTACTTCAACCTCTTTGGCGGCATACCTCCTCCTCCTCCTCCAGAACAGTAAAAAAGTTTTTATGTGTGTCTGTTGTATTTTTTTTATGTTTTTATCTTGTCTGTTTTATTGTTAAGTGTTTGTTTTTATGTTTTTAAGTTCAATGTTTTTTTTATGTAATCCGTTTCTTTAATATCAATGAAAGTTTGTTTTTATTAGATTTGTTTTGAAATGTGGTTAATGTTTATGAATTTCATTAGTATTATTTAATCTACATAGTGCTTAAATTCGATTGTAATTTGAGATTATCTATATTAGAAAATCTAGACTTTCTTAATTTATAAGTTGTATATAACTTGTTGTAATTAGAACTTTTAAATTCATGTCTATTCATTTAGACTACATAAAAGTTAATATTACTATTGCAATTTAGATGTTTTCTTATTTTGTATTTCTATGCTCAAGAGATATTTATGTACCTAGAAATATTTGAAATTTTAGATTATAGATTTTGGAAAGAATTGGTCCAATTACTCTTGAACATTGTACAAATGTACAAAAATCAAAAGGAATTCGCAAAAATTTGCAAAGTGAAAAAGAGGCACAAAATAAGCCCAACCAAGAAAAAATGCACAAAAATGTGCCCCAAAATTTTGAAAAAGATGCGCAAAGCGCCACATGAGGTAATTCTCTTCTTTCCAAATTTGTTCAATCTCTTAATTCAAATTGATCTTATGTTCATTTATATTCTATTGAACTTTGAAATATAGAATTTTTATACATCTCTCTTGTAATGATTTTCTATAGTCAAATGTCTAAATTGAATCATGTCTTTGATAAATTCTTCTTACTTACAATGTTATATCACTTCTTAAATTTTATGAATTTCTATGATTGACCTAATATCTTTAGTTTAAAAATTGCATACCCTATGTCAATCACAATTTAGATTAAATTTTAAAAATGAATTTCATATAATTCCTTACATTTCTTGTCTATTTCTTCTTCACTTTTTGTTGCTGTCAAAAAGGGGGAGAAATTATTGTGTTTTCTGTTGTATTTTGTTTTTCTATTTTTAATTGTTCTGTTTGCAAGTTTTTTTTTATTTGTGTTAAAATTTTTTGAAAAACAAAAATATTGTTCTTTATGCCTCCTTATTTTAATGTACTCATAAATTTAGGGGGAGTTTAGGAGATAAGAGATTTGTTTTAACTTGAAACCATACAAATAATAATTGTTTTGCCATCATCAAAAAGGGGGAGATTGTTTGAATAGTTGCTATTTGAATGATTTATATTTGTGCAACTTATGTAGTTTTGATGATTCCAAATATTATTGTTCAAATGTATAGTTATCTCCTAACAATTTCAGAAGATTTGCACTTGCTCTTGTGTGTACTAACATTTCAGGAAAATCAGACTCCAGACTACGATAACTTCAAATCAAATTCAACATGAGATATTTTGTTTATTTGAAGTTTGCCTTTTCTTTGAATTAATTTTGAAAGGGAGTGATTGTAATTGAGTGAATAAAATCTCACACACACAAATAAGGAGATCTTAAAATTCTATACTGATCGTACAGGACGATATTTATCGTACTGGACGATCTGTTAGTTATCTCCTATAGAGCACTTGGAACGAATAGGAACTTGCTTGAAAATTTTTTTTTTCTAAGTCCTATTCATCCAGGACGAAATTTATTATCGTCCTGGATGATGGGTTCTCTGTAAAATTTTCGTCCAGACAAATTTTATCATCGTACGAGGCGACCAGTCCTCTGGAAAATTTTCGTCCAGACGAAAATAAATATCGTACCGGACGATCAGCTCTCTGGAAAATTTTCGTCCAGACGAAAACAAATTATCGTCCGCGGCGATTGGTCCTCTGGAAAATTTTCGTCCAGACGAAATAAATAATCGTCCAGGACGATCGGCTCTCTGGAAAATTTTCGTCCGGACGAACATATTTTCGTCCAAACGATTAACCGAATTAGAACAATTTTCAGTAGTTTCTAGAACCGACCTTGTAATAACCGTTCGTACTGGACAAACCTAGTTCGTACAGGACGATCAGCTGTACGAAGTCATTTCATACACATATACAAATTGGGTCGTTTCAGATCGTTTAAGTAAAATCGTCCAGGACGATCCAGGATCGTACAGGACGATCCACTGCGTACAGAATTGAAAATATGCAGTTTTTGGGCGGTTTTTCATGTCTTTTGTATAAATAGTCCAAATTAGACTGCCACCCAATCTTTTTGTCATTTGATCTTCGTGCCTCTTGAGAGAATAGTCAAGGAGAGAGTGGAAGAGAGCATTCAAGGGAGGATTCCTACCATTGGAGCGAGAAGGCTTCACTTGGATTACTAAGGTAAAGGTCTCTACTTGTGAAATTGAATTTCTTCACTCTTTTCCTTCTTCCTTCTAGATTCTTGTGAGAAGATCAGTCAAGGAGATCCGGTTCTCTGCCGACACTTGGAGAGTGTGAACAGCCGAAGGGTTCTCTGCCCACACTAGGAGAGTGAAAAAGGACGAAGGTTCTCTGCCTACACTTGGAGAGTGTGAACAGCCATAGGGTTCTCTGCCCACACTAGGAGAGTGTAAAAGGACGACGGTTCTCTGCCAGTACTGTGGATTGTGTAAAAGGACGACGGTTCTCTGCCGCACCGGGTAGTGGTGAAAAGAGTGTGTTGTAAAGGCTTCTCCGCCTTGCTGTGGGTGCTAAAGGAGAGTCACTTTGTGGTATTAGTGCAATACTCAGAGGGTGCCTCTGAGGAGTGGATGTAGGTCTGGTTATAGACCGAACCACTATAAATCTGGTGTCATTTACTTTATTGCTTTTACATTTCCGCACTTTAAATTTCAGTTCTAATAACTCTGTGGTTGAAAAACATTTTTCTACAAACTTTAAAAGAAAATTTTATTTCGGTTCAACTTTATCATTAAGAGGGTTTAAAATTTTTTAAAACTACCAATTCACCCCCCTCTTGGTAGCCGTGGGACATTTACTTAGGCTTAACAACCTAATTACTGGACTCAACACACTCCCCAAAGTCCTCCACTATGGGATTTGCTCTTATAGTTAGGTGGAGAAGCCTTTACACAACCCCACTTTCACCTTCCTTGGTGTGGTGGAGTGCTGGACACTATGTCACCCTTCTGGTGATAGCAGCAAACCTTCTCATTTTTCTCCCTTCTGAAGAAGGCAGAGGGCCTTTAAGGACTTTGACCTTGAAGGATCTCCCCCCAAAGAACTGCCACAAGACTTACCCGGTCCATAGGAGGAGCAAGTGTGCAACAGGCTCAGAGTAACTGTGTGATCCCCTCACACTCCTTCTCCCTCACACATAAACTCACCTTCTTCTTCCTCTCACAAGCCATAAATATTTTTAAGAAGCTCCCTCTCAATAGTTCCCTTCCTTTATCTTGTTCCTCTCTCTCTTTCTCTCTCTCTCTCTCTCTCTCTCTCTCTCTCTCTCTCTCTCTCTCTCTCTCTCTCTCTCTCTCTCTCTCTTTCAAAAAGGAAAGGTATTAATTATATATCAGGCTTCAAGTAACCCTAAAAATTTAATTTAGTCATTTTTATTCATTAAGTATAATTCAATATTGTACACTATTATTAGTTCAAAATAACTCTCATCCTTGTACGAAGGTGTATGAATAGTTAATAAATTTTAAATATATTATATAATACGATATGAATATTGTCTAATATGATGTTTTATACTTCTTTTATTTGTATAGGATGAATGCTGGGATGACTAAAATTCATCTCTGTTCATTATTCGGTACGATCCATTTTGTATCATATGATCAGTTAAAATATTGTGGTCATCCTATATTATGTATACATCGTATAATACTATTAGATTAAAAAATAAGGGTTTGACTGGCATGATCTTTGGTGTGACCAAAAAATAGCATCAGTTCATCGTATGATATGAATAATGTTATACAATATAATTAGAACAAAATCAAAGGTTCATCTGGTACGAATATTAGTACAACCAAAAACATATCAGTTCATTGTATGGTACGATCGAGGTTATATAATATGATCACCAATCATTAATTAAACCTTGATTTAATTGACTAATAATGGGGGTTAATTTTAATAAGTATTCAAATATTTATACAGTACAATTAGATCTACAGTACGATTTGTTCAAATTTCAAATATTAAAAACTTGCTTAAATTAATGTTGCAGCTAAGGTTTTGGGTTGAAAATAAATCATACAGTACTATTAGTTCACATAAGATAGCCATTGAGCCATAGAGTACCGTACAATATGAGTTTAAATTGTATAATATGATATTCATAAAAAACAAATTTTCTCTTTAAAAAAATTCTCCCCCTGTGTTTGTGCATTGTCACTCAATTTGTATACACTTTTTGTGGCCATACTCAAGAAATAAGAAAATAAAGAAAATACACAGTTACAGGCTCCTTCATATCCTAATCTACCCAATCTAGAGTATTCCATTACCTTGAGAAGTGTTAGATCTCCCTGAAATGTTAGTACACATAGAAAAAGTAATATTCAAAATATTTAAAGAAGAATAAGATAATTCATTCAACATTCTTTATCATCATCAAAATCTCAGACTGGGGGTCATGGAATGCAATAATCTCCCTCTTTTTGATGATGTCAAATAATTTTAGTTTATAGGTACGATAATATTTTTGTAGTTTTTTTTTTATTAACATAAATATAAGAACATAAAAAGATGAGCAAAAACATGCATTTCATTTTAAGTCCTAGAAGCTAAAATAGACTTCAAGAAACATGATATGCAATATAAAATATATTAACAATGGAAAGATAAAATTCTCCCCCTTTTGACATCGCCGAAAGAGGAGTATCAAATAAAAAGTTCATAAAACACATGAGACAAAGACTTAGTCAAATGATGGATCTTTATCAAGTGGTGGTGGTTGTGACTGAAAGAAGTGATAGATGGAGCCAAATTGATGATCGATCGAATCAAATCTTTCTCTAATCCATCGCATGCTCTCCTCGTACTGCTGGTGTTATTAATGGATATGAGATTCCATTTAGGTTTCAACTTAGTTGAGTCATTGAATGATGTCATCATAAGGATAGACAGGTGCAAGTCCTCTTAGTGGAGCTTACCCTCTTGGTGGAGCAGGTTCTTCTGCTTGAACAGCCTCCCCTTCTTCATCAAAATCTTGCTCAACATGCTCTTAGAGCTAATAACACAAGATTCAGAAGGAGGCATCTGTATAGAAAATAGGGACATTATTGGGTGCACCAGGATAGGTCAAATGGTATTTATGGTGTAGAATGTATCTTATGAGATGTCCAAGGGCTAGATTGAGTTTCCTACAGGTGCTAAGATGGTGAATTTGGGTCATGTTCCAGATATATTCAATAATAAAATTGGCTTCATCAAATCTAATATTGGACATAAATAAATAAGTAACAACAGATAGGATTGTGATTATACATATCCTATCTCCAGCTTAGGGTATTATGGATGTCCTGAGAATGTGTTGGATAATGCGAGTATTTTGTGTTAAGGACTGAACAAAAAGTTGGTGTTATTTCAAAGCAACATTTCTAAGAACCAAATTGATGGAACCCCAGTTAAACTTATTTATTATGAAGGAGTGTGAAAATTCGTTAGGGATGTTAGGCCCTTATGAACTAGCCCAAGGCTAATTAAGAGAGAGGTGAATTGGTATTTAAAACTTCTTTCAATCAAAACACAACAAACCAAATCGAAATTCACCACAAAGAAAACACAATGTGAAAATTAAATGCAAAAATAATAAAGGAAAGAACACACCAAACATATAATGGTTCGGTCAAACCTCAACCTACATCTACTCCTCAAAGGCACCCTCGAGTATTGCACTAGACTTAGTGTCTCTTTTTTAGCCCTCATAGCTAGGTGGAGAAGCCCCTACAAAATCACTTCCACCTTCCCGATGCGGCGGAGTAGCCGGGTTCTTTGACACCAAAGAGATCTTCTTCTTCTGTGAACTTCCCTCAAGACAAGCCTAGAATTTGATGGTGCTAAGGTGCATGCTTGCCAGAGCAATCGTGTGGAATCCCCCTCCACACTCCCTTGAAACCCCCTCCAAGGATCTTCTCCCTCTCTCAAACTCCACCCTTTCCTCTCTCCCTTTCAAGATCTCTCTTCAAGTTTCCCCTAAAATAATGAAGCTACAATGGCTTCCAAAGACACTTACCAAGTGTCTTATCAAAGCTTAAGTAGAAGATCTCAAAACAAGTTCATTAATACAACTTGCCGACTTTATCATCCAGGCCGATATAAATATCGGTATTGCCAATCAACATAAATTACGCTCAATTAGCCCGGTCAGTTAGGGATGATCATAAGATTTTTGGTCATATCATCCAGGCCTATAAGAAATCATCCTGGACGATTTGTTCAAATTAGAGAAAAATCATCCTGAACATCGCCTTGAGTAGAAGCTAGCCGATGTCAAATCATCTTGGCCGATCCTGTGATCGACCAAGTCGATGTGATCGTGCAAATCACCATTAATTGCTTTCCTTAATTACCAAATTTATTTATGAAAAGTTGAGATGGATCGGCCAGGCCGATCCAAAATAGGCCAGGCCGACCCCCGGGATGATGTCCAAAAATAAGTAATTCCTAAATAGATCTGGTGGCAGATTCTTTCTGATTTGAACCTATCATCCTAACCGATACAAAATCATCCAAGATGATGTCTTTATAACATTTGCCTAAAATATGATGCCATGATTAGGTTTTTTATTTTTAAACCGATCGTCCAGGCCAATATAAATATCAGCTCGATAGATGTTACCAAAATCATTAAACTCTAAGTTAGAAATTCTCAGCATCAGGAACCACATAGACTCAAGAAAGGGAAAAAATACAAATTGACTAAGACTTAATCTACCCAATCTTGAGCTATCTTAAGTTGCACTTGATCTTATAAACTTGAAAAGTTTGTAGGCAAGGCAATCGTAAAAAATCATGAATGTTTGCTATCATCAAAATTCAAATCCAAAAAGTTAGATCTACAACATTCTCCCCCTTTTTGATGATGGCAAATATTACAGATTGAATTTGCAATAATTAATTCATTTTATCCTAATCTCCCCCTTACTAAAATACAACTTTAAAAAATAAGGAAAATAATTTTTTTTTTTTAATTTTTGAAAGAAAAAATACAAATAAAATAGTACGTTCTCCCCCTTTGACATTATCAAAAAGAGAAGGGGCACAAACAATCAAGAAAATAAAATGATTAAAAGACAAAAAATGATCCCTGATCAAGTGAAGAAAAAAAAAATATTCTTAAAATGAGAAAGTTAACTCTTGATTTTATTCAAAAACTTAGTAAGGAATGGATCGACAACGCATAATCCAGAAAAGGTTAGAAATTCAAAAATTGTTAATCCAAGCTCTAGTTCTTTTAAAGGCTAAAATTTTTTTAATCCAATATCTAAATAAAGGAACAAATTAGAAGAAGAAATACTAATTTTTCAAAACTCCTTTCATAAAACATATCTAATAGAAGATTAATGCAAAAATTGGTGAATCAAGAACCATTATTTTAAAGATCAAGTATCAAAAATATCAAGGATTTTCTTAAGCTTTAAGTAATACAAAAAAAGTAAGCATACTCTTTGTGGGCTCAATTTATGCTTGTTGTCAATTTTTGTCACACTTTGTGCATCTTTTACTTTTTAATACACTTTGTGTATCTTTCTCAATTTGGCGTCATTGCGCTTCTTTTGATTTGGCATCATTGGCCACGTTTTTAATTTTGCATCATTGACCATTTTTTTTAATTAAATATGCTACCTTTATGAAATTGTTTTAAAAAATAAAAGTAAACCCATTTTATTGATAAAGCGAACTACTTGATTAAGAAGATTATGAGGTAGATTCAATAATTTACAAAGGATCTGTATGCGATAAACAAAATGTAGGGAGATGAAAAAGATCAGTTTCAAAAACCAATTTAGAATATGATGAAGATTTTGTATCAAAAGTAAAATAACCTTGTTAAGAAAAGAGATAGAGAGACAAAATCATGAGTTTGCTTCATTTGACTTTTTTTAGAGAAGTCAACCACAACTTACATAAGAATTCAAGAAAAATAGGAGGTGGGTTTTTCATTTTTAGAAAAGTAAACGTGTGTGTTAATCAAAGAGAACTTCTAAAAAACTAATTATAAAAGCTAATTTAAAATTTTTAAAGCAATAACAAAAATGAAGAAAAACAAAAATGAAGGAAAATAAACAAAAACACAGAACAAAAAAAATAACACAAACAAATAAACACACAAATAAATTTAAACATCATCTTTCTCCTGGTCTGATAATTTAGAAGCTTGGTCTGCCTAGGAGATTTTTTGCTTTACATTACTTGCCCTTTCTATAATTTGCTTAGCTTTAGCCTTTTCTCTTCCAAGATGAGTTCTCAAATTAGGGCACTGATTTTTCATATGTCCAAGTTTTCTACATCCAAAGCAAATAACATCAGAAGAAATCTTAACATTCTTATCATTTTTACCTTTATTCCACTTTTGTTGATGCTTATGTTTTAGTGAGCTTTCTAATTTGCTTGATATGTCATCGCTTTCGTTACCAACTAAGCTACTTTTCTTCATATATTCAGCATTTAGTACTATCGTTTCACCTGCATCCAAAAGTTTTTGACCCAAAATTTTCTCATAGGCAATGAGTGAGCCAATCAAATTATCAATAGAATACTAATTCAATTTTTTTTGATTCATAAATAACAATAACTTTGGCATCAAACTTATCAAGTAGATAACAAAGAATTTTATTCACATTTTCAAAGTTTGAAAACTCCTTTCCTAAAGCACGTAATGTTGCAATAATTTGAATAAACCTAGTATACATGTCTAAGATCATATCATAAGATTTCATGCAAAATAGTTCATAATTATGCATTAAAATATTCAACTTAAATTGCTTGATTTCACTAGTGCCTTCGTATATGGTGTGTAATTTATCCCAAATTTCTTTAGCAGTAGTGCACGTTGAAACTAACATACAATCTTTAAAATTTAAAGCATATAAAAAATAGTTTAAAAATTTTTCATTCAATTGAGCATTGATTTTTTCTTCTCTACTCCATTGATTAAAAGGAATATCAGTTTTAATTCCATCTAAAATATGAGATGGTACCAAATAACCAGTTAAAATAAATTAATTGTAAGAAAGTAGACAAGCAAATTTTTCAAAAATCAAAAGTAATATTTTCAAATAAAGGTGGTCTAGTGATTGAATAACCTTACATAATATTATGATTACAAAAATTTGCCATGGATCCAAATTCAAAAGTTTTCAAAAACTTATTTTACGAATCCCGCTCTAATACCACTTGAAAGTTTGTTAAGGATGTTAGACCCTTATGAACTAGCCCAAGGCTTATTAAGAGAGAGGTGATTTGGTATTTAAAATTTCTTTCAATCAAAACACAAGAAACCAAACCGAAATTCACCACAAAGAAAATACAATGAGAAAATTAAATGTGAAAATAATAAAGGAAAGAACACACCAGATTTATAGTGATTCAGTCAAACCTCTACCTATATCCACTCCTCGGAGGAACTCTCCGAGTATTGCACTAAATTTAGTGTCTCTCCTTTAGCCCCCACAGCTAGGAGGAGAAGCCCTTACAAAATCACTTCCACCTTCCCCGGTGCGGCGGAGTAGCTGGGTCCTTTGACACCAAAGAGATCTCTTCTTCTATAAACTTCCCTCAAGACAAGCCTTGAATCCGACGGTACTAAGGTGTAAGCTCACCGGAGCAACCGTGTGGAATCCCCCTCCACACTCCCTTGAAAACCCCTCCAAGGATCTTCTCCCTCTATCAAACTTCACCCTTATCCTCTCTCCCTTTCAAGCTCTCTCTTCAAGTTTCCCCCAAAAGAACGAAGCTATAATGGCTGCCAAAGACACTTACCAAGTGTCTTGTCAAAGCTTAAATAGAAGATCTCAAAATGAGCTCATTAATGCAACTTGCTGACTTTATCGTCCAGGCTGATATAAATATCAGCCTGGCTGATCAGCATAAATTATGCTCAATCAGCCCGATCAATTAGGGATGATCAAAAGATTTTTGGTCATATCGTCCAGGTCGACAGGAAATTATCTTGGCTGATAGGAAATCATCCTGGACGATTAGTTAAAATCAGAGAAAAATCATCCTGAACATCGCCCTGAATAGAAGCTGGCTGATGTTAAATTATTCTGGCCGATCTTGCGATCGGCCCGGCCAATGTGATAGTTCAAATCACCATTAATTGCTTTCCTTAATTACCAGATTTATTTAGGAAAAATTAAGCTGGATCGGCTAGGCAGATCTAAGATAGGCTAGGCCGATCCCCGGGATGATGTCCAAAAGTAAGTAATTCCTAAATAGATCTGGCGACAGATTTTTTCTAATTTGAACCTATCGTCCCGGCCAATACAAAATTGTCCAAGATGATGTGCTTTATGACGGCTGCCTAAAACATGATGCCCTGATTGGGGTTTCTATTTTTAAACCGATGGTCTAGGCCAATATAAATATCAGCCCAACCTATGTTACCAAAATCAATAAACTCTAAGTTAGAAATTCTCAGCATCAGGAACCACATAAACTCAAGAAAGGGAAAAAATACAAAATGAATCAAACTTAATCTACCAAATCTTGAGCTATCATGAGTAGCACTTGATTTTCTAAACCTAAAAAGTTAGTAGGCAAGGCAGTCATAGAAAATCATGAATGTTTGCTATAATTAAAATTCAAATCCAAAATGTCAGATCTACAACAGAGTGGGCCTCGTCCTTCAATAGAAAGCCTGATATTTTTAGTGAAGTCAACTTTGGTGATTTTAATATTTCGATGGCAAACAAATGAAGTGAGGGTCAAGTTGTCTAGATTTATCTTAAGGTTGGCAAGGAACTCATAGAGGAGCTCAGAGTTTAATAGAAAGAAAGGTCTACTTTGGCTAGGGTGAGGAGAAATTGAAGGGTAGAGGAAGAAAAGAGGCTCATCACCTCAAAGTTAAGGGCTACTTGATTTAGCACACAGGAAGGAGTGATATTGCATGCCTTAAAATTTGTGGTAGGCATCCTTATCTTCAGTAGAAAGAAAACTATCATCATGGCGATGAGAGGAAGAGGATCTTCCTTGGATGATTCAGCCATGTTTGCTTGAGCTAGCCATTTAGTAGAAATGAGTGAGAAAAGTGTAGTGAAGAATGGTTGAGTGAAATGAGATTGTTTCCCCTCCTATTTATAGACTTATTTTACCATTCATATAGTATGATCTAAGATCGTATAGTATGATCAAGCAATTATTTTATCTAGACAACTAACTGGGAAAAGGTGGTCAAATTGTATAGTATGATCAGTATCGTACTGGATGATATGAAGGAAATATGTTCGTCCTGAGAGGTCATTAGTATGAACTTTGATGAAAAGTATCGTACAATATGAATGGGTGTTTATATAGTACAAATGACAATAATATCATATAGATCGAATTAAATTCTTCCCTATCCATTTGGCCATGTGGATTGTATAGTACGAAAGGTAGATACCATATAGTACAAATGACAATAACATCATACCAAATTATTTGAATGCATGGACAATTAGTGACACGTGTATCATACAGTATGACTAGTGCATCATACAGTATAATATGGATAGAAAATTGTTCATTCTAGGAATTCAATGAGATGAGTGTTTGGAGATCAGGAAACATCTTAGACCATTTTTTTATCTTTTTTTATCAAGCATGAATTTTATAACACCTACTTTTGTCCTCAAGGTGCTAAAGGTGTCATAGGCTAGTGGTTTTTTGAATATATCTACTAATTGATCTCCTATAGCTATATGGTACAATTCTATATCTCCTTTGACTACATGATCTCTTATGAAGTGATGTCTAATGTCTATATGCTTTGTTCAAGAGTGTTGAATTGAATTTTTGGATATGCAAATAACACTAGTGTTATCACACATAATTGGGATGATTTCTACGGGTAATCTAAGATCTAAAAGTTATTGTTTCAACCATAAAACATATACAACAACTCACTTTTATTATATATTCTTCCCCGATAGTGGAAAATACTATTGATTTTTTTCTACTAGACCAGGAAACTAAGAATTATCCTATAAATTGACAGGTTCCATAGATGCTTTTCCTATCTACCATACATCTTATGAAATTAGAATCTAAATATCCTAAGATTTCAAAGGAGGTGCTATATCTAGGCTACCATATTCCTAGGTTTGGGGTGACAAAGTAGATATCTAAGGATTCTCTTGACCACAATCAAGTAAGACTCTTTTGGGTTAGCTTGTATTCAAGCACAAGGGCACAAACTAAACATTATATCCAGTCTACTAGCAGTTAAATAGAAGAGAGATCCAATTATTCCTCAATATTGTTTTGGTTAGCTAATTTTCCATTTTGGATTTTATCTAGTTAAATCGTAGAACTCATGGGAGTGTTCTTGGCCTTAGCATTGTCCATTTCATATTTTTTCAGAATATCCTTGATGTATTTAGTTTGGAAAAGGAATGTTCCATCTTTCATCTATTTTACACTAAAATCAAGAAAATAATTTAGCTTTCCTATCATGCTCTTTTCAAACTCGTTACTCATTATTTTTGAGAATTCATCACGTAAGGTTTTATCTAAAGATCAAAATAAGATGTCATCTACATAAATATGAATAATGAGAATTTCATCTTTTATCCTTTATGGTAAGAGGTTGGTGTCTACACTACCCTTAACAAATCCTCTATCTAGTAAGAATGAGCTAATTATTTCATAATAGGCCCTACGTGCTTGCTTTAACCCATACAATACCTTTTTTAATTGAATGCATGATTTGGGAATTGTGAGTTTTAAAATCTTGGGGGTTACTCAACATAAACATCCTATTTGATTATACCATTTTGAAAAGCACTCTTAACGTTTATTTGATACAATTTAAAACCCTTGAAGCAAGCAAAGGCTAAAAGCACCCTTATGAATTATAGTCTAGCTACTAGGGCAAAGGTTTATTCAAAGTCTATGCCCTTAATTTGGTTATACCCCTTAACTACTAGTCTTGCCTTATTCCTTACTATGGTTCTTGAGTCATTCACCTTATTTTTAAAGATCCACTTTGTTCCCACCACACTCTGCTCTTTAGGTCTCTTGACTAATTCCCATACATCATTCCTAATAAATTGGTTCAACTCTTCTTGTATTACAAGGATCCAAAATTCTTCACCTAAAGCTTGATCTATACTCGTGGGTTCTATCATAGAGATAAATGATGAATGACTAACCTCTTTCCTTAGGCTGTCCCTAGTTGTCACTCCTTCTAATGGGTCTCTTAAGATTAATTCCTTAGGAGGATTAGAAGAATATCTCTAATCTCTAGGAAGTTGTTCATGAGGTTCTACCTTATATCCTATGGTAATGGTTTCTACCCGCTAGATGGCCTCTATATCTTATTCTTCAAATTTAGATTCAGAGGTCTTATCTGATTCATCAAATATTATATAGACCGACTATTCTACTACCAGGGTTCTCTTATTAAAGATTATATAGGCCTTACCTACAGATGAATAACCTAAGAAGACACCTTCATTATCTTTGGGATCAAATTTTCCTAAGGAAGATTTCCCATTGATTAAGATTAAATATTTGCAACCAAAGACATTCAAGTGCGAAAGATTTAGTGTTTTCGACCCTTAAGGAGTTCATTGGATTTTTTATCTAACTTCGACCTAATGTTCACCCTGTTTAAAATATAAGAAGCAGTGTTCACTACTTCTGCCCAAAAATATCTTGGAAGACTACTCAGCTATCATTGCCCTAGCAGCTTATATCAAGGTTCTATTCTTTCTCTTAGCTATTCCATTTTATTGAGGAGTCCTAGGGGAAGAAATGTTATGCTCTATTCCTATCTCTTGACAAAAGATTCAAATTTTTCATTTTGAAACTTTCTACCATGATTACTATGGATTGTTGAGATTTCACATCCTAGTTTCCTTTAAATCCAAGTGGAGAAAATTCTAAATTCCTCAAATGACTCATTCTTATGTGCTAGGAATCTTACCCAAGTGAGTCTATAGAAGTCATCTACAATCATAAATCCATAATTTTTCCCACCTAGGCTAGCTATGCTAAGGAATCCAAATAGGTCCATGTGAAGGATTTCTTGTGGCCTAGATGTATTCACATCCATGATTGAATGAAATGATGATTTTACTTATTTTCCTAGTTGGCACGTATTACATAGATGGTCTTTAGTGAAGTCTAACTTAGGCACGCCTCTAACCAAGTTTTTTTGAGTGATATTCCTAAGTATTTTGATGCTAGCATAGTATAGTCTTTTATGCCATAGCCAAGAGTCATCCATTATTTTTTTTAAACACAATGAATTTAAATTTTTAATATAGTTAAGATCTAACATATAAATATTATTTATTTATTTTCCTTTTAATACAAATTTATCATTTAAGCTAATCAAGCATTTTTCAGAAAGAAAATTTATGTCAAATCCTTTATTACATAATTGACTAATACACAATAGATTATGCTTTAGACCATCAACTAATAAAAAGTTTTCAATTAAATTTTTTTTAGAATTTCTAACAATACCTAAGCCTACCACTTTCCTAGTGGTGTTGTCTCCTAAAGTCACCTTGCCTCTTATCTTGGTTTCTAGTGTAATGAACTTTTTTATGTCTCCAGTCATATGTCTTGAGTAGCCATTGTCCAGGTACCACATTCTCTCACTATGTATTTTATATGAGCATCCCTATGATGTCATTCAAAGGATAGATTTTGGAACCCAAGTGAGTTTGGGTTCCTCCTTATGCTTGAATGAATGAGATGTATGTAAGCTATGCTGTTATGAATGCAATTTAAGTCTCCATACAAGGTATGTCCTATGGTGAATTATGCAAGTGCAGACTTTTTGACCTAGCATGCCACAAGAGAAGTACCTAACACAGGGAAATGGGTTCACTAACCTATGTGGGTGGTGATGCATCTTCCTAAAGTTGTGTGATGCATGCAATGTTGAGGGGTTGTTCCTTTGGGCTAATGTAGATGATGGTTTATTATTTTCAGGTGCTATAAGTTTTGCTTTCAGATTTTTATTTTCATATTCATAGGTTGGCACTTCCACTTTTAAATGATATTCTATTTTCCATGCAAGTTCATCCAATTTCTTATATTCTTTTTCTAACTCAATATGCAAAATTTTCAAGGAATTATGTGCATCAGATAACTCAATATGCTTCTTACTTAATGTATCAAATTGATCAAGCACGGACATGTGAATTTTATCTAAATCAGAATATTCTTTAACTAAATTAGCATGCTCAGTTTGTAAAGTACTAAATTCAATGTTAAGATTAGTATGTATTTTCTTTAACTTTCTATATGAATCATGAATTTTTTTAGAAATAATAAAAAATTCTTCATATAAAAGTTGACATACCTCATCTTGATCCGATTGATCAAGATTATCATTAGCCCTTAAACACAAATTCGTTACCTCCTCCTCCACTTCTTCTTCTGACAATTCTGAGGCAGAGTTGACCCAAAATGCCTTTTATGTATTTAGCTTGCCTTTCTTATACTTTGGCTTCTCCATGCCCTTTTTCCTTAGTTGGATGGATCTTTACGTTGGGGCAATCAACTCGAAGGTGACCTAGTTTTCTGCATTCAATCCAAATTGTGTCAGATGTAACTTTAGTATTCTTTGAGTTTTTACCTTTGTTCCAATTATTTTGATGATTCCATTGTTTCCTTTTCAAAAAATTCTTGAATTGATGGGTCATCAAGACTATATTGCCATCTTCCTCCACTGTAGAACCTTCACTTTCTGAATTGTTTGCTTTTAGAGCCATTGTTCACTCCTTTTCTCCTGCATTATTTTGCTTTTGACTCACTCCTTGCTCGTAAGTAATGAATGACCCAAGAAAATTGTTAATTGAATAAATATTTATATCTTTGAACTTAGTGATTGCAGTTAACATTGTAAGAACTCAGTAATCATCTCAAAACTTTATTGACTTTTTTAGAATTAGATATCTCTCTACCAAGTGCATGCAAGGATGTCACTATCTGGGTGAACCTAGTATACATGTCAAATTTAGTTTCATTAGGTTTTATGCGAAAGAGTTCATAGTCATGCAATAAAATACTTAATTTAGACTTTTTAACCTCACTAGTTCCTTCGTACGTGATACACAATCTATCCCATATCTCCTTACTAGTATCACAGGTGGACACTATCATGTAGTATTCTGATTTTAATGCATAAAAGAAATAATTCAAATATTTTGCATTTAATTACAAAAGATCCATATCCTCATTGCTCCATTCACTAAATGATATTTGCGTTTTAATGCCATTCAAAAGTTTAAAGGTACAGTGTAACCTTCTTGTACCAACATCCACATGTGGTAGTATATAGATTGTAAAAATATAGACATTCAAATTTTCCAAAAAACAAATGGTATGTTATCAAATAAGGGTGGACGAGTTATGAAATAAACCTCTGCAGTATTATAATTACCAAAAATATACCATGATCAATTTTCTCAAGGTTTTCTAAAATACTATTTTTGAGACTTTTCTTTGATACCAATTGAAAGTTTGAGATACGCCAAGAAGGGTGGTGAATTAGTATTTTTTTAAACATTAAAGCCTAAATAAGAGTTCTATTTTTTTTTATAAATTTAAAAAGATGACTTAACTAATTAGAAGCGAAAGCTAGTAATTAAATGATGATTACAACAATGGTAATGAAATTTTAAATCATACAATAAAGTGCTAAAATCAAAATTTTTACCAAGCAGTTATAGTAATGTTAAATACGAGAAAAATAAAACGAGGTAAATGGAAAAATCACACTAGAAATTTTTATAGTGGATCTGTCACTTAACCTACATCCAATCCCTGGAGTCCTCCACTCCGGGATTTGCACTACTCAAAAGTAATTCTCCTTCTGCTCTTATAGCAAGGCGGAGAAGCCTTTACACAAAATCACTTTCACCTTCTTCGGTGTGGTAGAGTGTCAGACGCTATGTCACCCTCTCGATGATGGAAATAGACCTTCTAATTTTTCTCCCTCATGGAGAAGGCAGAGGATCTTAGAGGACATTGACATTGAAGGCTCTCCCCCTAGAGAGCTCCCATAAGACTTACCCGGGCCATAAGAGGAGCAAGAGTGCAGCAGGCTCAGAGTAACCGTGTGATTACCTCACACTCCTCCTTCACGCAAAAACTCACCTTCACCTTCTTCTCACAAGCCCTAAATCTTTTCAAGAAGCTCCCTCTCAAGAGTTCCCTTCCTTTTTCACATTCCTCTCTCTTTGTTTCAAAAAGAAAAGGCATTGATTATATATCAGGCTTCAAGAAACCCTAAAAATTCAATTTAACCATTTATGTTCAATATGATTCATGATAGTATAATATGATTAGTTCAAAATAGCTCTCATCATGGTATGAAAGTGTACAAATAATTAATTTTTTAAATATATCATATAATATTATATGAATATTATCCATTCTGATATTCTATACTTCTTCTATTTATATAGGACGAGTTCTGGGATGAAAAAAATTCATCTATGTTCATCATTCGGTATGATTTAGTTCATACAGTACGATCCTTTTTATACTTTATGATCAGTTAAAATATTTAGGTCATCCTGTACGATGTATACATGGTACAATACGATTAGTTCAAAAATCAAGATTTTGTCTGATACGATGTTTGGTATGACCAAAAAATAACCTCGGTTCATCCTACAGGAAGAATAAGGTTGTATAGTAAGATTAGAAAAAATTCAAAGTTTCATCTGGTATAAATGTTGGTACGACCAAAAATCATCTCGGTTAATCGTACTGTACGATCGAGGTCATACAATACATTCACCAATCATTAATTAAGCCTTAATTTAATTGACTAATCACGAGGTTAATTTAGTAAGTATTCAAATATTTGTATAGTATGATTATATTGTATAGTACGATGTGTTAAAATTTCAAATATTAAAAACTTGCTTAAATTCATCTGGCGGCTAGGGTTTCAGGTTGAAAATGAATTGTACACTACGATCACTATCATATAATATGATTAATTAACAGAAGATAGTTGATTAGCCACAGAGTATCTTACAGTGTGATTTTAAATCATATAGTACAATCTTCATAAATTTTTTTTCTCATTAGAGAAACTCTCCCCCTGTGTGTGTGCATGGTCACTCGGTTTGCATACACTTTTTGTGGCCAGGCTCAAGAAACAAAGAAATAAAGAAAATATATAATTCCAGACTCCTTCACATCTTAATCTATCCAGTCTCGAGTCTTCCATTATCTTGATTCATGTGTGTGATCTTTTTTAAATGTTAGTACTTACAAACAAGCGTAACATTCAATATATTTAAAGAAGAATAAGATATTTCAATCAACATTATTTGTCATCATCAAAATCTCATACTAGGGGTCATGGAATGCAACAAAGAGAAGAGAAGATCTTTGGAAGATTAAGCACCAACAACCACAACACTAAAAGAATAAGATTTAGGGGTTCTTTCATTACCATTGTTATAAAAAAACAAAAAAATCCTTTATTCACACCAACAGAACCTACAGGAGGAATACCTAGAGGATTTGGCTGAGAGGAAAACTAACCAACCACCATCCCACTAGAGCCACAAAAACCTAAGGCCAATAAAAGGGATGAAAGAAAGAATGCAAATCATTAGAGGAAACACTTAAAGAATGAAATGTGTAAATCAAACCAAAAGCTACAGTACAAACTACAATCCGTTAGAGGAGAAACTATAATCACCAGAATAAAAGAGCACTTGAAGAGAGAGAGTGTGAACATTGGAAACTATCATGGTAAACCTATTGTACATGCCAAAATATTATCTCAATATGTTTTATGACAAAAAGTTTATACTCAAGCAATAGTAAGTTTAGAAGAGATTTTTTCAATTCATTTGTACCTTTATAAATAATACAAAACCTATCATATATCTCTGTGCCATTAGTGCAAGTAGATACATGTATGTAATCCTTAGATTTTCAACTGTGGAAAAAATAATTTAAACTTTTTAAATCAAGTTATGCATAATCCCTATCATCCATACTCTATTTAGTAAAAGGAATTTCAATTTTAACCCCATTTATAACATAATACAATACAAAATAACCTATTCGTATCATATGCCACATGCGATAGACAATTGATTATAAGAAAGTAGACATACAATTTTTCCAAAAATTGAATGGAATATTATTAAATAATGGTGAATAGCTTATTGAATAACCATATGCACTATTTCTATTCTCAAAGTGTGCTATGAAACTTTACATATGTCTTTTAAAGAACAAATTTGAAGAACTCATTCTAATACCAATTAAAAGTTTATTTTGTGGTTGTTAAACCACTTGAACTACAAAGCACACCAAGAGGGGAGTAAATTGGTAGTTTAAAAATATATTGTTAAAAATCACTTTTGAAAATCAGAATCAAATTCATAACTTAAATTTTTAAAATGGATTCTTTCAAATGGAATTGAATAATAAGAAAAATAAATTTATGTTCTTGATGTTATAAAAGAAAATATATGTATATTAATTTTAAATAACCAATTTACTCTCTCTCTCTCTCTCTCTCTCTCTCTCTCTCTCTATATATATATATATATATATATATATATATATATATATATATATATATATATCAAAATTTTATGCAACTAATGTTAAATAAAAAAAATCTTAGAGTTTTTGTATTGTAAGAATATCAAGGCTCAACTCACATTTGTAGGAAACTAAAAGTTCAAGAAAGTAACATGCAAAAAAATAATGTGCTAAAAAATAAGAACAAACACACTAGAAATTTATTGTGTTTTTGTCAACATTGACCTACATCCACTCCTCATAGTTTTCCTCTATGGGTAATGTACTATACTCTTTAGTGTCTCTCCTTTTGCACCAATAACAAGGCAGAAAAGCCATTACATGAATCTCTTCCACCAACCTCTTGCAATAGAGTAGTCGAATCCCATTCACCAATGGTACGATGGAGTAGGTGAATCCCTTTCACCAATGATACGATGGAGTAGTTAAATCCCTTTTACCAATGGTGGAGTGGAGTTCTCAATGGCCCTTTTACTCAAAAAGGTTCTTCTTATAGATTTCCTCTAGTAAAGCCTTAACTTATGGTAGAAGAAGGTGGATGCTAGCCAAAGCAACCATGTGTAGACTCTCTCTCTCTCTCTCTCTCTCTCTCTATATATATATATATATATATATATCTCACCCATAAGGCTATTATCTCTCTCTCTCTCTCCCTGTAGAAACAACACCTTTCTTCCCCTTGCCCAAAGCTCTCGTTTTAAACTCTCACTCATTGAAGACTCAAAATCTTTGACTATCAAACACTCTCTCAAATGAAATAAGAGATGATTAAATAGTTGGTTTGAAGAATACCCTAATTTTCAATTTAGGCATGATTGTTCATACATTATGATCTATTAATTATACATTATGATTAGTTTAATTCTCCTTCTTTAGTACTGTATGATGAATAACCTACAGATGATCAGTTAAAGTCTATTAATTGATCAAACTATACGGATGAATAGTAGTACACTACGATTAGCATAAAGATGAGCAAAATTCATTAGGAAAGCCCTCGGGTGATTTGGATAGTATAATTTTTGGATCAACTTGATGAACTAAAATTCATCTAGAGACTCCTCAAGTAACTGATACAGTACAATATTTATATCATACAACATAATTTAAAATCAATCAGATCTGATTTAATTTCTTAATTAATTGACATAAAATAGATAATTATTTAAAAGGTTGTAGTATGAAATGCTCTATATAATATGAAAAGTGTAAAATTTTAAATTCAAAATTTCCTATTTTAAGTAAGTTAGATTTGATGATGGGGTTTCTGGTTATAGCTTATTATTTAGTATGATGTTGTGTTCATACTGTACGATTTATTTTATTATAAATTAATTAAGCAAGTTTTCATTTAAATGAAAATATTTTTAATAAATCATACAATATGATCAAGATCATATAATATAATTTACAAAAAGATGATATATCTCTTTTACGCTCCTCTTATATGTTTGTGCACGATTGCTATGCTAACAAACACCTTTTAAACATTGACTCAAGAAGGATAAAACTACAAACTCTTAGACAGATCAATCCTATACCACCCAATCATCAGCCCTGATTCTTTGATATGGCTTGGTGTATGTTGTACATGAAATATTAGTACACATAGAAAACATATGTAATAATAATAAGTAGGAGAAACTAAGTAAACCTCAATAATGTTCATAATTATCAAAACAAAATCTTGGGCTCATGGATTATAATAATTTAATCCCTCATACACTAGATACACTACTTACTATACAATGAATTTATCTTAGATTATGTCCATCATGTGCTTAAACTTATGAATACCTAAAGAACAATTAACCACAAGCATTCAAAAAGGGTTTTATTTCTCAAATTCTTATGTTTCATTTTGAAACGCATATCAACTAGATAATAAAGTGTTAATGCTTTATCTTGAGTCACTTTATTCATCTCATCTTTAGAATGATTAATTATAGTGTTATCACCTATGTGAGCATTAGATCAATGTTACGATCTAATTAGTGGATGGGGTGCTCTCCAAATATTCTTAGGAGAGTAAGGCAATATTTTGTGGAGTTTAAATTTTCTTGAATTAGGGTTGTGAAGAAGATAGTGGTCAGCCAAGCTAATTTAAACAACCAACAAAGATCTAGAGTCCTAATAACTTCCTCTCCATAAGTCCAAATGATATAAAATCAAAACCAAATTAAAGGTTTGTAATATTTTTATAATAAGGAAAATCTGGTGAAGTTTTTATAATTTTTCCTATAATTTTACCAAGCCTAATCTAAGAATTTTCCTTTTTGGCCACATATTATATTCGATTTAGAACCTCTAAAACTTTATCTTCTTGTAAATAATACCCTAAAAATATATGAAAATCAAAGCTTAAGGTCTCTACTATGCAATTTCCCTCCTGCTCCATGCATGAGGCACTTAATTAACTCAATTAATTATTTTCTAACAAAATAATATATGATATCCAAAATACAACTACTAAGTCTTACAAACATATAATTACATTACCACATGATATTTTTTACACAAAAAATTAAGTTGAAATATATAAATAAAATAATCTAGCATAGGCTCTTCAACATACACCTTATGAAGGGTCCAATATGATTAGCTATAATTTTCTTAGATTGCACTATAATTATTGGACCCTTTATATCAGCTTGAGCTTTTATTGCTCTTAGTGCTACACCAAATTTATAACTTATTAAGAATTAAAGATGATTATAGTACTTTCCTTGACTTTCATTTTCTTTTTAATGACCACTTTGATAAATCTCTTACTCTAACAAGCACCTTTTTTTTTTATGGTTATCTTTATAAAGAAAACAAGCCTTATATACTTAGATCATATATTCATGATTTTTTAATAATTGAGCTTCATATTGGAGTTATAGCAGGGCACTTTGGTATAAAAATATGAAGGTCATAGAATCATTTTTTTTTGCCATCCATAAAACATATGTTGAATGTGTTATTTTTTACTATCGTGCAAACTTGCTAAAATAACTAAGTAAAAAGTTGGTAAATACACTTCCTTCCCATCCCCTATTGAATTTAGGTGGAACTTTTTATGGATTTCATTTTAGGATAACCAAAAATTCCTCATCGACATGATAGTAGTTTTTTTTTTTTATGTTAATAGATTCCCAATGGCATATTTTTTATGCTAGATTATATGAATTACCATCAATAATAGATCCAAGCAAGGATATTAGATTTATTTTATATTTTTTATAAACTACTATGAAAAATATTTAAAAAATAATTAAAATTTTCATCTAACCAAATAGATGGTCAAATGGAAGTTGTTAATAGATCCTAAGGTAACTCTTTAAGGTGTGTAGTTGTTGAAAATATTGGGACCTGAGACATGGATCTTTCAACTTCTAATTTTATACATAAGAACACAAGTTTTAGAATGACCAAAAAATTACCCTTCTAAGTTGTTTATTGTTCTTACCAAAAGAGACTAATTTATTTGGCAAATATTCCTTATCATTAATTTTTAATATGCTGCATTCACCTTTATATAAAATTTTCATGATCTGCATGTATAAGTTAAGAATAAAATGTAATTAGATAATAAAAAATATGAAAATGCAGTAAATTCTAAATATTCTTTTAAGAAATATAATGAAGCTGATCCTATCTTAATTCAAATTTATGTTGAATATTATCATACCAAATATAGTAAGATTCAAGCTAGGGATTATGGCTTATTCAAATCTCCTAAGAAACTTGTATTAAATTCTTATCTCCTTGAATTATTTTCTGACATGTATATAAGTCTTATTTTAAATATTGATGATATATTTCCTAATGGGGCACATAGGGATGGACCCATTACTAGATTAAATTCCAAAGGAAGAGGCCCAATTTCTAGAGCCAAATAAAAGGGTCAAATCCATCTACAGAATTAAATCCATGAAGATGATTTGGATGTTTAGTTTTATTATTATTATGTATTACTTAAATTTTTGTATGTATTAATATAATTTATATGAATTATTTAGTTATTAAAGTAATGCCTATTTAATGGTAAAAGTTTAGTATTGTAGAGTCAAAATAAGATGATGTGGCACTAACCCTTAATAAATAAAATGGTCAAATTCCATGTGATTATAGGAGGGGCCGCCCATATGAGGAGAGGAAATAGTTAGGGTGGTAGTTTTTAGTGGTTACAAGTCATCATTTAGCACTACCTATTATGTATTTATATTTTAATTTGAATAAGGAGGTTATGGAATATTTATAGATGGAGTTTTATGTATTAAAATTCCTTATTTATCAAGTTAATGGATGGTTTTATATAATTCATTTCCTTGGATTAATACCATGGAAAATTTGGTAGGTTAGGTGGTCGGCAATTTAAACAACATAGGTTAGTTCTTATGCTTCCCCACTTTGGGGAGTAGGATACATTCTTATTTACATGTAAATTTATGTAAGTTTGTGTTTGGTTCTCTTTTATTATGGATATGGTATTATTCCATGAGATATTTCTTTATTATTTCTTTCTTTCTCCCAAGGAATTTCATGTTCAAGTGATTGGGTGAATTCACATGACTTATGGACAAATTTTGAAAGAACATTAAATTGACGCATCAATTATTAATTAATTTTTATTTTTTGTATAATTTGTTCATTTTTCATCCCACAACCATAATATTAAAAAATATCTAGTTTTTATTTACAAAATTCTGGAGTTAATCAATACCCTACATCTATCCTCTATTTTATTTTATTTTTATTTATAATTTGTGTTTTTAAGTTGTTGACCTTCAAAACCTAGTGTAAAGTTCTCCAAATACCCCTAATTAATCTAGATCAATCATTCCATTTTTCATTAACTTATCCCACTTTAAATAATCAAAATACATTAAAAATTCTAAAAATTCTAAACATTTTCCAAAGGTTGGTTGGTTTTGGATGTATCTGACCCATTTGGATTCCATAACCCACAACTCCATAAATCCCTCACTAAACATCACCAAATACTCCGGAACTTTTTTAGTTATTCCTAGATTTAAATAAATATCTTATTTTCCTTAATTGGAGAACATCACTAGAAGTTACATAACTTGCAAATTCATTCTAGATAGGAACCTGAGAAAATGTTAGAACCTTCCTTATTCATCCACTCTACATCAAATTTAACACCACTAGCCAAATTTGAGTATCCTAACCTTTCAGAGAGATTAAGTCCATATTATTATTTATTAATGATCTTGAACCAACTCTTGTAGAACATCATCCACCCTCACCCCTCAACCCCCCCCCCCCCCCCCCCCCACACACACACACACACACACCACCACCACCACCTTTGACTCATTAAGGAATTTGCTAAGCCTCAAGATTGGTACACAGCCAATAAATACACTTCAAATTGTCTATTTATGTGTGACTTCTACTTTTATGCACGTGCACATGTCATGTCAAATAGTAGAGTATTATTCAAATGAGGATTGGAATTACCCTAAGTTTACTCTAGTATAGCTTATGTGAATCACCAAATTTATCTTTTCAATAAAAAATTAAAGGTGTGATAATGAAAACTATCAACTAGGTTTTGAAATTTAAATACTATTTCATAATGGCTCTTAATATATGATAGCTAAAACTCATAACTTAAGAAGTTAGATTTCTCTAAATGTTGGTTTAAATCAGAGCATAAATAATCATCATCTCTTTAAAAATCTTTTGATTATCTAGCAAAAGTTCCTCTCAATCACAATGATAATATATCCTTAATATTCCCAGATTTATCAACCATTTTTCTATGCATGGTAAAATCTTGCTTTAATTCTCCTATTTGATATAATATTCCTCTGTCAAGGCAATATACCACACTAAGTTTAAAGTTTATATAAGGCCCATGCTTAAACTAAATTGAGTATGAAGAAATTAAAATCAACATTTAAAATTCATATAATTAAAGTCTAATCTTAAGCAAACATGGTTTTAACATGCCATATGTTCAAAGTTAAAATTTATCTAGCCATAGAAATAAAAATAACTAAAATAACATTCATTTATAATAAAATAATAATATAATATGTTGATTAAAGAGAGATAGTACCAGGGAGTTCTTTAATAAATGCTTTTATGTTTGGAATTTTACTTATTGTAGTGTTGCCTCCTATGCTCTGGCATTGAGGATGTGCTTAACACTTTGCCATTCTACTTGTTACGCTACAGTGTTCCTTTTTTATGGGGTGTTTTTTGCTTCTTTCACTAAAAAAAAGATAAATTAATTTTTTTTTTAGAAAATTTGCAAGCTTTTTTTTTTACTTATCAAACTCCCCCAAACTTTAAAACATTACTTGTCCTAAAGTATATCATATTACACTCAAAAAATTCTTTTCATGTGAATCCTTAAATCAATTAATCATCTGTAATTAGTCACATGCTTAAGTGATTTTAGAAAATGTATTATTTAGGAATTAATAATCAAATAAAATAATTAGTTATTATTTATAATTACTTTATTTGTCCAATTTTCTAATTTTATGTACTCTTAATTACCTAATTATTATTATTTTTAATTTTTAAATTTCATATCCCAAATAATAATAAATTATATATAACTAAAAATGTAATTACATTATCTAAAGATAACTAAGAAAATTTACAAAGAATTAAATTAGGGATTTGTGATTTTTATTAATTCATCCATATTACATTCAAATAAAATTAAATAAAAAGTGCAGAAATAGTAAGAAAATAACTAAAATATAATCACTTGGGGATTTCTCCTTACTAGTCATCATCATCATCATCATCACCTACTTCTACTAGCTCTACTATTCAAAGAGTGGAGATCCATGAAACAAATTATATTAACTATGGAACTCCATGTGCCAGCTCCTAAATATACCAGCTATGGTGGTATTGAATTTGCCTGATAATAGTATTATCACTGGTGCTGGAGCATCATATAATCACAATAATAATATATCCCAAGCTCACATCCTATAAATTATTGTCCAAACTCATCAATAGAAACCTGGATATGATCCACTCTATCTTGGAGGTCTACCACCTAATCTCCTGGCATCCTAGGATCTCAAACCTAAAGCTGATTGGGTTATGCTGGTTGGTTGGATCCCTCTCCCTATTCTAAAGAGGGATTTTGAATGATACGATCTTAGATCTAATAAGGGTAGAAAAAGGAAATATCTACTCCACCCATAGGTTTTTTGAGGGTCTAACATGTACATACTATTCATAAATTAGACAGTGCTAACCTAACCCTTCTGTTGTTCACCCCCTCAATATGTAGTGAATAAACTATAATACTACCTTCCCAATATTGATAGTGAGATCTTTTCGGATGAAATAGTTCAATATTTTCATATCCTTAATTATTTCACTAATAATCCTATTGGACATTAAATTTGTAGAAATAAAGTAATGCTAGGCTTTAGATTCCTGGTAAAAGTTAGAGGTAGAGAAATTCACTATCCCATCCTCCCTACTTTTCCACTATTCATTTGACCCTCTATAGGTTAAGAACTTAAGAATTTCATAATAGTTATAGGAGAGATAAATATTTAGGTACTCATTAATATGAACAAGTAGTTTTTAGTTTGAAAGGCATGGTGATCGCAACAAGAGTAAACAGGATCTACTTCCCTTAATGAGTATAGTGTGATTATAAGGCTCCTTTATGTTAATAAAGAAATCTTGCACAATTTCAAACAATAGTTGGTTGGGTTTAACTTACATTTACATACAATTTTTGTTGGCTATCAGGGTTGCTATTGTTCCTCTTAGATTAAAGAAACCTCACTTTAGAATGAAAGTTCTATGGATTAAAAATATTTTATATCTATCCTCCATAACTTCACTTATAAAACTTCTAGCATCATAGGAGGTAAATTCTAACCTTTTCCTACTAGAAACTAGTTTTGGGGCCATTTGAAGATATTTAAATTAGATAACACACTATAAAATGCATAAATAAGAAAAGTGTTGATAAAGAGAAATAAAATAATTAGCTAATTTGCTTATATAAACTGACATATACTATGGTGCTAAACTTGGTAGCACTTTGGCACTAGTCAAATTTATTCAAAGTAGTATAGGAATTATGTTGTTGAAGTTGGATAGCATTATAAAACTAAGGTTTAGAACCTATCATAATAAGTTTTTTATCATCCCATCAAAATAACACTCAATACATATTAGAGTTGCAGTGCTCAAAGAGAGTATAATAGCCTATATTTTAATCCAGTCAAAAAATTTTTTGGGAGTCATTTTAAGTCTAAATCACAAACTGTCTTAACCATAACATAGACATTGTAATAATTTAATTACAGTAATTTTTCATATTTTTTGGCACTAGTACAAATTTTTAAGAATTTCACACCTATCAGTATAAGTGGAGATTTTGGGATTGTTAGGTGTTTATTTTGCAAACAGATTTCATTTAAATTTTTTAAATAAAATGAGCTATTTTATGGATATTTTTTTATAAATTTTTGAAGTCCCAAAAGGATTTATATAAATTTTATACTAAAAATTGAATAAATTATTTAATTAAATTATAATTTTATTTAAAAATATCATAAACTACTTAAGCCATCAAAATTCCTTCTCTTATTCCCAAAACTTTCTAAGAGAGAGCAAGTAAGGTAAATTAGAGAGTAAATAGAGAAGAGAGAAAATAGAACTTGCGATTTTGGAGGCTGTAAAGCGATTTTCATCAGTCGATCATGTTGGGAGATTTACTCGTCGTATTATAAGAAACCATTATACTATTTTTTATTTCAGTAAATTAATATTTTTTATTTTTTTATCAAAATTGTATTTCTCTTACTAAAAAGTGAGGATAATTTTATGCTATTTAAAATTTCATTGTGTAAAATTTTATATGTTATAGAGATTAAGATTATATATATTTTGAGTATTTATTTTAGATTTTTGTAAGAATAATTTTGAAAAAGCAATAATTTTTCTAATTTTAAATTTTATTTTTATATCAAAAAATAGTTCTTTAGTTCAATTAAACTTTTAGAAAGTTGTTATATATGATCTCTAGTAATATGGTGATTTTTTTAAAATGTGAATTTTTCCTTAGTAGGATTTTATGTTGCCTGTTATTAGGTGATTTTAACAATTTCTTAATTAAGCCCAATTATAGTTTATTTACTACAATGTATTGAAAATGAATATAGGTATGATATTTATTTGGTCATTACTATTATAGTACTATGATAGAAATTTATGTATGGGGAAAAAATAAGTAAATACTTTTTATTCACTGACTTTGGCTGGAGATAGATTGAGCTATATAGGAAGGTGGGTGTACGAGCTTTCCTTTAAATATGTGGTTTAGTGTTATCCTCCACTAATTCACATGATATATTAATTGGAATTTATAAGGAGATGATTATTATGCCGACGAGCAAAGATTGATAACTCTATTTACTGAGCAAACAATTTACTTATATAGATACAATATTGAAAAAATACTGCTTAAAGTAGGACTTCTTACTTATTTAGTGTGATTAATAAGATACATGTTATTGAGGCATTATTCTAATTATCATATGAATTTATTATTACTACAAAATTTACTATTATAATATCATTTTACTTCTCCTACCACTAATTTTATTATTATCGATACGTACATCAATATTATTTGATGTAGCTTAATCTACCCAACTCTCAATCAATTTTTATATCTCTGGTAACAAATAAATTCTTCCAATAAATCTTTTGTGATACCAATTGTAACACCTTATAAACTAATTTAGAAGAATTCTTTCTTTTATCTTTTATTATATAACAATGAGAGCTATCTAATTTCATCTATCAGTAATAAATAACCAAACATCAATACACATCTATATTCATTGACCCACAAATAAAATATATAAAATACTTAGAAATCATATAATCATAATCTATCACTAGTCTTAAGTATAAAATAAAAGCTAAATTAATAAGAACCTAAACTTAAAGGATCTTGGTCAATTTCACACTCCTGCTCACTATCTCTAACCTAAAATTATTTTACCACATATAATGAGCTCAAGAGTCCAAAGTAATCAAATCCTATAACTAAATTTAATGCATGACAAAGAAGTAATATGCGTGTTAGCAACAAAGTCACAATAATAGTAATCATATGACTATAAATTACTATAGAAATAGTTAAACATATGCATAGTAGCAGTATAATCTATAAATAATAAAATAATATGGAACAAAAGCTAACAAAATAGTATGATAAAGAGACCAATAAACTAATACAAGTGTCAAATTAATGAAGCAGCATCATATCAGCACTGTCAATTAGTAAAAAAAGTAATATATAGTGGTAAAACTAAAGAACTAATAAAGACTATTGAGATCATAAAAATGTAGCCACAATATTAGAGATCATGTATAACATCATTTTGAAGCTTTAAGTGAATTAAAATACTATTTTTAGGTGTCAAAATAAATTTTTTACTTAGTAAAAATTATTTATTTTTCAAAAGTATCAAGAAAAAAAACTCAAATAATTACTCAAAATATTTGAAATCTCAATCTCTATAACATATAAATGATTACACAGTGAAATTTTTACTAGTACAAAATTATCTTTTTTTTGGTAATGAAAATAAAAATTTCATTAAAAAAATTAAAAAAAAAACTTAATTATTGAAATCATAAATAGGATAATGGTTCCTTATAATGAGGTAAGTAAATCTCCCAATAAGATTGAGTGATAAAAGTACGAGCTATTACAACCTACTTACCTAAAAAAATTATAAAGAGTAATCCTTATTTTATAGAGAGAGAATGAATCTTATTTTAAATTTTCAAATTATGTTTTTCTTATGGGTGGTCCATTATGGCAAGGGCTGACCACTGACTATCTTTGCCCATTTACCCTGCTACTACACCTCCCTCTTCTTCTAAGATTCTCAGTTCTATAAAGAGTAATGTTGGTTTTAAAGGCCGATATCATGTTGGAGGTGAAGTTGATCGCAAGAACTTAGGAAAGTAGAGTTCTTTATTGATTAGAGAAGGTTAGCATCCATCTTTTTGTCAAAATGCCCTAATTGATGAAAGTTTGAATAGGTTGTTAAACCTAAATATTTATCCCAAAGCTAACTAAGAGGGGGTGAATTGGTAATTTAAAAATTAGAAAAGTGATTTTAGATTTTATCACAATGAAAAATTTTCTTAAAATTATTTTTCCAACCACAAAATTAAAACTTGCAGAAAATAGAAATATAGTAAAAGTAAAGATAGAAAAATATAGAAATTTATAGTGGTTCAGTCCAAATAGACCTACGTCCTCTCCCTGAAGACTCCCTCGTCAAGTATTGCACTATACCAAAGTGACTCTCAATTTACTCCCACAGTGCGGTAGAGTACCATTGTTCTTTCTCACCCTTTTGATGAAGATAGAGAACTGACATCCTTTAACACCCTCTTAGTGTTGGCAGAGTACCGGTGTCCTTTCACACCATCATGGTGTTGACAGAGTACCAGATCTCCTTACAAAATCTTCTTAATAGAGTCTTCAAGAAAGTAGGGAAGATCTTTGAAGAATAAGAAAGAGATCATCACCATTGAGCATCCTTATGAATCCCTTCTCAAATCCCTCGTATGAGATCTTTCACTCCCCAATCCCAAGACACTCTCCCAGTGTATTCTCAAAAGAAATTCATAGTTTTGTCAGTTAGTTTATAGGACTCTTAAAAATGAAAGATAGGAAAAACCATCAATAAAGCTAAAAAATTCAATTTGATCATCAAAATCATACAGTATGATTGTACTTCGTATGTACAAATAGTTCAAAAAATCCTTGTCTGATCTTGGATGAACTGATTTCATACTCTGTCAGTTGTCTATACGAATTGACATCATATAGTACAAACAGTTCAAAATTGAACAAGTTTATTTGGAAAAATTTTGTATAAAATTATTTTGTACTCTAGACGTCATCTGTATGAACCCTACTTCGCCTAGTATAAGCTGTTTAAATCAAATTATGCTTCGCATGGTAAAAAATGGATGAGCCCATTTCATACTTTAGACATCGTCTGTATAAAACTAATTTCATATAGTATGAACAATTCAAAAAATTTACCTAGTCATTTGGGATAAAATGGTATGAACCCATTTTGTACTATGAACATTGTTTATACAAAACTCATTTCATACTGATTAGTTTAGAAAATGGTGATTTCATTTCGGATGAGTTGGTACATACCCATTTTGTACTCTAGAAGTCATATGTATAAAGATAACTTCATATAGTATGAATAGTACAAAAGAAATTTCCAAGGCATGATTCAATTAACTTCTTTCTGGAGAAGAGCTCAGGAGAAATTGTCTCGTATGATTCCAGAATTGTATAGTACAATTTGTTTTAAAAATACAAGTTGACTCACTCCCCTAGTGTGTTTGTGCATGGTTACCCAATTATAATCACACTCTCTGAGACTAAAAAAAAGAGAAAAAGTACATACTTCAATTATAAGAACCCCTTATCTAATCTATCTTAAAGTCTTAGACAGGTCTTAGGCAGTCTAGAGTATGATTTTCTTGAAATATTAGTACATATAAATAATACAAATAAGATTTTTTCTAATATGTGTTAGGAGAAACAATAATCAACACAATAATATTTTGGTATCATCAAAAACTCACATGATAAAGGCATAGATTTGAAAACTAATTCACAATAATCTCTCCCTTTTTTATGATAGCAAAATAATTATTGTTTGAGTTAACATTTAAGAAAATTTTTCTCCTAAGCTTTTCTTAATTGAATGACTAATTTAAAACAAGGGGTTCCCATAAAAATCAAAAACATATACCTAAAATTAAAAAGAAACAAAAACTACCAAAATAAAAATTACACGAACAAAACATACACATATTAACATAATACAACACATACATATAAACATACATCAAACAATAACTAATGACTCCCCCTTTTAACAATAACAAAAAGGGAAGTACATCTTGAATGAAAGGTTTATATGGATGAATAAAAATAGTTGATGAAGAGAATATTTTAAACTAATTATAAATACATCATTAATTTCCTAATGCTAAAAATAAAAACTCAAATTTTAAATCAAAGAACAAGTAAGATAAGAAAAGTCAACTAGGTTTACTGTTCATTCTAGACAAATCAAAATAAAAATAATTATTACAAAAATGATGAAATAAAGATTAATTAGTTTCAAATTTGATAGTGAAGATTATTATCAATTATGTAGATTTGGATAAGAGATAGAATGATAAAGGAAAGAATAACATAAATTTTTTGATTGGCAACATTGCACATCTTTTTTATTTTTGTGGCACACTTTGTGTATCTTTTCTATTTGGGATAATTTTGTGCCTCTTTTCACTTTGATGAATATTGCGCATCTTTTTTAAACAAGTGGCACATTTTATACATCTTTTTTAGTTTTGGCACACTTTGTGCATCTTTTGATATTTTCAGTCTTTCTAATATCAATAAATCTTAACTCAAATTTGAATATTTAATAAAAATTAAAACATTAAAAAAAAACAAGACATTAATCTTGCAATAATTATAGCTAAGTAATACTTATCTATAATACCATGAAATTAATTTTCTAATCTATATCTAGTTATAATGTAATTTAAAATTTTAAGAGATTAAATTTTATAAGGAAATTAATTTAAAGAGCAAAATAATTCAAAATTCCATTCTAGAGATCAACTATAAATGATTTTGCTCTAAAAACATAAATATTTCAAGAAGTGAAATTTCAATGCACGTCAACACAACATTCCATCATTTCATTCATCTTTCGAAACACATGCAAACTGATTTTTCCATTTAAAATAACATCATCTAAAAAATGCAAGAACAACAACATGAAGACACTAACACATGAAATCAATAAAATTACATGAAAACATTTTAATAATAAATACATAAACTCATCAACAAATACAATACAGAAGTATAGCTATTATCCCGAGGGGCCTTGATCTGGAGGTGGTGACGGGTTGAACATTATAAAGTAACTATTGATTGTAGCTACATTAGTGTTAATCGAGTCAAATAGCCCTCAGATCCAACCCATGTCCTCGTTGTATCTAGCATCATGCTAATTTAGGTGATTCTCAATTTAATCAAAGTATTGATCAAAATGAGTTTCTAATTTATCAAAATGCTGGACCATTTCTTGGTAGAAATTCTGGTCAAGCCCAAGTGCAGGTACAGGTGCTGGAGCTAGGGCTCCTTCTTCTCCCTCGGAATCTTCTACCTCGAAACTTTGATCCCGCCTAAAGAGTGTTCTAAAAGAGGCATCCGTAAAGAAAATAAGAAGTTTAGTGGGTGGATCAGGATAAATTAGATTATACTTTTTCTCTAAGAAATAAATAACTAAGGGGCCTAAAGCCATATTTTTCTTCCTCTTATTACGAGGAAGTTGAATATCAAAAAGTTTATAAATGTAGTCCATGATAAGTTAGGCTTCATCAAAAGGAATTTCATTTATTATAAAGTATGTGATAGTAGACAAAATTGTAGTAAGATTTATACGATCACTAGCTTTGGGAATGATAGAGTTTCTCAAAACATGCTAGATAATCCTAGTATTCTGATTAAGAGGGGACACATAAGATAAATATGTTACTTGGGAAACACCTCTAAGAGTTTAATTTATTTCTGACCAGTCAAAATTTTCTCTAGAGGTTAAAGTGTGCTCTCTAACTCCTTGGGTTCTAAGGTGAAGGAAGTTTCCTAGATCTTCCTTAGTGATTTCTATATGTTGCTTAAGGATAAAGGAGGTAATCCTAGTATAAACTTGGTTTACCTTCATGTTTGCAAGGAACATTTGAAAAGTTTCATGACGTTAGGCTTAAATCAGGGTAAGAATAAAGGAGAAGTAGGTTGAGGCAAATAGGGGAAAGACAGAAAAGTTGATATCACTCTAAATGAGGAGTCAAAAAGGGGTTATTTTGGCTGCAAAATATCTTTTAAAAGCTTCCTAATTCTCTTTAGAAATAAAGTTGTCATCCCTACAAGATCAAGAGGATGAGCCCTTGAAAGTGTGAGGTCATTTGCTACTGCTGGCCATTCCTAAGATTTAGGCTTGAGAAGGTTTGGAATTAATTGAGAATGTGAAGAAAAAAATTATCCAAGACCTTTCTATTTGATAGAAAACAAGAAATTGTACAATATAAAATTGAGATCATTTTTACAATTATAAAATTGTATGGGATGATATTTCATACAGACGAATTGATACGGCAAAAAATAAAATGGATTTTCATAAAATACCATTCCCGAGGCATCCTTTCCTACAGATGTTTTGACCACTTGATTGTACAGAAGAACATCTGTTCATCCAAGACGATCATAATATTAAAGAACATTTTATGACAGTTAGGTTCATCCACATGAAAAACTAATAATAGGATCGTACAAACGAAAAGAGATATCATATGTATGATCTAACAAGGATAACTTAACTTTTTTAAAAAATTGTCCCCAATCTTACATTCGAAACAATACGGTTCGTACAGATGATGATGATATTGTACAATATGAAATTTAATGAAAAACTCAATTTTGTGTGACTAACTAAAAAAACTACCATGTACATGCTATAGAATTTGTACAGTACAAAACAATTCCATATAGTACAAAGAGAACACTTAAAATAAGATATGATAAATAGAGAACCTTTACAAACACCAATAACTCAAGGTTCGATGACATGCTACCAGTAAAAACAAAGACACAAAACACAAAACTAACTAATGAAAAACAAACAAAAACGAATAAAACAAAAACACACAAACATACAATCTCTAATAAATAATCTAAGAAAATAAACAAACACACTAATACATTACAAATCAAATTTGCAGATATTCTATTTAAGCATTAATATAAATCACACCTAATATGGTTCCTAAGGAGATAAACGTGTTAAAAGCAAGTTGATTCTCAGTAGAAACATGGTGCAATTTAATTTATCCCTTAGCTACTTAATCTCTAATGAAGTGATGCCTTATATTAATATGTTTGGTTCTAAAATGTTGACTAGAATTCTTTGAAATGCATATGACACTTGTATTATCACATAAAATTAGAATTGTGCCAATAGAAAATCCTAAGTCAATCAATTATTATTTTAACCAAAGAACCTATGCCACACAACTACCTAAGGCAATGCAGAAAGGGCTACTGAATTCTATTTTTTTGCTAGACTAAAAAACTAAAAAGTTTCCTATGAATTGATAAGTTCCAAAAGTACTTTTATAATAAACTCTACATCCTGTAAAATCTAAATCAGAATATTTAATTATTTTAAAAGAAGAGCTGTGCTTAGAATATCAAATCCCTAAGTTTTGCGTTCCCAAAATATTTCTCATAATTCTTTTAACTACTATCAAATGTGATTACTTTGGATCAGATTGAAATCTAACACATAAATAAACACTAAACATTATATCTGGTCTGCTAGTAGTCAAGTAAAGTAATGATTCAATTATTCCTCTAAATTTCTTTTGATCAACATATTTTTTCTTAGAGTCCTTATTTAACTCGACTGAGGAACTTATTGGTGTAATCATTGGTTTAACATTATCCATTTCATATTTTTTGAGAATGTTCATAATATATTTCAACTGAATAAGAAATGCTCCTTCCTCCTTTTAATTTATACTAAAAACAATAATATAACTCAAATCTCCCATTAAACTCAAATTCACTACTTATTATTTTTGAAAAATCATCATAAAGATTTTTATTGGTAGATTCAAATAAGATATCATCAATATATATTTGAATAATGAGTACATCATCTCTTATCCTTTTCAAAAAGAGAGTGGTGTCCATACTTCTTTTCACAAATGACCTTTATAATAGGAAAGTGCTTATTCACTAATACCAAGCCCTAGGTGCCTATTTTAGTCCATACAACACCTTTTTCAATTTAAACACTTAATTTGAGAATTTTTAATTTTTAAACCCTAGAGGTTGCTCAAGATAATATTCTGCTGTATCACCCCATTAAGAAAAGTACTCTTAATATCCATTTGATATAATTAAAAATATTTAAAATAGGCAAAGACTAACAGAACCCTTATTTCTTCAACTCTAACTATAGGGGAAAAAGTTTCTTCAAAATTAATTTTTTTAATTTGATTATATCCCTTGGCCTCCAATTTTGCCTTGTTCCTAATCACAATACCCAAATCAATCATTTTATTTTTTAACACCCACTTAGTACAACAATACTTTAATCCTTAGGCCTTTCAATTAATTACCAAACATTATTTATAACAAAATGATTTAATTCTTTTTGCATGGATAAAATTTAAAATATATCCAAAGTATTTGATTTATATTAGTGGATTCAATCATTGATATAAAGGCAGAATGGTTCACTTCTTTGCTAAGTCCATGCCTAGTCCTAACACCCTCACTAGGTTAACCTAAAATCAATTCTTTAGGGTGATTCTTAGAAAATTTTAGTCTCCAAGCCAAGGGTTTTCTGATTTAACATTCTCTTCCAAATTTGACTTTTAAATTCCTTGAGAGGTATTTTTAATATGATCTTCTTCCAATGTTGGCTCTTTTGAAATGCTATATTCATCAAAAACAACATATGTGGTCTCCTCAACTACCAAAGTTATCTTTTTAAAAACTCTATAGGATTTGCTAATACTATAATATTCAAGAAAAATTCTTTCATCAGATTTAAGATCAAAGTTTGCTAAAGGAGTTTTACCATTATTGTGAATAAACACCTTGCATCTAAAAATATGCAAATATGAAAGATTAGGTGTTCTTACCTTAAAAAGTTTATAAGGTGAATTGTTCAATTTGGATATAATATTTACCCTTTTAAAACATAACAAGCCGTACTAACCAATTCTGCCCAAAAATATTTCAAAAGTGAGTACTCTGCCAACATGACTCTAACAACTTCTATTAATGTTCTATTTTTTCTTTCGATAACCCCATTTTATTGAGGGGTCCTAGGTGCTAATGAATTGTGATCAATTCTATATTCTTTACAAAAATATTCAAAATTTTTATTTTTAAATTCTCCTCCATTATTACTTTGAATTAATAAAATCTCATACCCTAATATCCTCTGAATCCAAGTAGAAAAGATTCTAAATTCCTCAAATGATTCACTCTTATGAAATAAAAACTTAACCCAAGTGAATCTCAAAAAATCATCAACTATTACCAATCCAAAAACTTTACGTCCTAGACTAATAATGCTAACCGGTCCAAAAAGATCCATATATATATGACTTCCAATTATTTGCTAGTTCTAAGATCCTTAATAGAATAAAAGGAGGACTTTACTTATTTTTATAATTGACATGCATCTCATAGGTGATCCTTAGTGAAGTCTAGTTTAGGACCTCTAACCAACTCTTTTTGGATAATCTTCCGAAGATTTTTCATGCTTGAATGATAAAGTCTCCTATGCCATAACTATGATTCATCAGTAATTATTTTGAGAAAAAAAGTATTAGAAGATTTAACAAAATTCAAATCAAGTATGTATACATTATTTATCCTATTTTCATGCAATACATCAATTCCATTTTGGCTTATTATGTAGCTTATGGAAAAAAAATTATACTATAACTTTTATCACATAGTTGACTAATACTCAATAAGTTATGCTTTAAGCCTGCTACCAATAAGACATTTTCAATGAAAAAAAATGTTCTTCTAGCCAATCATACCTATATCTACCACTTTCCTTATGGTATTGTCTCCCATTATAACCTTGCCTCAATTCCTGGCTTCTAGCAATATGAATTGTGTCGTGCCTTAAGTCATATGCTGTGAACATCCACTGTCTATGTACCAAATGCTCTCACAAGATCATATATAAGAGTGATTATACAAAATGATCACATATTAGACTTGGAAACCTAAACAAGTTTGGGTTTACCTTTTATGAATAATAATCTATATGCTTTTTTCATATGCTTTGAATTACATATTTTAGGTCTCCACACTAGATATGATTTACTATAAATAGTGCAATTATGAGAAATAGAATAATTAGTTAAGTCTTTTGACTTAGTTATTGTGGTTATCTTTGCATCATATGTAGTAGGAAAATAATGAAGAATTTTATTGACTTTCTTAGAGTTTGTTAGTTCCCTACCTAATACATGCAAGAAAGTGACTATTTATGTAAAATAAGTATACATGTTAGTGATTGATTCATTCGATTTCATGTAAAAAAGTTCATAGCTGTGTAATAGAATGTTTAATCTAGACTGTTTCATTTCATTAGTTCCTTTATATGTTATGCATAGTTTATCCCAAATTTCTTTTCCCATTTTACTAGTTTAAACACACATATAGTCTTCAAATTTAACTACACAAAAAAGCTATTTAAACATTTAACATTCAATTGAGCAAATTCTTTTTCCTCTACTATATAATTAATAAATGTTGTTTTAGATATAAGGTATCTACAAGTGTAGTTGGTCTAGTCTAGCCTTCCAATACTAAAATCTACTTGCGATAGCCAAGCGATTGAAGGAAAGTAGACATACTTATTTTCCAAAAAATTGAAAGGGATGTTATCAAATAGGGGTGGTCTAGTTATCAAATATCCTTCGGGTGTGTTATAGTTTCAAAAAGTAGCCATAATTATTTTCAAAAAGTTATCTAAATCTTAATTTTTGAAAGTAGGCTCTGATACCACTTTACAGTTCAAATAGGTTGTTATACCTAAATATTTATCCTAAGGCTAACCAAGAGAGGGGGATTTTTAGGGAATAGACATAGGTCTTGGTAAATTAAAAAACCAATTTTATATTTTATCACAATGACAAATTTTCTCAAAATAATTTTTCCAACCACAAAATTAAAACTTGTAGAAAATAGAAATGTAGTAAAAGTTAAGATAAGAAAACATAGAATTTTATAGTGCTTCGATCCAACTAGACCTATGTCTCTTCCCTAAAAACTCTCTCTTCAAATATTGCACTATACCAAAGTGACTCTCCTTTTGCTCCCACAATAAGGCGGAGAAGCCCTTACAATAACCTCTCTTCCACCAAACCATGGTGTGGCAGAGTACCGTCATCCTTTCTCACTGTGTAGTGATGGTAGAGAATCGATATCCTTTCACACCCTTCTGGAGTCAATAGTACCGATATCCTTTCTCACCCTCTTGGTGATGGTAGAGAACTGACATCCTTTCTTACCCTCCTAATATCGATAGAGTACCAGCATCCTTTCTCACCCTCCTATTAATGACAGAGAACTGACATCCTTTCACACCCTCCTAGCATCGATAGAGTTCTAGTAACCTTTCTCACCCTCCCAATGATGATAGAGAACAACCATTCTTTCACACCCTCCTAGTGTCGGTAGATTACCAACATCCTTTTACACCCTCTTGGTGTTAACAAAAAGTAGGGAAGATCTTTGAAGAAGAAGCAAGAGATCCTCACTGTTGGGTAACCTTGTGAATCCCCTCACAAATTCATTTTAAGATATCTCTCACTCTCCAATCCCAAGACACTCTCCCAAATATTCTCCAAGTGCACTCTCAAAAGAAATTTGTAGTAGGAGTTATGTTAGTCAGTTTTTAGGACTCTTAAAAATGAAAGACAGGAAAAACCATCTAAAAAACTAAAAATTTCAATTTAACTATCTTGGATGGTGTAGTATGATCATAATTCATATGTACAAACAATTTTTAAAATCCTTATATGATCCTGAATGAACTGATTTCATACTCTGTCAATCATCTGTATGAATTGACATTATAAAGTATGAATAGTTCAAAATTGAACAAGTTCGTTAGATATAATTTTGTACAAACCCATTTCATACTATAGTCATCATATGTATGAACCCTACATCATATAATATGAACTGTTTAAATCAAATCATGCTTCGTATGCTACAAATATGGACAAGCCCATTTTATACTCTAGACGTCATCTGTACGAAACAAATTTCATATGGTATGGATAGTTCAAAAAATGTTCCTGTTCATATGGGAAGAACTGGTATTCACCCATTTCATACTTGGCACATTGTCTATATGAAACTCATTTTGTATAATACAATCAATTCGAGAGATCAGGTAAAACTTGAATGCAAGTGAGAGAAAGTCTGAGTTTCTAGTGAGAGAAAGTCTGAGATTTCAGTGATCTTTTTTCAAATTTTTTCTTTCTTGGAAAAATCGCGACTGGTTTGTTTGGCTGGTTTGACGCCGTCTCGCCGGAGGAGTGAGAGGACGGCAATGGAGGGAAGAAGATCAGCGCCTTTTGAGGCCTGAGCGAATATCAGAAGGGGTTTTAATGCTCCGGTTAGATCTTCTTCAGAAGTTTTTAAAGGAAGCCATATTTCGGCTTCAGGATTCAATAGCTTTCCAAAACAGAAACCTTTGATCGTAAGGGAAGGAGGTTTATTAAACAAAGTTGTTAATCCAGTTCCTGTGGGAAAAGGTAAAGAATCTTTGATTATTGATGATTTTTTGAGTCCAAGAAAATCTGTTCCATCCACATGCTGCAAAGTAAATTCAATAATTCTAAATGAGGGTGCTTCCTCATCTTCGGAGAAGATAATTTTTAATGATGGGTTTAAATCTGTTTCCCTGCCGTCATCCCCAATTATTTTCAATTTTGGAAAGCAGACGGGACAAGAAGATATTAAGTCGAATGATGATAAGGTGTTGGATGACTTTCCCCCTCTAGGTTCGATCGATACTGAAAACAAGAAGAAGTTTGTAGATGTTCTCAACGTTCCATTGGAAGGGCACATTGAAGTTTCCGTGGCATGGAAGAAAAAACAACACATAAGAGTGGATAACTTGGATATTGGTTAATTTCTTTCAAATGATGGTAACTCGGTCAGGTTACATTCTAAAAATGAAGCTAACAATACATTGAAACTGAGAAATGCTTTGGTAGTTAAAGTTTTTGGGGAAAAGATTTTTTTCTCATCTGTTTGTAATGATTTGAGGAGACAATGGAGCAAATTTGGCAATTTCCACATCACTGGTTTAGGCACTGGATGGGTACTGTGTTCTTTTGAAAATCTTGTAGCCATGGAAGAAGTTTTATTAGGAGGACCATGGTACGTTAAAGGCCATGTGGTGGGATTGGATAAATGGTCCACTTCATTCTCCCCATCATCTTTAAGTGGTATTTCAGCACCAATTTGGGTAAGATTGCCTAATCTACCACTACATAGTTGGGATGATGTTAATATTTGCAGGATTGTTTAGGTTATTGGTAAGCCTTATTTACTGGTGGAAATTCTTTTCAATGGGGAAGGCGTGAATTTGCTCGAATTTGTGTTCGCACTCCTTTGTATGAAAAACTTCCCTTGGGAGTTAGGGTAGAAGGCTTATCAGGGAAATTCTATCAAAAATTTGAATATGAAGGCATTGAAAAATTGTGTTATGCTTGTGGGAAAATGGGACATATTGTTTCAGGTTGTCCAGAATCTGGGAGCAATCAGGCGAAGAACAAATTAAATTAAGCTTCAGAAGTCTATAAGGAAGATTTGGCATCTAAAAATGTTATGAAAACAGCTGATGAGTATGGACCTTGGCTGCAAGTTAATTTTAAGAGGAATAAAAGAAGGGTGGAGGCTGTCCAGAAGTTGAAACCGAGTTTTAAAAAAGTATTTGTTCCTAAACAGATCAGCAAGGAGGTTAATAAGGATACTTTGTTTAAGGAGGTTTTTACTATCCCTAGTTTGGAAAGTGATTTGATCAGTGAAAAGCAGCTAGATCAACCTATTTTGATTCCGAACAATGAAGAATTGGTTGTCAATCAATCTGTACTACCTCAGGTGATTTCTCCTAAATCACCCTCCACCAATCCTAACAGATTTGCTGTTTTATCAGAATTGGAAGGTATAAATCTGATTGAATATGCTAGTGCTTCAGAAGATATCTGTGAAGAAGATGGGGAAATTGTGGAGAAAGCTGATTTTTTGTCTATCCAGGAGCCTATTAACAGCAAGGTGACTATTAAAGAAGTGAAAGACAATGATTTATCTTCAGGCAAAAGAGTTAAACTTTTGAAAGAATTAAAATCTTTGGGTGCTGGTAACATTGTTAACCATAACAGAAAGATGGTAGCTGGGAAAACAAAGAAAGGTGGGGATCCTTCCCCCTTGGTTTCTTAATGACTTCTCTAGCTTTTTGGAATTGTAGGGGAGCCAAAAAACGTGAGGCTGCTCTCTATCTTAAAGAATTTGTTAAAGACAACAATGTTTTTTTTGTGGGTTTAGTGGAAACTAAGATTAGTTCCATGGAGAATGTACAGTTTTTACAGTATCTAGGTGACAATTGGGACTCATTTTTGGCTCCTTAAGAAGGTCTTTCGGGAGGGATCTTAATCCTTTGGAGAAAGGATGTAGCTATTTTTAATGTGGTGGAAGTGTCATCTCAAGTGGTAGTTGGAAATCTGGAGTTTTTAAACAGAAATTGCTGGTTGGTATCTACGGTTTATGGAAGCAGAAATTTAGTGGACAGAAAAATGTTATGGGAGAAGTTGGAAAATTCAAACACTGGTAATTTACCTACTGTTATTGGGGGAGATTTCAATTTCATTTTATCTCAGGAGGAGAAGAGAGAGGAGGTAAGAAATTTACATTCTCACAAGGAGATAGAGATATGAAAGGTTTTATGAATAATAATGACTTTCATGAAATTGGGTTTGTTGGACCCAAATTTATATGGTGTAACAATAAATCTGGAAGTTGCCGCACTTGAAAGATTAGATATATGCCTTTTGAATTCTTATGCCATGAACTCCATCCAATTGTCCTTGGTGAAGCACTTGTCTAGAACTGCTTCCGACCATTATCCTATCATTTTGGAAATCTTCAAACCTATTACTGTTGCTTGTAAAGACATGCGTTTTGAAGATGTTTGGGCTTCTTATCATGGTGCTACTGCTTTAGTGGAAAAATCTTGGAATAAGGTGGGAAGAAGTGATTCTACTACTAATTTAGACTTGAAATTCAAAAGAACTTTGAAGGCTCTTTTTTATTGGAGCAAATCTAAATTCAAAAGTTTAAAAAATCTGAGAGACAATTTAAAATCAGATATCTTTAATCTTCAATTAGAAGAGGCTGAGGGATTACTTGAGGATTCTAAGCTGGCAGTCCTTAGATCCAAAATCAATGAGTTGAATTGCACTTTTCCAAGGCTTAATATTTGGTGGAGACAAAGGGCCAAAGTGAGGTGGTTAGAGGATGGATATGCTAACACAGCTTTCTTTCATACGTTTGCTAATGCTAGAAGATGTTCAAACTGGATTAAACATGTCAAAAGAGATGATGGTGTTCTGCTGGAGATGCCGGATGAAATAGAAGCTATTTTCACAAATTTTTTTAAAAGCAAGTGGCAACACAGGAATTGTCAAATTGATGGCTGGCCGAAACCATTCAGATTGTTGGAAGCTGAAGACCAGAGGTTATTGGAATCTGATTTCAGTAAAGATGAACTTCAGAAGGTGGTTGATAATTTGAAATCTAATGTTGCTCCTGGAAATGATGGTATTACATTCTCCTTTATTAAATTTTATTGGAAAATTATCCATCATGATGTTTGGAAGGCTATTGATAACTTCTTCAAATCTAGACAAATGAATTAATATTGGAAGGAAACTCTCATTGTATTACTTCCAAAAATATAGAACCCGGTGCATCCAACCAACTTTCGTCCTATAAGTCTATGTATAACTACTTATAAGTTGGTTGCTAAAATGCTGCTTAACAGATTGGAATTGGTTATTTACAAGGTTATTTCTAATGACCAAGTGGCTTTTCTCAAGGGAAGATCTATGTCAGAACATGTTCTATTAGCCCAAGAGGTGATCAACAAAATTCGTCATTCCAAAGCAAAAAAAGGTTTTTTGGCGATCAAGGTAGATATGGAGCAAGCTTATGATAGCATGGGGTGGAAAGCTTTGAGGCAAGTTCTCATCCATTTTAATTTTCCTTGTAAATTGTCTGATTGGATTTTGAATTGTATTTCAAATCCGAAATTTTCTGTTCTTATCAATGGGGTAAAATCCAATTGGATTAAGGCTGAAAGTGGGTTTCGTCAAGGATGCCCCCTATCTCCTTTCCTATTCATTTTATGTTCTCAAATTATCTCGGATGCTTTTTACCAAAGTGGAAAGAATGTTGGTATTCAAGTCGTATCCAAAGCCCCTAGAGTTTCTCACTTGTTATATGCCGATGACATTCTAGTTTTTTCTGAAGCCAACACAATCAATATTAAAAAGGTGAAGGATATTTTAAACAAATATGGAAAATGGACGGGTCAGAAGGTAAATCACAACAAATCCATGGTATTGTATGGTAATACAGTAAAAAGGAAAAAGAAGGCTGAAATTGAAGACATTTTAAAGTTCAAATCGGTTAAAGAATTGAACTATCTTGGTGTCAAGCTTACTCTTAGAAGATTGGTGAAATCTGACTTTAATCATTTAATGGATGCTGCTTCAAATAGATTGAACATTTGGGGTAAGAAGTTTATCTCCTTGGAAGGCAAGATGGTGTTGATAAAATCTGCATTCTTATCTATTCCTATTTTTCTGTCAACATTCTCTTTGGTGCCTATGGGAATCTTAAAAGACTTTGATAGAATGTGTAGATCATTTCTGTGGAGTAAAAAAAAAGGAATTAGAGGGCTTCATTATGTTTCCTGGAAGAAACTTTGCCTTCCTAAACAAAAAGGTGGTAGAGGTCCTTTTTCGGCTGCTAATAAAATTGGTCACTTAAGAGCCAAATTTGCTTTGGAATTCTACACTAAGCAAGATTCGTTACTCAATTGCATTATCAGAGCTAAATATGGTGAGAACTTATGGGAGAGGCATAAGAAGAATGGTTGTTCTTCAACTTGGAAGATCTTGTGCAATGGGGCAATTTTTCTTACCAATATTGTAAGATGGAGAATATGTAATTGAAATTCTATCGATTGGATGAATGATACTTGGCTGCTAGATAAAAGTTTATCAAAATGGCCAACATTTGTTAGTAACAATGAAGTGGCAAATAATTGCCTTAATTTCTTTATCTCCAATGGTATATGGATTGAGGAGCATCTCAGGTTGTATTTCAATGAAGATCTTGTAGAGATGATTACTAATGTTCCTATCTATCCGGAAGAAGGTAATGATCAAATTAAAATCAAGTGGAAACATACAGGTAAATCTATTGCAACAATGTCACAAAATGCTAGTCTCAATATTGAAGAAGATTGCAAACTTTGGAAGTGGATGAAAAAAGTAAAATTAAGACCAAAGGTTGAATTATTTTGGTGGAGAGTTTTCTATGCAGCCATTCCAACTAATTCTTTCCTTTGTCACAGAATATTATCACAAAATTCTGTTTGCCCGAGAGGTTGTAATGTGGAAGAAAATTCGGATCATTTAACAGCAGGTTGCAGCAAACTGAAGAAGGTATTTTGGTGGCTTTCCAAATGGGGATATATTCTTCCTCAACCCGTTAACTTTGAAGATTGTTTGATAAAATTGCAGCTGCTCTACAAAAAGAATCCGGTCCTTGTAAACATTTACTGCAATGTGGTCTTTTTGACTTGGAAAAGCAGGAATTTATTAATTCATGAAGGAAAAGAAGAATCAGATTTTGCTATTGCTGTAAACTCTCTTTCTATGGCTGTTATAGCACCCTCTTTAATAATCTGTTTGGAAAACTGGGATGTCAACCAGCAAAAGCTGTTCACTACTTGGCGTCCCCCCCCCCCTCCCGGATGGATAAAAATCAATGTGGATGAAGCCTTGAGTAATAACTATGTAGCTGGTACGGCTGGAGTTTATAGAGATGATAAAGGGAGATTGCTTCTAGCCTTTGGTACTCAACATGTTCATTGGGATATTGGACATTTGGAACTTCTAGCTATTCATATGTTAAAAAGCTTTTTACAAGATTGGATGATAGAGCTCAAGGAGTCATTATTGAAGGGGATAACTTCAATATCATTAAAAATCTTCAACAAGCTTTGGCTAAGTACAAGAAGAGAGGAATTCTGGAAGACCACATTTCCTTTGTAAGTGAGTTTAAACAAATCAAATTAGCAGATTGTTGTGCTAATTTTGCTTTGAAAGGAGTTTTATTTGGCATGATCTTTCTAGCATTGATATTCCTCCTTCTTTCTTATACATTTTGAAGGACGAATTCAACTTCCTAGAATATTTTACTTAGTTTGTAATAGTTGTTTTTTTTTCCCGTTTTTTAATGCATTGGTTGCATTTTCTTCAAAAAAAATAATAATAATACAATCAGTTCAGAAAATGGTGATTTTATTTGGGATGAATAACTGCATACTCATTTCGTATTATGGATGTCATCTATACGAAGACAACTTTGTACAGTACAATGAATACAAAATAAATTTCCAAGGCATGATTCAATTAACTTTTTTTTGGAGGAAAACTCAAGATAAATTGTCCCGTATAATTTCAAAATTATACAATATGATTTATTTTAAAAATAAAGTTCACTCACTCTCCTAGTGTGTGTGTGCACGGTTACCCAATTACAATCACACTCTCTCAAACTCAAGAAAAAGAGAAAAAATATAGACTTCAATTACAAGAAGCCCTAATCTAATCTTTCTTGAAGTCTTCGGTAGGTCTTCAGTAGTATGGAGTATGATTTTCCTGAAATATTTGTACACACAAATAACAAAAAAAATATTTTTCCAATATGTGTTAAGAGAAATAGTAATAAACAAAATATATTTTGGTATCATCAAAAACTTACATAATATAAAGGCATAGATTTGAAAACTAATTCACAGCAATTGAAGCAAAAGGAAAGAAAATTGTTCATTTTCAAGATTTTGTAGCCGAGAAGGAGCATCTTTCTATTAATAAGGTGAAATCTATTTTGCAGACTGTAACTAATTTTCTAGAAGAGTCATCTTCAATAGTTTGATTTTAAAATTTTACATATTTGTTAGTAAAATTCCTTTAAATGAGATTGAAAAGAATCCTGTTAGTTGTAATTTTCCTCTAAAGTTTGAAATTAATTCTTAAGAGAATTTTGAAAGTATTTTAAATTTTTCTAATGATTATATCGATAAAATCCAATGATTAAAAATGCTAATGTTGGAAATTCTGGTCATAAAGAAAGCTTTATAGATGCTTTTAAAAAACCTTCTCATATTAAAGTAGATCATATTGTTGTTGCTATTGAAATATCATAAGATGGTATTGCAATTAAGCTTAATTTTAATAAGGAAATGTCTAATGCTTATTTATTGAGAAACTCATTGGTAGTGAAGGTTTTAGGAAAAAATATTCCTTTTCCAGTATTTAACATGGAGTTAATGTGTCAATGGAGGCAATTTGATTTTCATTTAAATTCTCTGAGTTTTGATTGGTTATTGTGTTTATTTTGTTTTTCTGAAGCTATGGAATAAGTGTTTAGTGGTGGGCCTTGGTATGTGGGTGTCCATATAATAGGAATGGATAAATGGACACCATTTTTCTCACCCTTAACAATGAAAGGGCTATCATCACCAATTTGGATTCTTCTTTCTCATCTACCTTTGCAATGCTGGGATGAATTAAATATTGTGATAATTGCTTCAAAAGTTGGAGTCCCTATGCTATTATGGGAATATGCTTACATGGGGAAGGAGGAAATTTTCAAGAGTTTGTGTTCGCATAAATGTGGATTCTAAATTACCTAGTAAAATTTGGGTGGAAGGTTAGAGTGGAAAATATTTTCAATAGATAGAATATAAAAATATATCTTATTTTATTTCCAATGTGAGAAGATTGACATATTATTACATATTGTCTGGAAGTTAAGAATAATGAGGGAATTCATATTCCAAAGGTTGATTCCAATAAAATTTTTCTTGATCCACTTCAAGGAATGCATAAGAATTTAAAAAATAAGGATTTCAATAATTAAAAAAGATGAGATGGAGTATGGCCCATTGATTCATATCAGATTTTCAAAAAAATAGAGGTAAATTAGTAAGGGATGAGAATTATCACAATATTAAGAAAAATAAATCATAATTGAATTCTGATGGCTATGGTACTAAAATTATGAAGAAGGTTACTCCAAACTAATTTGTTAAGGAGGATTACAGGAATGATATAAAAAAACCTACTGTTAGTGAGAATATAATTAATTTCTCCAAATTGGTTAATGGGAATAGTTTATCTAATCAAATTTATGGAAATAAAAAATTCCATGATCTAGTTGGTGTTCATCAAAATACAAAAAAAATATGCTTGAGTTAGTTTGTAATAGTAATTTGAAAGATCTATTGTTGAATAATGGAGCTGCAGCTATTGCATCACCCAATTCATTTTTATGTGCAAATAAATTCAATCCATTATCAGGTTGTAGTGAGGATTCCATTTCTGAGACTGCTGAAGAACGGATTGCTAATTGTAAGAATGTGGAGGATGTTGCGGGTATTGACCCTGATATTTCTTGCTCGAAAAATGTTGAACAAGATGAAATGAAAAGATTTTTAAATGAGGTATAAGGTAATAAAGTTGAGAGTTCTTTGGTTATAAAACAAAAAAACATAATAATGAACTCAAATTATTAGGACTTATATAAGACACTCCTAGAAAAGGAAAGGGGATGTGTGTTTGAGTAAGATAAGTGGGGACTTTTCCCCTTTGGTATCTTGCTGTCATCCTTAATTTTTTGGAATTGTAAAGGAGCCAAAAAAAGGGTGGCTTCTTAGTATCTTAGAGATTTTATTAGAGATAATAATGTTTTTTTTATTGTGTTATTGAAACCAAATTATCTAATATTGATAGTAGGTATGTTAATAGGATTATTGGGGATGATTGGGAGTTTTTCATCATCTTCCTTAAGGCACTTTAGGTGGTATTCTAGTTTTATGGAAAAGGTAGGAGTTGGAGTTTAATGTTGTTGAAGATTATTCTCGAGTTGTGCTTGGGGTTGTACAAATTCATAATAAGGGTAGTTGGAATGTTTTCACTATTTATGGTGATAAGGATTTGCATGTGACGGCGTTATGGGATTCTAATGATAGGCTTACTTCTAGTAACATTCCTTCTATTGTGTGATGGGATTTTAATTGCATTTTATGTAAAGAGGATAAGAGAGGAGGGAAGAGATTCAGATTTTCTCAAGGGCCTCAAGAATTGAAATCTTGTATGGCTAACAATGATTTTCATAATGTAGGTATTATCTAATTAAGATTTACTTGGTGTAATAATAAGGAACATCAAGAATTTGGGAAAGATTAGTCAAGAGTTTACTTAATTCTATGGCATTACGAATGGTTCCTTTGGCAATTATTAGACATCTAGCAAGAGTTGCTTATGATCATAGTCTAATTGTCTTCAAAATGGGTGATATTTCTCAACTTCAACTCAAAATCATCAGATTTGAGGATATTTGAATGTCCTATCCAGCTGCTTGGAATATTGTTCTAAAGTTATGGAGAAAATCAAAATTTGGCAATGAATCTAAAATTCTGCAAAGAAAAGAAAAAAGATCATATAAGGCTCTTTATTATTGGAACAAGAATAAACTTAAAATTTTGTGTATTCTCAAAGATTATTTAAAGAAAGATATTATGAAGCAGTAAATGGGGGAAACTTATAATGGTGGTCTTAATCTAGGAAAACTAAAGTTTCTTCAATGTAAAGTTCATGAGTTAAATGCCACTTTAGCAAGATTATCTACTTGGTGGAGTCAAAGAGCTAAGGCTAGATGATTAGAGGAAGGTTATTCCAACTCAAAAAATTTTCATGACTATGCTTCAGCTAGGAGAAATGGAAACTGGATAAAGCAAATTAAAAATGAAATAATGCTTTGGTGGAAGATAATGAGATGATTGAACCAGTTTTCTATAAAATCATTAAAAAATTGTAATATAAGAGCAATAAGTTATCCGAATGGTCAGAAGTGTGCAAAAAATAAAAAGTTTCTATTTGAGATTTTGAAATACGGAATGATGACTTCTCTCAAGAAGAATTTGTTGCTGCCATGCTTCAATTAGGTAATAACAAATCTCTTGGATTTGATGGAATAAATGCTTCTTTCTTTAATTTTTTTTTGGAAAAATGTGAAAGATGTTACTTGGAAAGCTATTGATTGCTTTTTTAAGACTTGTTATATGCATTCTAATCGAAAAGATACTCTTATTATTCTAATTCCATAGATTAATAATTTGATGGAGCCTTCAAATTTTAGACCTATAAGTATTTTTCAAACCATTTAAAAGATAGCTTCTAGAATGATTTTAAATAGATTGAAGTAGTGTCTTCCTAAAATTATAATACAAGATCAAGTAGATTTTATTCCTCATAGATCTAAGTCTGACCAATGTTTATTGGATCAAGATATCTTTAATAAGTTAATATTTTCTAATGAAAAAAAAAGGTTTGATTGTTGTTAAAATTAATATGGAGCAAGCATATGATAGTATGGTTGGTAGGCTTTGGAGCAAATTTTAAGATGGTTTAGGTTTCCTTCTAAGTTTTCAAAACTTATTATGGAATGTGCAAAAAATGTTAGATTTTCTATTCTTATTAAGGGTGAAATTCTAAATGGATTAAAGTTATGAGTGGATTTAGACAAGGGTGTCATTTATCTCCGTATCTATTCATCATGTACTCTAAATTATTATCCAATGCTATTTATCAAAAAGGTGCATAATTGGGTATAATAATATCTCAAAGATCTAAAAAAAATCACACATTTATTATATGTTGGTGATGTTCTTTTATTTGCATTAGCATCTCCAAGAAAAGCTAAAGTAATGAAAAGAATTATTGTTGATTTCTCAGGCTAGACAGGTCAAAAGGAAAATAATAATAAATCTAAAATTATATTTAGAAAACCTATAGATGTTAAAAGAAATAAAATGATATCCTAAAATTGGAATTTAAAATTTTCAAAGAAATGTATTACTTGGGAGTAAAGATTGTGTTAAGAATGATGATTATGTCTGATTTTTAAAATATTTTGGGCCACGCCTTGGAAAGGTTGAATGCTAGGGGAAACAAATTTATATCCAAACTAGAAGGAATCTACTCATAAGTTATTATTTCTTATATCAGCTTATTTTCTTGTTAACTCACTCTTTGGTTCATAAGGGTTTGCTAAATGATTTAGACAAGTTATGCAGGAATTGTAAATGGCACAAAGATAAAGGTAGAAAAGGTTTGTATTATATCTCTTAGAAAGAGCTGTATAAACCAAAACTGTATAATGGAATGGGATTACATTCAGCTCCAAATAAAATCGACCCTCTAAGAGTAAGATTGGCATTGAGATTTATTCAAAATCCTTTCTCATTGCTTCATCATAATCTTATTGCAAAATATGGAAAAGGTTATGAAATGTTGAAATAAAAAGGGAATCATCATCTTTTTGGCATATTTTGGTGGATAGTGCTAAGTATTTCAAGCCTCTTATTAGATGGAAATGTGTAAATGGTAACAAAGTTAATGTTTTAAATGATTTTTGGATTTTGGATAGAAGTCTAAACAATTGGCCAAAATGTGTTAATTTTCTTGAATTACATGGTATTTCAACTCAATATTTTATTTTGCCAGATGGAAATTAAAATGATTAAGAAATCCTAAAGTTTTTTCATTAAAATCTTATGTATTTGATTAAGAAAATTTTGATAACAGATATTGGGGGAAATCAAATTGAAGTAATGTTTCAACATTTAGGAAGGTCTATTTCTGCATTAGAATATAAAGTTGTGGTGAAGTATAAATTTGAATATGAAGATTCTTGATTTCTGAAATGGTTCAAGAAACTAAATCTTAAAGTGAAGGTGAAAATGTTATGGTGGAGATTGAGTAAGAATGCTATTCCTTCTAATGAGTTTCTTAAATATAGAAATCTTATACAAAGCAATCTTTATGCTAGAGGCTGTCAAGAAGTTAAGAATCATTTACATATTAAAGTTTAATTAAATTTCTTATTGAAATTATCTTCAAGGTTAGAGAATGAGGATGTCAAATTCCTATTTTTCCATTCTTTGAGCAGCTGTATTACTAAACTAAAAAGAGTTGCAAAGTCATATTCAAATATTGTTAGACTTTATTGTACAATAATTTTTGTTTTGTGGAAATGTCATAATGTTATGAAGCATGGAATCCTACACCTCCAACTTTGATTATGGTTATGAATGTATTATCTATAGCTAATAAGCCAATCTAAAATCCTCTTTTAGAAGATTGGGATGATAATCTCTATTCAAAGTTTGAAAATTTTTTGAATCCCCCACCACGAGATTGAATTAAAATTAATATGGATGCATCAGTTATGGAATCTAATCTTCAGGAATTGAAGGAGTAATCAGAGAACACATAGTAAGGTTTTTTCTTGCCTTTGGTAGAAAAAGAATCCATTGGGAAATATCTCAATTGGAATTGGAGGCTATTTTTGTGATTAAAGATCATCTTCAAAGTTGGATGTTCGAATGCAAGGGTGTAATTATTGAAGGAGATAATATTAATATTATCAAGATGATTCAAGATTCAATGAAGACCTCAATATGTCAACAAGATAATTATTGGAATAAAGAACACATTTTTTTTATGATTTCAATAATGTAGTCTTTCATTACATTTCTAGAGATTATAATAGAGGGGCTAATTTTTGTACCACTTATGCTTTATGTAATAATTTTTTTTATATAGTTTTACTTATAATAACATTCCTTCTTCTTTGTTTAATTTGTTAAAGAAGGAATGTGATAGGTGTTCTTCATTTAGTAGATTATAATACTATCTTTTTATTATTATAATTTGCAAATTTAAAAAAAAAATTAGGATTCAAGCAAAAAATTAATATAAACCAAATTTTTATGATCAAAACTTAAATCAAATCAAACTCAAATAAAAAAACTCATGAAAAAATCTTGCAACAATGTAGTTAATTCTATCACATGTCATTAAATTATGTATGATATGATATGTCATGCAATCATTTACAATAAATATCTAACCAGTAAAACTCTCTGGTTGTTATTAGCATTTCATAAACTAGAAGATGCACACATGAGGCATCACTGGAGTAGGTGCAATAGTCTCCCTCTAATTATCACTAAAAGCACTATCATCTCTACTATATGTTGATCTTTCATTATATGCTCTTGACCTTGTAGTCTTCTATCCTACAATATATCTAGACTATCCTCCTCTTTAATTAGTTCTTCCTCTTTGTGGATAATCCACTACCTTATGCACTACCTATCTGCATAAAAAATATTTCATTATTAGAAGATAGCACTGATCTCCATGCCTTTTTTCATAATGAAAACATGCATTGAAGCTTCTAGTAAATGTATCAATCTTGATCTCCTATAATCACTATTTTTCTTATTACCAGAATTATTTTTGTCTGTTCTTACTTCATCTCTAGTCCTCCTATTAACATCGTACTAGGAGCTCACATTATTCCTAGATGTCGGTATATATAAATCATGCTCTAGCAATCTAGTTCACTCCATCAACTAAAAAATTCTTCATTTTGTAGAGGCACTAATGGATGCCTCAGTTTCTTATTAAATCCCTGTAGAAACCTATAACATTTTCTTTAATAGCCGAGATCAGTGAAGAGAATACCTATCAAGTACATTAAACTTAGCTTCATATTACATCACTATCTTACTTCCCTACTCTAACTTGCTAAATGCTTCCTACATCTATCGTTGCATTAAAGGAGGCACAAACCATATTATGACTCAGTAGGATTTTCTATTGCCTACCATTAGGACATTTGGCTCTTTCTGAATTAAACCCAATTTTATGTTATTTACAGCAAAGCATTAAAAATGAATATGGGTATGTGGTTTATTTGGTCATTATTACTATTATAATATGTGATAATAATTTATGTATGAAGAAAATAAGTAAATAATGATTATTCACTGATGTTGGTTGGAGTTTGATTAACCTATATAGGATAGTGGTCTGACAGACTTTCCTTTAAGTATATGGTCTTGTGTTATTCTCGGTTGATTTATATGATGCACTTATTGGGAGTTATTAGGAGAAGATTACTATGCTGATGGAAAAGGGTTATGACTCTACTTATTGAGCCAATAGTTTACTGATATTGATACGATAATGAAAAATATATCTTAAATAAGGACTTCTTACTTATTTAGTGTGACTACTAAAATGCATGTTATTGAGGCATTTTCATATTAATACATAAATTTATTATCATTATATGAATTTATTATTTATAATATTATGTTACTACTTATGCCATTGATTTTATTATTATTGATGTTGACATCGATACTATTTAAGGCATCTTAATCTATCTAATATATGTAACTCTTAATTCCTACAACTCTGGTAGCAAATTAATTCTTCCAACAACTATGCTTTAGTACCAATTGTGAAATTCCATATTCTAATTTGGAAGAATTCTTTCTTTTAACACTGTTGTTTCCAAGTTTCATATCCTAAAAGGGAAAAGTGGAGGGTTGCATTAAGTAGTCGACAGCAAGCGTAAAACTTATCAAATAGTCATGACATGAATCCTTTAAAGAATTGTGTAAATTCTAGGGCATCCCCTAAAAGCAGTGTATTGTATGGTCTAGATACAGTGACAGGTGTGCAAGGGCCGCTTCATTGGCATACAGGTGTAGTGTTAAATAGGGAAGGGTTCCCATGTAAAGAATGGATGTGGGTAAAGAAGCTAATCAATGAAACTAAAATTAGGATAAGAACTTCGAGTATAAGTTCATTTACAGGAAATTTTATGGAATTAATAGATAGTATGATTAATAGGAAGATAAATATTATGTGCTTTTAAGAAACTAAATGGTTGGAGAGAAGGCTAAGTATAATAATAGTTTAAGATTTAAATTATGGTTTGCAGGTAGGCGTTGTACTAGAAATGGTGTATGTATGATTATAGATAAGATTTTGTATGATAATGTTATAAAAATTAATAGAATTAGAGATGGGATTATAGCTTTAAATATTATTGTTAATTCTAAGATTATTAATATTATAAGTGCTTATGCTCTTCAAGTTGGTTTGGATATGAGTTCAAAATAAAAATTAAGAATATCTTAGAAGAATTAATACAAAAGACACATCTTGAAGAAACAGTTTTTATTGAAGGAGATTTAAATGGACATGTTGGTAGAGAGGTAGGTGATTTTGAAAGCATTCATGGTGGTCATGGGTTTGGAATGACCAATGAAGGTGGTAAGACCATATTATATTTTCCGTTAGCTTATGCTTTTTAAATTTCTAATATCTTTTTTAAGAAAAGAGATAAGCATCTCATCACTTATAAAAATGAATACAGTAAAACTGAAATTAATTATTTTCTTATAAGAAAATTTGATCTTTTAGATTCAATACAAGAAGATGCTTTGTTATCAGTGGACAAAATACACCGATAAAAATATAAATCCATCAGAAATATGTGCTTTCTAGCATATTTCTGGTGCAAAATGATCTGACGGTAATTCACAAATCAAAAAATCTAAACTGGCAAGATATTTTTGCCATAAAATGTTTCGGCGGTAATTCCAAAAAAAATTTAGCGAAAAAATAAGGAAAACAATGCCATTTTTGCCATCAAATTCCAGCATATAATTCAACGACTTACTGACAAAAATATATGTCGATAATACCAGTAGATAATCTACCGTATAAATCTGCCAACCTATCACCGATGATCTTTACCATTGTAATATCTACCTAAAATGTCAGAGCAACCCTTATGTCAGAAACTTCATTGTTTTGTAGTACTAGTACGTATTCTAAAAGAAATTCTATTAGAAACTTGTAGCATAAAAAAATAACATTTTCCCTTTTGAAACTAATTTCCACAATTCAACCTACATAGAAAAAAATGCAATACTATATACATTCATTCATACATCCACTTCTAAATAAGAATGTCGCCAATTAAATCATTAAACATAAACATATATATAATAATAATAACAAGAAGAATATCATCAATAAATATACAATTCAAAAAATTTAAGATGTACAAATAATAAATAACTAAACATGTCCAAAAAAACATAATTATAAATGTCCACATCATTAAAATAAATAACATCATTACTCTGATTCAGTCTCCTTTGCTGATGTTGTACTCCTCTCACTCATCTGCTCCCTTATCTTTCATATTTCCTCTAAAATTTGATCTTGCTACATATGCATATGTTGTTGAATCTCCATTTATTGTTGCTGCATTTGAATATGGTGCTGCTGCATTTGCTTCTGCCAATTAGCTTGGGATTTCCTTACTTGCTTTAGCTCGGTTGTAAGGGCAGCTATCTGTTGGGTGTATAAAGCCTCCTAGGTATTTATTGAGAAATTGGAGCCACCAGATATCTACCCCTCACATGCATAGGCTTGTGAACCTAAATTATATACTTTATCATGCTACATTCTTCTTATCACTTGCATCCAAGTTTGGTAGTCAAAATATTCTCTACTCGAAGATCCTTCACTTGCTATAGCCTAGCTTTCTCAAAGCTATGTATAATCCTCCTATCAGAGTTAATAAAAATTTAATCAATTTAGACATAACATCAAAAACTTAAACTTATATACTTACATAGGCTCTCCCCACATGTTCATCAACCCATTGCTGGTCCTCATGCCGCTTGTGGGTATGACTATTCAATTCAATAGGGGTCGGTTCTTTACCTAGCACCTCTTTCTATAACAAATATATATTAGTATTCATATTAAAGTATATTATTAAAAGATTTTAAAATTCCTTATCAAATATTATTTGTTCTCAATAGGTGGAAATGAATCCCCAGTATGATAAGAACTGCCCATGCCCCCAACATCAGAAGCCCTGTTCTGCTTATTTTGATCCCTCCTACTATAGTCTAGGCTAACCCAAGATATGTTTAACTTAGCCCATACACTCTCACCAATCTAAAGTGGTCGCTGGCCTGAATGTCTATAAATTTGTTTCGCATGCGAGTCGAGCCATGCCTTTCAATATATATATTTTAATTTTATCATTGTGTTGTGGAAGCCAACCAAAAACTTTTTACATTTAAAAACATACAATAAAGAATATATTTTTTATTAGCTTATGTAAATAAGATATAATACATAATATATTTATTTAATAACTAACCTCAAACTCTCTAAACCATATATCCCGTACTTCTTTTGGTACTTTACTCCAAAAAATATAAAGAGCATCATACTTGCTCCGTATTAAGTCTCATATTTTATGCATTGGTTTCTTTGATAGATGAAACCTCAAATAAACATATTATTTGTTAAAAAAAATTATTCAATTTTATTAAATAAAATTAGTACATACGTGTCACCATCAGGTTTAATCAACATGCAACCATCTATCGCCTGCTCTGATGTAGCTGGGGTGGAAGGTCCACCTATAGTGGGCTGAGGTAGTGGTGGGGGATAGTATGGAGGGACATATGGTGGAAATGGATATGTTAGAGTACAACCATGATAAGGTGGGGGTAAGTAGTAGGGGTAGAAAGAAGTACTCTATGTGACATTTGATGAAGGAAAGCATGGGTTTGGTGGGTAAAACTATGGGTTATTGGCTGCAGGAGTTGGTAAAGGTGGGCTAGGCTGACTCTGGGTAGCAAGTTGAGATGAAGATATGCCCTCAGTATATGCAAGTCTGCTGGATAGGCCAATAGTGACCTTCTTGTTGTGCCTACCAAATATATTCTTTATCATTCCTCTATGATATTCATAACATGAATCCATCTGCACAAAAAAAATTAAGAAATATTAGCAAAATAAATTTCAACAAAAATTGAATATAAAATAGTTCAACAATTAAATAAAGGAAGTACAAAAAAAAATTGAAGTATAGAAAAAATAAATGACCTTATGTTGATTCACTTTCATATGATGAAACTTCTACACTACTATTAGATTCCTCATGACTATTCTCTATATTTTAATCTACTTCCTCTAACTGCAACTCACTCTTAAGAGTTGTAATTTGATCATCCACATCGTTAGCAAGATCTTTTAAGTTTGACATAAACTCTTCTTGATATGTTTGTGGTATTGATGTAGCGAGCCAATCTTGTTTGCCTCGTACTCTACTCAGATAGTTAACAAAATAGACTTGGCTTGCCTGACTAGTAACGAAGAATGGGTCAAACTTTGAATTTCTCCTACCCCCTTAACTTCTATTTTACTATAAAGTGGATGTATTCTTGTACCTCTATTTTGTACTAGATTAAACAAATCATAATTGAATAGATACACAATATTCCCATGACTAGAAAATTACAACTATAATATTTCTTATAATATCCTGTAGTACTCAGAATCATTACCTATATGAGTATTACCTCTTACACATGCACCAAAATTCTTTTTTTCCTATCTTCATACTAAAATTTTGTTTGGAATTTGTAACCATTAACTAAAAAAATTGGATAATATTTCATAGCTCTGTTTGGTCCGCAAGTTAGATCAAGTAGCCCATGATATTGCTAATTACTGCCATGAATATGCATCTAGTTAGTAGGTAAATTATGTCATTAGCATGTTTATTAACTAATTAAAGACATTAATTGACATAAATAGTTAAAATATGTATCATATTTTTAAACCAAATAGAGAATTATGTTTCTACTATCTTTTGGACTTCTACTTATTTTATTGTATTTGAACCATCAATGAAACTCCTATAAACATTAATGTTTGATCAAATTTATGAGTAACACAATTATGAGCAAGCTTATTCATACTTACTCGAGATATGACTCAACTTCATCATAGTTAAGCAAGACATATAATGTGGCAATTCACATCTCCTTATTAGTCAAATAGCATATGGTGCTAGCGCCTACAGGTTCACCACTTCTGTTGAATACAGATAAATTTAAGGATTGACCCACATTTTTAGGTGCAGTGCTTTAACTTGATCGTGATTTATTTTAAAGTAATTCGAGTAAAATTGGATTATCTCGTACATTAAATATGCTTTGCGTATTGAGCCTTTAGCATGTTCTTTATTTTTAATAGTCATTTTAAGTTTATTTAAATACCTTTTAAAAGGATACATCCATCGATACTGAATAGGTTCACCAACTCTAGCTTTATATGATAAATGCACGGGTAGATGCTCCACAAAGTCAAAAAAAGCTGGAGGAAATATATTCTCAAGTTTATATAGAATGAAAGGGATATACTGCTCCATAAAAACCAGGTGCTCACCATTTAGTTTTGAAGAGCATAAATCTTTGAAGAAGTTACTTAACTCGATAAAGGGATTTAAAATTTGATTTGGCAGATAACTAAAGGTAGTTGGTAGTAAACATTACATAAATATATGATAGTCATGACTCTTCATACCAAACAACTTCCCAGTTCTTATGTCAATACATCTGCTTAGATTTGAAGAATATTCATCAGGTACCCATAAAGTCTTCACCAATTCACAAATAGCTTGCCTCTACTCTAAATTCAAGGTTAAAGGAACTTTTAGTTTGAAAACTTTTCCATTTCCACCATCTCTCAATTCTAATGCTTTCCTCCTATAAATCTCCTTGAAGTCTATCATTGTGTTTATGTTGTCTTTGGATTTATCTTTGATGTCAATGACTATATTAAATAAATTATCAAAGATATTTTTCTCTATATGCATCACATCTAAATTATGTATGGTCAAGTTTGTCCTCTAATATGATAATGACCAAAAAATATATTTTTTAGTCTAATTATGGTAGACACCATACCCTGGCAATTTTAATCAGCTAATATTGGAGAATCCACTATTGTAGGCATGGACATTACTCTTTCAAATATTTCTTCACTTGTTAATCCAGGAGGATGTGGTGACATAACCATTTTATTTTTAATAAAAGAATCCTTATTTTACTTGAAAGGATGAACTATAAGTAAAAACATGCGATGATAATCAAACAAAGTGTTTTTCCCTCCATTCTTTAAAGTGAATGATTTTATATATTCCATATAATATAGACAAGCTAATTTTCTAGAAGTGCTCCAACCTGAGAGAATACCGTACGTGGTAAAGTAACCAATTGTCCAAAGTAATGTTGCCCTCATAATGAAGTTCTGTTTGGTGGAGATATCATATGTACTTACTCCCTCTTCTCATAATAAATTTAAATCATCAATTAACATATGCAAGAATATATTGATCTTTGCTTTTAAATTATGTGGCCCTAGAATGATAAGCCTTAGAAACATATAAGGAGTTATCATGCACAACTTTGTAGGATGATTGTATGGTGTGAGTATTACAGGCTAACATGAGTGTGATAAAGCAGACTGTCTAAATGGAGTAAAACCATCCGCACTTAAACCTAATATTATATTTCTTAATTTTTAGGTGAAGGTGGGATGTGTATGATCAAAGTTTTTATAAGCATATGCTTCTAACAGATATGTAATAAAACCTTCTTATGAGATATGTTCTTTATGTGATCTCATAATGTAGCAGATCTCATGGATGCATATAACCATCGTACTATAGAAATTATGGATAAGTAAAGCAACTTATTAGCTGGTACTTACTTCAGCTTTCATTTCGTGATAGATTTTGATTTAAATCTCAATGCATTGCAGTAATGGCTTGCAATATCTGATTGATCATCTTTATAGAATAACATGTATCCATTGACACAATAATTTATTTTTCTATATGTCAGACCATGCTTGGAAACCAAATTCTTAATCTGATATAAATATGTAGGAATTATGTTATCTGTCGGATTGGTTTTCTTATATAGTTCCAATGAATTAGTTAAAATATTCACAAGGGACATTATATTCAGCCATGATGCTTAACATCTTAACAACAATGGTTGACTCTGAGTGAGTGGTGCACCCCTTCTATCCCTTTGGTTGTCATGCTCCTGAAGATTTAAACCACATATCTGTGGATTGTATCTATTTGAAGTTAGTCTTGATGTTTTTGAAAAGTGGGGCTTCTTATTGCCAAGCTTAAGGAACTTTGAAGATCTAAAAATGGAGATTGGGAGTAAGAAAGAAAAGTGCTCCTGGGATTTTTTTATACTATAATGTTGTGTTTGTGCTGGAATAACAGGAATGATAAAAGACATGGAAAAACCTATTATTCCACTCTTGTGAATGCTGGTGTGGTTGGGGAGATGTTAAATCAAAGTAAATGCTTCAAATTTTCAGAGCAATGGGACTCCATTCAGCCTAATGGGCTTGTTTGTTCATCATAGTGTCCCAACACCCCCCCCCCCCTTTGAATTTGCTAAAAATAAATGTTGATGGAGCTCTTCATGGGAATGATGCTAGTGGGATTGGGATAGTCTTATGGAATGGCCAAGGAAAGTAAATTTTGGCGGCCGGTTGGAGTGTCACTCATTGGGATAGTTTATAGGTTGAGTTACTTACTATGAAGTTCATTGGGTGAGTGTTAGATGGGTGGATGTATAGTATAAAGGGTGTTTTGATTGAGGGGGATAAGGCTAGTGTCATTGTACATATGTAGAAGAGATATAATGAATCTAGGTGGAGAGATACTTCTCAAGATATTGACCAAATGAATTTGTTAAAGATGTTAAACGTGGTTGTTTTTGCTCATACGCTTAGCAGAAGAAATAGATTAGCTAATTACCGCTCTCAACTGGCTATTCTAAAGAATTTTATATAGACACAAGGGCATGGGGATTCTTTGTATTTACCTCAAGAATTTCTTAGTATTCTTGAGAATGATTATAATTTGGGTTCGAGTTTGGGATGATGGTCATGGTGGCTTTTGTTTTGTTTTTGCTCGTTATAATTTTGTTGGTTAATTACAATAAAGCATATGTTCAGGAGTGGTGCACCCCTTCCATATTGGTTGTCGGGAAGCATGCAACAAATCATAAAAATTTTGTACTTCCTTATTATGAGACTCTTCTGTATATTATTTAAATTGTGCTCCAGTTGCATCATCAATTAAGTCCTAAAGATCATTTTGGATATTTTATTCATCAATTATATTGGCACTTATCGGTGGGCTTCATCAAGAATATAAATGTGGTTCATACTCACCATGAGAAGTCCAATACCAATATTTTGGCATGAAGCCTCGATGGTATAGATCAATAATTACATCATCTGGTCTTAGGTGCACCAAAATTTTATGTTTAGAATATGGGCAATGAAACTTTCCATCTAAGAAAGATGGGTAGTTGAGAAGTTATCTAAATGAAAAAAATTTATCCTTCTAATGAACTCAACTGTTAATGTCTTTTGACCTTACGCTAATTAATTATATATCCAACTTCTTTGACTTCTGATATCCATAATATACCCTACATATAATATGGACATATTAGATAATGTTATAATAATTTTTTGAATGAAAATAGATAGAAGACAAAGAGATTAGAGTGATTGATTGATTGAAAAGTTCTCCATTTAGGAAAAATAAAAAAAGTCTTAGAGTGAGCAAAAGGTCATCGTTTTATGTGACCAATTCATCCAAAGCGACTCTCTCTAATCTTATCTTACACTAGAGCTACTCCAGCCTTCTCACATATATGTTAATTTTATATTATGTCTATAAGAGTAAATCCACTAGTCATCCACCTGAGCATCCTCATCTCTGTAACACTTAACTTAAAATTATGCTTAGTTTGAGGGGCACTTTTCTTTCACACAACAATGCCCAATGCATTCCTCTACTTCCACCATCCAACCTGAATTCTACAAATAATATCCCTATCTATTTTATCATAAATATATTAATGTTATTAATTAAAATGTGTACTTTTATTAATGATTTCATCACCCAAAGTCACAATCCTTTAACTAGGTCTATTATATATATATATATATATATATATATATATATATATATATATATATATATATATATATATATATATATATATATATATATATATATATATATATATATATATATATATATATATATATATAAAGTTTTAGATCTACTTATTCGAAAACCTTTAGACTCTAAGGTTGACCTACATTCTCTTACAAATGTCTAGTAAGAACATCCATAACAAAAACAAATTAAAAGCATACACCAATATACATTCTCTTACAAATGTCTAATGAGAACATCCATAACAAAAGCAAAAGCATACACCAAGGTTCATTCTCTTACAAATGTCTAGTAAGAACATCCTAAACAAAAACAATTTAAAAGAATATATACCAAGATACATTCTCTTATAAATGTATAGTGAGAACATCCATAACCAAAATAATAGCATACACCAAGTTCCTTCTCTTGCAAATGTCTAGTGAGAAAATCCATAACAAACATTAAAAAGAATATAAAGATAAGGAGGCAGCGACCATCTCTTATCGACGGTGGAGAGTAGAGGTATTTGACGGTATTGAATAGTGCAAGTTTGACGGTGAAAGTCGGCGAGGTCTCACATTCGTGGAAGCTCTTGAAAGAAGCTTATCTAAGAGAAGAAGAAGGAAATGAGAGGCGGCGAGCTGAGGAAATCCTCGATGATAAAAAGTGCAAGTTGGTGATGAAAGTGGGTGAGGTTCTCGCATTTACAGTAGCTCTCGAACACTCTTGGATGCGACCTAACCAAGAGAAGAAGGAAATGAGAAGAAAGACTGCGACCGGGTAGAAATAGGGCCCTTTCTAGTAAGAACATCCATAACAAAAACAAATTAAAAGCATACACCAATATACATTCTCTTACAAATGTCTAATGAGAACATCCATAACAAAAGCAAAAGCATACACCAAGGTTCATTCTCTTACAAATGTCTAGTGAGAACATCCTAAACAAAAACAATTTAAAAGAATATATACCAAGATACATTCTCTTATAAATGTATAGTGAGAACATCCATAACCAAAATAATAGCATACACCAAGTTCCTTCTCTTGCAAATGTCTAGTGAGAAAATCCATAACAAACATTAAAAAGAATATAAAGATAAGGAGGCAGCGACCATCTCTTATCGACGGTGGAGAGTAGAGGTATTTGACGGTATTGAATAGTGAAAGTTTGACGGTGAAAGTCGGCGAGGTCTCACATTCGTGGAAGCTCTTGAAAGAAGCTTATCTAAGAGAAGAAGAAGGAAATGAGAGGCGGCGAGCTGAGGAAATCCTCGATGATAAAAAGTGCAAGTTGGTGATGAAAGTTGGTGAGGTTCTCGCATTTACAGTAGCTCTCGAACACTCTCGGATGCGACCTAACCAAGAGAAGAAGGAAATGAGAAGAAAGACTGCGACCGGGTAGAAATAGGGCCCTTTAAGTCAAAATTTTTGGTGGAGTATCTGTTAAGAGAGTTGCTATTAGCATGTTTTACATTATTACAACTTATATAGCTTTGATTATTCCAAATATTATTATTTTGTGTGTAGTTATCTCCTAACTCTTTTTGGAAAATTTATTTTTGCTCTTGTGTGTACTAACATTTCAGAAAAATTGAACTCCAAACTATGAAGACTTCAAATCAAATTCAGCATACAATCCTTTGCAAATTGAAGCTTTAAATTATTTTTTGAATTGAGAGGGAGTGATTGTAATTGAGTGAATAAAAAAACACACACACACACTTAAGAAGATCTTATAAAATTTGTACTGATCGTACGGGACGATCAGGACAGTTATCTCCTTGTAGGAGAAGTGGAATGAACAGAAGTTGAGAAAATTTTTCTAAGTTATGATCATCCAGGACGACATTATTTTTGTCCCAGGATGAGTTAGGCTCTGTAAAAATTTCGTTCAGACAAAATCTATAATTGTGTTAGGACAACTTGGGCTCTGTAAAAATTTTATCCAGACGAAATCCAAATCATTTCAAGATGAATTCTTCTCTGTAAAAATTTCATCCAGACGAAATCCAAATCATACCAGGACAAATTCTTCTCTATAAAATATTCGTTCAGACGAAATTCATTATCGTGCTAGGATGAGTTACTCTCTAAAAAAATTTTGTCTAGACAAACTGTTCGTCCCAGGACTATGTGAATCGACTTACCAAAGTTGGTTATGTCCTGCAGTTATTTGGGAACCGATCTATGGTATAACTGATTGTACCGGACGAACCTAGTTCGTACGGGATAATGATCATGTACGAACATAGTTCATAATAATATTCATTAGGATCATTTCTGACACTTTAAGTAAAATCGTTCAGGATGATCCAAGATTGTACGGGACGATCCATTTCGTGTTGACTTGAATATTTATAGTTTTGGATGGTTTTTCTTATCTCTCCTATATAAGGTCCAAATTTTACTGCAACCTAATCTTTTTGCCATTTGATTTTTGTGCCTATTGAAAGAAGAGTCAAGGAGAGAGTGTGAGAGAGCATTCAAAGGAGGATTCCTACCACTGGAGCGTGAAGTCTTCGCTTGGTGTTCAAAGGTAAGAATCTCTACTTGTGATTTAGGATTACTTCACTCTTTTCTTTCTTCGTTATAGATTTCTTATGAGGAGATATGTCAAGGAGATCCAGTTCTCTGCCGACACTTGGAGAGTGTGAACAACCAAAGGGTTCTCTGCCCACATTAGGTGTGTGTGAAAGGACGAAGGGTTCTCTGCCCACACTAGGAGAGTGTGAAAGGATGAAGGGTTCTCCGCCCATACTAGGATAGTGTGAAAGGATGAAGGGTTCTCTTCCCATACTAGGAGAGTGTAAAAGGACAGACGGTTCTGTGCCAATACTGGGGATAAGTGTAAAAGGAAGATGGTTCTCTGCCGCACTGGGTAGTGGTGGAAAGAGTTTTTGTAAAGACTTCTTCGCCTTGTTATGGGTGCTAAAGGAGAGTCACTAGTGGTATTAGTGCAATATTCAAAGGGTGCCTCCGAGAAGTGGATGTAGGTCTGGTTTTGACCAAACCACTATAAATCTGGTGTTCTTTACTTTTCCGCTTTTTATTTTGTTTATCATTTACAACTTGTGGTTGAAAAATATTTTTCTAAAAAATTCACTAATAATTAAGTTTTAATTTCCAAAGTTTAAAAAGAGGGTTCAAAATTTTTAATTACCAATTCACCCCCCCCCCCCCCCCCCCCCCCGCCTCTTGGTTAGCCACTAGGACATAAGCTTAGGTTTAACAACCTAATTCATAGTGAACGAATCTCAACAAGTGGTATCAGAGCTTTGTTTAAAAATCATAAGTTTAGAATACTTTTTGATTAACGTAGATGGCTATATTTGGAAACTGAAACACACCTGAGGGTTACTCTATAACTAGACCTCCACTGTTTGACAATATACCTTTTAATTTTTGGAAAACTCGCATGTCTACTTTTTTACAGTCACTTGATTATCGTATGTGGATCTTAGTACAGGAATGATATACAAAACAACCTAGATTAGTTGACGGAGTTAGAGTTGAAACACCTTTTACAGACTGGACAGTAGAAGAACGTGACTTAGCACAACTAAACGCCAAATGCTAGAATAGTTTCTTTAGTGCTTTAACATCAGAAGACTACATGCGGGTTTCCACTTGCAAAAGTGGAAAGGAAATATGGGATAGACTTTGTATAACATATGATGGGACTAATGAGGTTAAGCAATGTAGATTTAATATCTTGTTGTATGATTATGAAATGTTTCGCATGAAACCAAATGAATCTATTTCTGATATGTACACAAGATTCACACAAATAGTCACCTCTTTGCATGTATTGGGTAGGGAGTTAATAAATGCTGAAATGGTTAATAAGATTCTTCGTTGCTTACCTACTGCATATGATGCTAAAATTACTACAATTACAGAGTCTAAAGATTTAAACATTTACTCTATTAACATTCTTCTTGGTTCTCTTATTGCTTACGAGCAAGGCGTTAGCAAAAGAAACGTTGATACAGATGAACCATAAAGGGAGAAAAACATAGCAGTGAATGTGGAAGAGTCTGAGTGTGAACACTCACAACCTAAGGATGAAGACGGCATCACAATTATGACTAGACTGTTCAGAAGCTTTTTGAAGAGGAAGCAAAAGAGATGCCCACAATGGAATAGAGGTAAATTCAATAGAAATTCTAAGGTTTCTAATGAAATTATTTTCTATGAGTGCAGGAAACCTGGACATATAAAGACGAAATGCCTAAAACTCAAAGCCAATCCTAACAAGGAGAAGGTGGAAGAAAAACCAGTTATGAAGTAGGGCAAGAAGAAGTTCCAACGAGCTTTTTGGACGGACTCAGCTTCGGACTCGTTAGAAATAGAAAAGGAAAAGGAAGTCATAAATTTATGCTTAATGGCTGACAATCTTGATCAGTCATATCAAGAAGAGGGTAACTCTCGTACAAGATCTCGTGAGAGCAAATGGTACCTAGACAGTGGATGTTCAAAGCATATGACTGGAGATACTGCTCAATTCATAATGTTGGAAGCCAGGAGTGGAGGCAAGGTTACACTTGGAGATAACACCACAAGGAAGGTGGTTGGATCAGGTATGATTGGAAATTTTAAGAATTTTTTCGTTGATAATGTGTTATTAGTAAAAGGCTTAAAGTATAAATTGTTAAGTATAAGCCAGCTATGTGATAAGGGTTATTGTGTAAATTTTTTTCTACTAGCTGCATATTAAGCCTAAATGATAAAGAAGTTTTGAATGGTAAAAGGGTAAACAATATTTACATGCTAGATTTAAATTGTATTAATTCTCCTTCTGCTTTTTGTTTGAAAACTATATCTGATGAGTGATGGCTATGGCATAGGAGACTTTGTCATTCTAGCATGAAAAATCTTAGGAGAATTACCCAAAAGAACTTAGTGAGGGGTATACCAAAACTAGACTTTATTAAGAACCACCTTTGTGATGCATGTCAATTATGAAAGCAGGTAAAGTCCTCTTTTCAGTCCAATAAGGATCTTAGAACTAGTAAACCATTGGAGATTTTGTATATGAATCTTTTTGGAGCAGTTGGAACTGTGAGTCTAGGAGGGAAGGTATATGGATTTGTGATTGTGGATGATTACTCAAGATTCACATGGGCTAGAGTTCTATTTCATAAGAGTGAATCAATTGAGGAATTTAGAAATTTTTGGACTTGGATTCAAAGGAAATTAGGGTGTGAAATTATTTCTATTCAAAGTGATCATGGAAGAGAATTTGAGAATGAGAGATTTGAAGAATTTTGTAAGGAGAAAGGACTTGATCACAACTTTTATGCACCTACAACCCCTCAGCAAAATGGGGTAGTCGAAAGGATAAATAAAACATTAATAGAATTTGCCCGAGCAATGTTGGCAGAATGTTCACTTCCTAAATATTTTTGGACTGAGGCAGTTAGCACTGCATGTTATGTTCTTAATAGGGTGAATGTGAGATCTAAGTTAAATAAAATACCCTATGAGTTGCTAAAAGGGAGAACACCTAATTTGTCTCATTTGCATGTTTTTGGTTACAAGGTGTTCATTCATAACAATGGAAAATCTATCTTAGGAAAATTTGATCCAAAATCAGATGAAGGAATTTTGGTTGGATACTCAAGGGTTGGAAAATCTTATAGGGTATTCAATAAAAGAACTTTGGTAATTGAGGAGACCACACATGTTGTATTTAATGAATCTAGAAATATGAAAGAGCCAAATATTGAACAATATGATATTATAGATAACTCCCAAAAGTTTGATAAAATAAATTTGGAAGAAAATGTGGTAGAAAATTTGGAGATAGAAAACCCTTTGCCTAGAGATTTGAGATTTTCTAAAAACCACCCAAGGGAATTGATTATAGGTGAACTTAGTGAGGGTGTAAGGACTAGGTGTGGATTAAACAAGGAAGCCAATCATTCAGCCTTCATTTCAACTATAGAACCCACAAATATTGATCAAGCACTATCTGATGAATTTTGGATTTTGGCCATACAGGAAGAGTTGAATCAATTTGTAAGAAATAAAACTTAGGAATTAACTACAAGGTCAAAGGATCAAAGTGTAGTTAGAACTAAGTGGGTATTCAAAAATAAAATGAATGACTCAAGAGTGGTCATTAGAAATAAGGCTAGATTAGTAGCTAAGGGGTATAACCAGATTGAAGGGATTAATTTTGAGGAGACTTTTGCCCCTGTAGCTAGACTTGGAGCAATTAGGGTTTTACTAGCTTTTGTCTGTTTTAGAGGATTTAAATTATATCATATGGATGTCAAAAGTGCCTTTTTAAATGGGGTAATTCAAGAGGAGATTTTTATAGAACAAACTCCAGGTTTTAAAAATTCTAAATAACCAAATCATATTTTCAAGTTGAAAAAGGCTTTATATGAATTAAAATAGGCACCTAGGGCTTGGTATGAGAGGTTGAGCACCTTCCTACTTTAAAGACATTTGAAAAAGAAAGTGTATATATAACTCTCTTTTTGAAAAAGACGTGGAAAGGATATACTCATTATTCAAATATATGTGGATGATTTCATTATTGGATCTTCAAATAAAAATCTTTGTGGCGATTTTTCTAAAATAATGAGTAGTGAATTTGAGATGAGCCTAATGGGAGATTTGAGTTACTTTCTAGGATTTAGCATTAAGAAAATTGAGGAAGGTACATTTCTTAATCAATCAAAGTATGTTAAGGACATCCTCAAAAAGTATGAAATGGATAATGCTAAATCTGTTAGTACACCAATCAGTTCCTCTGTTCAGTTGGATACGTACCCTAAGGGAAAATCTGTTGATCAAAAGAAATTTAGAGGAATAATTGGATCTTTGCTTTACTTGACTGCTAGCCAGCCCGATATCATATTTAGTGTTTTTTTGTGTGCTAGATTTCAATCAGATCCAAAAGAATCATATTTGATAGCAGTGAAAAGGATTTTAAGATATCTGTAAGAAACTCAAAACTTAGGAATTTGGTATCATAAGTTTAGCTCTTCATTTGAAATAAATGGTTATTTAGATTCAGACTTTGAAGGATGTAGGGTGGATAGGAAAAACACTTCTAGAATATGTCAATTTATTAGAAATTCTTTAGTCTCTTGGTCCAGTTGAAAACAAAATTCAGTAGCCCTATCTACTACTAAAGCTGAATATATTACATTAGGAAGTTGTGTGGCACAAGAACTTTGGTTGAAACAATAATTGATTGATTTAGGATTGACTATATGCACTATTCCAATTTATTATAATAATACTAGTGCCATTTGTATTTCTAAAAATTCTATTCAACATTCAAGAACCAAACACATTGACATAAGGCATCATTTCATAAGGGATTATGTTTCCAAGGGAGAAATTGAACTTATTCATGTTACAACTGAAAATCAACTTGCAGACATTTTTACAAAACCTTTAGCCTTTGATACTTTTAGTGCATTAAGAATAAGGCTTGGTGTGATTGATTTAAATGCTTAAATAAAAAATGTTCTTGCAACATTGATGTTTGTTTATTAATTAAATGTTTTTTTTATGTGTTTATGATTTTGTTTTTGTGATTTTTCTTTTTAGAGTATGTATTTCATCATTGTTTTTGGTATTTATTTTGTTTTATTTTATTTTTTAATTGTAGTTTTTGTTTGAATGCAAAATTTTTTTTTTAAGTCATCATCGTCCGGGATGAAATTTTTTCGTACGGGACAATTTGTGTAATGTGTCAAAGTGTCAGATTTTAAACCATTTGCATGCAGATTTTTAGTGTTTAATGGTCACTTCATCTAGACGATCGTTATGATCGTACGGGACGATTTATTTTTCAATCGACGAGATGAATAAATGAAGCGGTTGAATAGATAAGGTAGTTTTTAATACGAACTTCGTACTTACGAACCTTTGGTTCGTCTGGACGAACACATGTTGGTTCGATGTAGTGGACAAATTTAACTGCCATTAAAACGATATAAGTTCTGATCGTCCTGGGACGAACACGTGTTCGTCTGTACGATCAGACTGGTCAAAAGTTTGTATGAAAGGACATTTCGTAAGTCGCATTGATTACGAAAAGCCATTTCATTCTAGTCGTATTGGATCGTCTGTATGAAATATTTTCATATGGGACGAATGCAAATTTCGTACGGGATGAATTATTTTTGTCTGGTACAAACGAATCATTTTTTAATAAATAGGCTGTCTTTTCAACTCAATTGTCACACGCTAAATATCACTTTCAACTCCTTTATTACTCTAGATCATTTTCAACCGGCCAGTTCAAGTAAGCATCAAAAGGTCTTAGCGAAGAAGCCACATAGGAATTCTTCCGAAAACTTTCTGTCCAAAGCAAATGAGGATTCTTTTCCTAGATTTGCTTCTGCCAAAATCACTCCTTCCCAAATTTTAATTCAAGAAGATATTACCTTTCAGGTAATGCCTTTATTTGCTTCGACTCAGTTTCACTTTATCCTTACTCTGGTCCACCTCTATAACAAAGAAACCTTCCACTACTTTCTAGCCAATATGTCCTTCAATTTTGACCACTCTATGATTCGCTCCTTTGTTTTCAAACAAAAAGTTAAATTCACTAAACACAACTTAGGAGCTTTTCTAAATTTAAGGACGGAGGGAAGTAGAGCCCATACATTAATCACCAATGATACATATAAATGGTATGAAATCAATAGGGTGATTAGAGGAAATGGTTTAACTGAGCATGTGGCTAGGGTATGCGGTCTTGTCCGTAATGCACGCATCATCCAGCACATTCTTAGAACTTCAATCAATCCAAAAGTAGGTGATAGAGTCAATATTACCCCACTTCTTTCCATGGTGACCTTCTTAATCATGAGCAATAAAGCTATAGATGAAGCCCAACTTATTCTTGACTATCTTTATGGGCTTTCTGAAATTGGCCATGTAGAATAGAAAAGAAAGAGAAATATTGCTTTAGGACACTAATTTCCTATATTCTAGAATAGAAGTATAACTTGGTTCATCTTGATCAAGAATATGAAGAACCGCTATATTACAGTGATGGATCATTTAGAGCGATCTTTAAGGAAGAATCAGATAAAGAACATGTCATCATTGATATAGAAGAAGAGCCTGAAGGTGCACATGCTCATGCAAATGAACCAAATTATCAGAATTTGGTTCAAAGATTTGATCAGCTAGAGACTTATTTTGATCAATGCTTTGATCAAATTGAGACTCATCTTCAACAGCAGGCTGCTCAATATCAACATGACATGAGTTATTTGAGGGGACAAATGAATGATATTAGTACCAATGTACTTATGTTGAATACATACTTTATTCTCTTTGGTACTACTCCTCCTCCTCCTCCTCCAGATCAGGGACCGTCTGAGTGATTGTTACACTTGATGTTTTGTGTTTGTATTGTTATTGTTTATGTGTTAGTTGTTGTTTACTTTTAGTAGTTTCATGTATTTCTTCTTTATTTTAGTTGTTGTATTGATATCTTGATGAATCCTTGTAATATTTAAAATGAAATCAATATAAGTTCTTGTGTTTTGATTGGAATTTATTTTTGAAATGTTTGTTAGACATTATGTAAATCATCAGATTTTTAATCTTAATCGTGCTATAACCTGAATTGCAAGAAAAAATTAAATTCATTAGAAAATCTAATTATTCTAAGTTTACGTTTTTCTTATAACTTGATATTATTAGGATTTTCAATTTCATGTCTCTTCTTTAGACTGTATTATTGTTAATATTATTATTGCAATTGTGATATTTTCTTATTTTATATTTCACTTATCAATCATTATTTATGCACTTAGAAAGATTTGAAATTTTAGATTATTGTTTTTGGAAAGAATAAAATTACTCTTGCAAATTGTGTAAAAGTACAATAAAAAATCAAAAGGAATGCGCAAAGGTTTGCAATGTGAAAAAGAGGCACAAAATAAGCCCAAAGTAAAAATGATGCACAAAAATGTGCCACAACTATGAAAAAGATGCGCAAAGCGCCACATGTGGTAGTTATTTCTTTCCAAACTCTTTTAATCTCTTAATTCAAATTGATCTTATGTTCATTTATAATTGATATTAAAATTTGAAATATACAGTTTTTTATTAATCCTTATTGCAATGATTTTCTCTATCTTAGTGTCTAAACTGACTCATGTCTTTAATAAATTCTTTTTATTATCTATGTTTTATCACTTCTTAAACTTTATGAATTTCTCTAATTTGTCTAATGTTTTAATTTTATTTGGATACATTATATCAATCACTTTCAAGGTTAAATGGTTAAATGATTTTCATATTTCTACTTACATTTCAAGTATTTTTCTTCTTTACTTTTTGATGTTGTCAAAAAGGGGGAGAACTTGTTTGTTGTGTCATATGTATTTGTGTCAAGTGTATTTTTTTTATATTTTTATTTATTTGTTTTATCGTATGTTTTCGTATGTATGTATGATTGTTTTTGTTTTGTGTTGTTTAAATTTTTTTTTTTGAAAAACAAAAACTTTTTAATTCAATTGCCTCCTTATTTTCATGCATTCATCAATTCAGGGGAGTTTAGGAGATCCTTAGAATTTGAAATCCTACAAACATTAATTATTTTACCATCATCAAAAAGGTGGAGATTGTTAAGAGAGTTGCTATTAGCATGTTTTACATTCTTGCAACTTATATAGTTTTGATGATTCCAAATATTATTATTTTATGTGTAGTTATCTCCTAACACTTTTTGAAAGATTTTTTTTTTACTCTTGTGTGTACTAACATTTCAGGAAAATTGAACTCCAAACTATGAAGACTTCAAATCGAATTCAGCATACAATCCTTTGCAAATTTAAGCTTTAAATTTTTTTTTGAATTGAGAGGGATTGATTGTAATTGAGTGAATAAAAATACACACACACACACACTTAAGGAGATCTTACAAAATTTGTACTGATCGTACGGGGCGAACCTAGTTCATACGGGACAATAAGGTCAATTATTTCCTTGTAGGAGCAATGGAACGAACAGGAGTTGAGGAAATTTTTCTAAGTCCTGATTGTCAAGGACGACATTATTTTCATCCCAGGATGAGTTAGGCTCTATAAAACTTTTGTTCAGATGAAATCTATAATCGTGTCAGGATGACTTGGGCTCTATAAAAATTTTGTCCAGACGAAATCCAAATCATCCCATGATGAATTATTCTCTATAAAAATTTTGTCCAGATGATATCCAAATCATCCCAAGATGAATTCTTCTCTGTAAAAATTTCGTTTAGTTGAAATTCATTATCGTGCCAGGACGAGTTCCTCTCTGTAAAACTTTCATCCGAATGAAGTATTGTTCATCCCGGGACGATGTGAATCGACTTACCAAAGTTGGTTAAGTCCTACAGTTATTCAGGAACTGACCTATGGTATAACTGATCGTACCGGATGAACCTAGTTCGTACGGGACAATGATCATGTACAAACATAGTTCGTACTAATATTCATTAGGATCATTTCTGACACTTTAAGTAAAATCGTCCTGGACGATCCTCGATCGTACGGGATGATCCATTTCATGTTGACTTGAATATTTGTAGTTTTGGATGGTTTTTCTTGTCTCTTCAATATAAGGTCCAATTTTTACTGTCACCCAATCTTTTTTCCATTTGATCTTTGTGCCTATTGAAAGAAGAGTTAAGGAGAGAGTGAGAGAGTACATTCAAAGGAGGATTCCTACCACTGGAGCGTGAAGGCTTCGCTTGGTGTTCAAAGGAAAGAATCTCTACTTGTGATTTGGGATTACTTCACTCTTTTTTTTCTTCCTTCTAGATTTCTTCTGAGGAGATCTATCAAGGAGATCCGGTTCTCTACCGACACTTGTAGAGTGTGAACAGCCGAAGGGTTCTCTGCCCACACTAGGAGAGTGTGAAAGGATGAAGGGTTCTCTGCCCACACTAGGAGAGTGTGAAAGGACGAAGGGTTCTCTGCCCACACTAGGAGAGTGTGAAAGGATGAAGGGTTCTCTGCCCACACTAGGAGAGTGTAAAAGGATGGACAGTTCTCTGCCCACACTAGGAGAGTGTAAAAGGATAGACGGTTCTCTGCCAACACTGGGGATAAGTGTAAAAGGAAGACGGTTCTCTGCCACACCGGGTAGTGGTGGAAAGAGTTTTTGTAAAGGCTTTTCTGCCTTGATGTGGGTGCTAAAGGAGAGTCACTAGTGGTATTAGTGCAATACTCGGAGGGTGCCTCCGGGGAGTGGATGTAGGTCTGGTTTTGACCGAACAACTTCAAATCTGATGTTCTTTACTTTTCTGCTTTTTATTTTGTTTATTATTTACAACTTGTGGTTAAAAAATATTTTTCTAAAAAATTCACTAATAATTAAGTTTTAATTTCCAAAGTTTAAAAAGATGGTTCAAATTTTTTAATTATCAATTCACCACCCCCCCCCCCCTCTTGGATAGCCACTAGGACATAAGCTTAGGTTTAACAACCTAATTTATTGCGAACGAATCTCAACAAGTGGTATCAGAGCTTTATTTCAAAATCATAAGTTTAGACTATTTTTTGATTAATATAGATGGCTACATTTGGAAACCAAAACACACCTGAGGGTTACTCTATAACTAGACCTCCACTATTACACAATATATCTTTTGATTTTTGGAAAACTCACATGTCTACTTTTTTTACAGTCACTTGAATATATCGTATGTGGATCTTAGTCCAGGAAGGATATACAAAACCAACTAGATTAGTTGACAGAGTTAGAGTTGAAACACCTTTTGCAGACTGGACAGTAGAAGAATGTGACTTAGCTCAACTAAATGCCAAATGCTAGAATAGTTTCTTTTGTGCTTTAAAATCAGAAGACTACATGCGAGTTTCCACTTGCAAAAGTGGAAAGAAAATATGGGATAGACTTTGTATAACATATGAGGGGACTAATGAGGTTAAGCAATCGAGACTTTATATCTTGTTGTTTGATTATGAACAATATCACATGAAACCAAATGAATTTATTTCTTATATGTACACAAGATTCACACAAATAGTCACCTCATTGCATGTATTGGGTAGGGGAGTTAATAAATATTGAAATGGTTAATAAGATTCTTCATTGCTTACCTACTGCATATGATGCTAAAATTACTACAATTACAGAGTCTAAGGATTTAAACATTTACTCTATTGACAATCTACTTGGTTCGCTTATTGCTTACGAGCAAGGAGTTAGCCAAAGAAAGGTTGATGCAGGTGAACCACAAAGGGAGAAAAACATAGCACTGAATGTGGAAGAGTCTGAGAGTGAACACTCATAACCTAAGGATGAAGACGGCATCGCATTGATGACTAGATAGTCTAGAAGCTTTCTGAAGAGGAAGCAAAAGAGACGCCAGCAATGAAATAGAGGTAAATTCAATAGAAATGCTATAGTTTCTAATAAAATTATTTGCTATGAGTGTAGGAAACCTGGACATATAAAGACGGAATGCCCAAAACTCAAAGCCAATCCTAACAAGAAGAATGTGGAGGAGAAACCAGTTGTGAAGAAGGGCAAGAAGAAGTTCCAACGAGCTTTTTGGGCGGACTCAGTCGGACTCGCCAGAAATAGAAAAGGAAGAGGAAGTAACAAATTTATGCTTAATGGCTGGCAGTCTTGATCAATCAGATCAAGAAGAGGGTAGCTCTCACACAAGACCTCGTGAGAGCATATGGTACCTAGACAGTGGATGTTCAAAGCATATGACTGGAGATACTGCTGAATTCATAATACTGGAAGCCAGGAGTGGAGGTAAGGTTACACTTGGAAATAACACCACAAGGAAGGTGGTTGGATCAGGTATGATTGGAAATTTAAGGAATTTTTTCATTGATAATGTGTTATTGGTAGAAGGCTTAAATCATAATTTTTTAAGTATAAGTCAGCTATGTGATAAGGGTTATTGTGTAAAAGTTTTCCTACTAGCTTCATATTAAGCCTAAATGATAAAGATGTTTTGAATGGTAAAAGGGTAAACAATGTTTACATGCCAGATTAAAATTGCATTAATTCTCCTACTGCATTTTGTTTGAAAACTATATATGATGAGTCATGGCTATGGCATAGGAGACTTTGTCATTCTAGCATGAAAAATCTTAAGAGGATTAACCAAAAGAACTTAGTGAGAGGTATACCAAAACTAGACTTTACTAAGGACCACCTTTGTGATACATGTCAATTAGGAAAGCAGGTAAAGTCCTCTTTTCAGTCCTTTTAAAGATTTCCGACATGTGGAGAGTGTGAACAGCCGAAGGGTTCTCTGCCCACACTAGGAGATTGTGAAAGGACGAAGGGTTCTCTGCCCGCACTAGAAGAGTGTGAAAGGATGAAGGGTTCTCTGCCCACACTAGGAGAGTGTAAAAGGACGGACGGTTCTCTGCCCATACTAGGGATAAGTGTAAAAGGACGGACAGTTCTCTGCCGCACTGGGTAGTGGTGGAAAGAGTTATTGTAAAGGCTTCTCCGCCTTGCTGTAGGTGCTAAAGGAGAGTCACTAGTGGTATTAGTACAATACTCAGAGGGTGCCTCCGGGGAGTGGATGTAGGTCTAGTTTTGACCTAACCACTATAAATCTGGTGTTCATTACTTTTTCGTTTTTTATTTTGTTTATCATTTACAACTTGTAGTTGAAAAATCTTTTTCTAAAAAATTCACTAACAATTAAGTTTTAATTTTCAATGTTTAAAAAGGGGGTTAAAATTTTTTAATTACTAATTCACCCCCCCCCCCCCCTATTGGTTAGCCACTGGGACATAAGCTTAGGTTTAATAACCTAATTCATTGTGAACAAATCTCAACAGTATCCATCGAATACCTTATTGATGATTAATGTGTTGGTAAATAATCATCGAGTTTAAGTAAGCTGGTGCAACTTTCACTGATAACTCCATTAGTAATAACCTGTGCAAATTACGTCAAAAACTTTTTAAATTCTATCGAAAATTTGGCAAAAAATTTGCTAGTTATTCAAAGGCAGATATTCCACTGAAAATTCTGCCAGTAAAATACTGGTGAATATTTTGCCAAATTAAGCTCCACATTTTCTGTCGTATATCTCTCTGTCAGAAAATTTGACGGTAATGACAAAATTTTCTATAGTGATTGTAAATATTGTAAAGTTATTCTGAGTGAAAATTTATGTGCCCATCTTCAATTATTAGTTTTGGACTTTAAGATAAAGGGATAATAAATAAAAAATAAAGTAAAATATTATTCTAGGATTAGATGGGGGCATTTAAAAAAATAATAACAAAAATTTTTTAGAGTAAGATTTTAGATCTTAAGATTTTATCTATACATGAGGATGCTAATCTTATGTGGGATAAAGTGACTAGTGATATTAAGAATATTACAAAAGATCTGCTTGGAGAATTAAAAGGAAAACCTCCTAATAGTAAAAATAGTTGGTGGTGGAATACAAATGTGCAAGAAAAGATAAAAAATAAGAAGATTTGTTCTAAAAATTGGTTTAGATATATAATTTCTGATAATTGAGAAAGATTTAAAAAGGCACGTAAAGAATCTGAGAAATTAAAATGCGATGCAAATATAATAGCTTTTAATAATTTATATAATAGATTAGATACTAAGCAGGCTGAAAGATATATGTATAAGTTAGCCAAACAAAGTGAAAGGAGTAGTAAGGACTTAGTTCAAGTGAAGTGCATTAAGGATGAAGATTAAAAAAAGTAGTTTTCTTAAAAGTTGATATTGAACAAAGGTGGATGAGATATTTTGCTAAACTTTTTAATGAAGAATGTGAAAATATGACTATCTTTAGTGACCTTAGCTCCCTAAATAAAAATAAAGATTTTTGTTTTTATTAGCATATTAGTAAAATTAAAGTTAGAGAGGCTCTAAAGAAAATGAAGTATGGAAAAGTTGTTAGACCTGATGATATTATAATAGAGGTGTGGAAATGCTTAGGAGACGAAGGAATTTCTTGGTTTACTAATCTTTTTAATACTATTTTGAAGACTAAAAAGATGATAGATGAGTGGAGAATGAGTTTGTTAATTCTTATTTTTAAGAATAAAGGTGATGCAAAAGATTATGCAAATTATAGAGGAATTAAGTTAACGTATCATACTTTAAAGCTATGGGAGCAAGTTATGGAGCATAGGTTGCAATGTGATACTAATGTTTCTCTAAATCAATTTGGATTCATGCCGAGTAGGTCTACTATGGAGGCCAAACATTTATTGAGAGGTTTGATGGAGAAATATAGAGAGAATACGGAGGATCTATATATGATAAATATTGATTTAGAGAAAGCATATGATAAAGTTCCAATATAAGTGCTATGGAGAGTTCTTGAAAAGAAAAGAGTTAATAATGCTTATATTCAAATCAATAAAGATACATGTATGCATGAGCTATTATTTGTGTTTAAACACAAGGTGGTTTGACCAAGTTTTTTCCTATTTTGATTGGATTTCATCAAGGATCAGCCTTAAGCACATATTATTTTGCTTTAGTCATTGATGTTCTCTCTAGACATTTGCAAGAGGATGTACCTTGGTGTTTGCTTTCTGCTAGTGATATTCTTCTTGTCTATAAGACTAGAGAGGGAGTTGAAGGTAAACTTGAATTATGGAGGTCTACTTTAGAGTGAAAAGGTCTTTGCCTGAGTATATCTAAAATTGAATATATGGAGTGTAATTTTTGTAGAAATAGACCTAGTGAGGGGATTGTGACTTTGGGTTAGCAAGTCATTAATAAGAGTATACATTTTAGATATCTTGAATCTATTGTTTAGAGTAATGGTGAAATATATTGGGATATTATCAGAAGAATTCAAGTAGGATGGTTGAAGTGGAGGAATGCATCGGGCTTATTGTATAATAAAAACGTCACCCTCAAACTTAAGGGAAAATTTTATAAGATGCTGGTGAGACCTACAATGCTTTATGGTGCCAAATGTTGGCCATTAAAAGAGAAACATAATACTAAGCTAAGTGTTGCAGAGATGAGGATTCTCAGGTAGATGAGTGGCTTTACCCTCAGATATAGGATACAAAATAAGCATATACATGAAAAGGTTGGAGTAGCACCAATGGAAGATAAGATTAGAGAGATTCATCTTGGATGGTTTGGTCACATAAAATGGTGGCCTTCTAATGACCCATATAGAAAAGTAGAGGTATTAGATTTGACTTATGTTAAGAAAGGTAGAGGTAGACCTAAAAAGAATTGGTTAGAAAATATTAGAAATGTTATTTCTTTATTAGATTTAAATGAGAATTTGACTTTTAATCGGATAGAATGGAGAAAAAGGATTCATGTAGCTGGCCCCACATAGTGCGATAAAGCTTGATGTTGTTGTTGTATCTTTTATTATACAACAACTAGAGCTATCTAATTTCATTTATCACTAATAAATAACAAAAAGATTCTATAATTCAAAATATCATTACAAATAAATATTTATTAATCCAAAAAAAAATTATATACAATACTTAGAAATCATATAATCACAATCTATTACCAGTTTTGAGTATAAAAGAATAGTTAAAATAATAAGAACCTGAACGTGAAGGATCCAAGTCAATCTCACACTCCTCCCTTGCTCTAACATTAATTCATTTAAACACATATAATAAGCTCAAGAACAAAGCAAGTAACCAAATCTTAGAACTAAACTCAATGCATGACAGAGAAGAAATATGCATGTCAATAGTCAAATCACAATATTAATAATCACATGACCATGAATCAGTGCAGAAACATTGAAGAACCTAGCAAGTAACCATGACTCAACTAATTAATGTAACTTCTAATTATAACATGAATGGAATTAACACATATAATCTATCCTAACTAACAAGAAATAGATAAAATCATTTTGGTTGCCGCCCAAGCAGCATTAAGTTTATTAACCTTCAAGATTACTATACCAATCCCTATATAGGATAATCAGATTTCACTGAACTCCTAAAGAAATATATATCTCCTCTTAATTATAGTTTTATCCTCTAACCCTTAAAATTGAAAATATAAATAATTTTGTTATCTTTTATATCTACATATTCAAAAGAATTGACCTTGATAATAGTGAATGATCTTGACCACCTTAACTTTAACTTCTCAGGAAATAATTTCAATCTTGAATTATATAAAAGAAGTTCATATCCCAATTCAAATTCCTTCTTAATGAGCTTACAAAAGTGCCACTTTATAATTTACTCCTTATATAACTTAGCATTTTTATAAGGATCATTTCTAAATTCTTCCAACTCATTCAATTATATTTTTATTTTCTCCTTAGCATCCTTAAGATTATAATTTAATTCTTTCACAACCCAATATCTTTTATGCTCTAACTCTAATTGTCAAAGATAAGCTTTTCTAAAATTATCCTATAGGGAGACATTATAATTGGAATTTTGAATGTTGTTCGATAAGCTCAAAGTGCATCATTCAATCTTAATACCCAATCCTTCCTATTTGGAGTCACAATCTTTTCTAAAATCCTTTTAATCTCCTAATAATTTATTTTATCTTGGCCACTAGTTTGAGGATGATAAGAAGTTTCTACCATATATTAAATACCATATTTAAAAATCAAAGCATCCACTCTGTTATTATGAAAGTAACTCCCCTGTCATTAATGATAACTCTAGATATAAGAAATCATGAAAGATATTATTTTTTAAAAACTAAATTGCTACATAAGCATCAATTTTGGCCGTTGATACACTCTCAATCCACTTGGAGATATTGGAAACTACTATCAAAATATGTGGACTCACAAAAGATTAAATAAAAGGACCCATGATGTATAATCTTCGAATATTAAAGAATTTAACTTTTATCATGCAATTAAGGGGTATTTAAAGTATCTTTAAAATATTACTTACCCTCTTATGCCTATCACATATTTTGACAAAATCATTCACATTATTAAATAGGGTAGTCTAGTAAAATCCATATTAAAGGATCTCATAAGTACTTATAAATCCTCGATAATTCCATCCATACTCATAATCATGAAATTTTCTAATTATAGTTTCAAACTTCTCTTTGTTGCGTATCTGTATTTCAGAAATAAAATTTTGATGATAGCAAACACTTTTGTTTTACTATGACTACCTTGCCTACTAACATTTCAGGTCCACAGGATCAAAACTATAATTTGAACCAGCTCAAGATTGGGTAGACTAGGGTTGAGTCATTTTGTAAACCTTTTTTCCTTCTTGAGTCTATTTGTAATAATTATGATCCCTGATGCTAAGTAACCTTGCACACACACGCACACTTGGGGGAATTTTTCTATCAAGACTTAGAGTTATCTATTTTGAGTACATCATCCAAGACGATCACCATATTATCCTGAATGATCAGATAAAAAATAGAAACCCTAATTAGGTCCTTGTTAAGGCAGCTGTCATTAAGCACATCATCCTGGACGATGTTTGTATCAGTCGAGATGATATGCTCAAATAAAAAAGAATCAGCCGCCAGATAATTTAAGGCATGAAGTATTTTTGGACATCATCTAGGATGATGCCCTGGATGATACAGTATAATTATGCCTAAATTAATCTGATTATTAAGAAAAGTAATTAAGGCTTGATTGATACGATCACATTGTCCTGGACGATCAGTTCAAAAAACTTAGTTGTCCCTGGACGATCAAAAATCGTATATCATATGTTCAGAGAAATGTTCTGGATGATTTTTTTTGCAAATTTGAACTAATCAGCTCGGACAATTATGAGATCGGCCTGGACGATCAATTCATTTTATTTTCACCCAAACTCCCATCCAGAGCGATGTTCTGGACAATATTCCCTGATTTGTACTAATCATACAGGAAGATATCCTATCATCCTGGATGATAGGAACAAAACATCTTCTAATCATCCCAAGTAATCTGGGCTGATTGAGCTAAAATTATATTGATCGTACAGGACGATAGAAATATAATCCTAGACGATAAAGTTGGTTCTTGAAAATCTATTTAAAGGACTCATATTTTCTCAAGCATAAGCATCCTTTGTTGCTATCTTGACCTGAGAGAGCCTTAATGAGAGGGAGAGAGAGGGAGGAACTTGTGAGGGGGAGCTCATAAGGGGTTTCATAAGGGTTGCTCCAAGAAAGGTTCCAAGGCATCTTCTATGAACGTTGTTCCTTATTCTTGAAGGATCAAGGGAGGTCTTCTTTAGTAATTGATTGAGGTTCTCTGCCTGCTTCAGAAGGAAGCAAAAGGAGTCAGGTTCTCTGCCTGCTTTAGAAGGAAGCAAAAGGAGTCGATTCTCTGCCGCACCAGGGTTGGTGGAAAAGAGATTTTGTAAGGGCTTCTCTACTTAGCTATGGGGGCTAATGGAGAGACACTAAGTTAGTGCAATACTCGGAGGGTGCCTCCGAGGAGTATATAGGTTAAGGTTTGACCAAACCACTATAAATTTGATGTGTTCTTTCTTTATTTTTACTTATGCATTTAATTTCCACACTAATTAATTTTTGTGGTGGATTATGTTTTGGTTTAAGCTCATGATTTAATCAAAAAGTTTTTAAAATACCAATTCACCTCCCCTCTTGGTTAGTCTCAAGACTAGTTCATTAGGGCTTAACATCCCTAACAAACTTTCAAGTGGTATCAGAGCGAGATTCATAAAAATAAAGTTTGAAAACTTTTTGAATTTTTATCCATGGCTAACAACAGTAATCGTAATACTACGGAAGAATATTCTATTACCCGACCACCTTTGTTTAATAATATCTCTTTTGATTTTTGGAAAACTTGTATGTCTATATTTTTACAATCAATTAATTATTGCATGTAGATGCTTGTTAAGGATTGTTATACACCTCCAACTGACTTAATAATGTTATTGTTCTACTTCCTTTTACTAAATGGACTCTCGATGATAGGGATTTAGCACAACTTAATGCAAAATGTTTGAATTAATTTTTTTGTGCTTTAAAATCTGAAGATTACATGCGTGTTTCAACTTGCACAACTGGTAAAGAAAATTGGGATAAATTGTGTATTACTTATGAAGGAACTAATGAAGTCAAGCAATCTCAATTGAATATTCTTTTGCATGATTATGAACTTTTTTGTATGAAACCTTCTGAATTAATTTTGGAAATGTATACAAGGTTTACTCAAATTATAACTTCTTTGCATGCCTTAAGAAGAGAACTCACTAACTATGAAAAGATGATTAAATTTTTGTGATGTCTGCCTTCCTCTTTTGATGATAAAATTAATACAATTACTGAATCTAAAGATTTGAATACTTATTCGATTTATAACTTACTTGGCTCACTCATTGCTTACGAGCAAGGGGTGAATCAAAGAAATCTTGATGCAGGTGAGAAAAGGAAGGAGAAAATGATGGCATTAAAGGCCAATAACATGGACACTAATTCTTTTGAGTCTGAAAGAGATGATGTTGCCTTAATCACAAGGTAATTTAAAAGTTTTCTAAGGAAGAAGCAAAAGAACCATCAAAAGTGGAACAAAGGTAAGGGAAATAAAAATTTTAAGAATTCTAATGATATGATTTATTTTGAATGCAGGAAGTCAGGGCATGTTAAATTTGATTTCCCTACACTTAAGTCTCACCCAAGCAAGGAAAAGGGTGAGGAGAAACCCAAGTTCAAGAAGGACAAGAAGAGATTCCAAAAGGAATTCTAGACAATTTCTGCATCAGACTCATCCGAGACTGAACTTGAAGTGGAGACAACAAACTAGTGCTTAATGGTAGATGATCATCTTGGTCAAGGTGACCAAGAAGAGGTATGTGAACTAACGTATGAGCAACTACTTGAAGTTTCAAAACAAATTTATGCATCATATAGGAAACTTAAGAAAACACATGCTAGCTTGAAATTAGAATTTTTAAATTTACAAAAAGAGCATGAAACTCTTCTTAAAGATTATTCTACAATTGATAGTAATCATATGTCCTTACCTGATGAGTTTGATGCATTAAACAAAAAGCATGCTTAATTATCTGATGCACATGATTCCTTAAAATCATCTCATGCTGAGTTAGAAAAAGAGTTTAAAATTTTAGAAAATTGAAAAACTTTTGAAAATAAAAAACCATAATTTCATGCATCACATAAAAAGAAGCATCAACACATGAGTAGATTAGTGCATCCTTTTTCTGGAGTTAGATGTTTTTCATGTGGCATGTTATGACACTTTGCACACACTAGCACAATTCACCATAATACACATTGGGTATGGAGACCCAAAATGCATGATTCATAATATAATACATATGCATTACATTCTACTTTCTATAAGAATGGACCCAAACCTATTTGGGTTCCTAAATCTGACATTTGATGATTTTGTAGGCAAGCTCTCACAAAAGGCCTCGTGAGAGCATGTGGTACCTATATAAGGGATGCTCTCGACATATGACTGGTGATGCCAAACAATTTATTTTACTGGAGACCAGGATAGGAGGCAAGATTACTCTTGGAGACAACACCACCAGGAAGGTGGTAGGCTCAGGTATAATTGGAAATTCCAAGAACCTTTTGATTGAAAATGTTTTACTTATAGATAGACTAAAATTCAAATTATTTAGCATTAGTCAGCTTTGCGATAAAGGCTTCATCATAAATTTTTTGGTAAATTCATGCATTATCAGCTTAAATAATAACACTATTTTGCAGGGAAAGCAGATCAATAATGTTTATATGGTTGATTTAAATAATATTGAATGTGTTGCTTCATTTTGCTTAAAAATTGTTGTTGATGATTCATGGTTGTGGCACAGGAGATTATGTCATGCCAGTATGAAAATCCTTAGGAACGTGACCCAAAAAGACCTAATTAGAGCTATCCCCAAGCTTAAGTTTTCAAAAGACCACCTTTGTAATGCCTGCCAATTAAGAAAACAAGTCCACTCCATTTTTCACTCTATTAAGGACATTAGCACCTCTAGACCTTTAGAAGTCCTTCACATTGATTTGTTTGGACCCATTAGCACTGTCAGCTTAGGAGGAAAAGTCTATGGTTTTGTGATTATCGATGACTACTCGAGGTTCACTTGGATTAGAATTCTATCACACAAGAGTGAGTCTTTTGATGAGTTTAGAGCCTTCTTCACTTGGATTCATAAAAAGCTAGGTTGTAAGATCGTGACCATCCATAATGACCTTAGGGGAGAGTTTGAAAATGAGAGATTTAGAGACTTTTATGAGGATAAGGGGATTAGCCACAACTTTTCAGCTCCTAGAACCCCTTAGTAGAATGGGGTAGCTGAAAGGAAGAATCGAACCTTAGTGGAAGCTACTAGAGCCATGCTTGCTAAGTATTCACTTCTAAAATACTTTTGGGTTGCAGCGGTTAACACAGCTTGTTATGTGTTGAATAAGATAAATGTTAGAGCCAAACTAGATAAGACATCCTATGAGATCCTTAAGGGTAGAACACCCAATCTTTACCATCATCATGTCTTTGGTTGTAAGATTTTCATTCACAATAATGGGAAGTCTCACTTAGGAAAATTTGACCCAAAATCTGATGAAGGAGTGTTCTTAGGATATTCTAGTGTTGGGAAGTTTTTTAGGGTGTTTAATAAGAGGACGTTGGTGGTAAAGGAGACTACTCATGTAGTGTTTGATGAATCTGATCCTAGGAAGCAGAAAGTTGAGGATGATGATGATGTTGGAGAGATTACCACTGAGTAAAAAATTTAGAGAAGAGGGTAGAGCCCCAAAACACAGAAGGAGTAGGAGATATTATCCAAGGAGTAGAAAAAGTGAATCTGGAGGAAAGAGTTGAACCTACAAACACTTTGCCTAGAGATTGGAGATACTCTTCAAGTCACCCTAAAGATCTGATCTTAGGAGACTCTTCTAAAGGTGTTAGGACTAGGAATGGACTTAGTAAGGAAGTGAACCACTCTGCATTTATCTCAATGACTGAACCAACCAACATCAATCAAGCCCTTTTTGATGAGTTTTAGATCTTATCCATACAGGAGGAGTTGAACCAATTTATTAGGAATGATATTTGGGAGCTTGTAGAAAGACCTAAGGGATAAAGTGTAGTTGGAACCAAATGGTTCTTTAAAAATAAGGTGAATGATTCTAGTGTGGTGTTTAGGAATAAGGCAAAATTGGTGGCTAAGGGGTACAACCAAATAGAAGGGATATATTTGGAGGAGACCTTTGCCCCTGTAGCTAGATTAGAAGCCATTATAATGCTATTAGCCTTTTCCTATTATAAGGGCTTTAAGCTTTTCCAAATGGACGTTAAGAGTGCCTTTTTAAATGGGGTAATAAAAAAAGGATGTGTTTATCGAATAACCCCCAGGTTTTGAGAGTTCTCAATTTCCAAATCATATTTTCAAATTAAAAAAGGCCTTATATGGATTAAAGTAGGCACCCAGAGCTTGGTGTGAGAGGCTTAGCACATTTTACTAGAGAGGGAGTTTGTTAAGGGGAGCATATACACCGCCCTTTTTTGAGAAAAGTAAGAGATGATTTACTCATTGTTCATATCTATGTCGATGATATAATTTTTTGGATCTTTTGATAAGAGACTATGTGATGAATTTTCTAAAATAATGAGTAGAGAATTTAAGATGAGTATAATGGGAGAGTTGTCCTACTTTTTGGTATTTAGCATAAGATAATTAGATGATGGAACCTTTCTAAATCAATCTAAATACATAAAGGACATCTTGAAGAAGTATGAAATGGATAAATCCAAGCCAATTAATATTTTCATGACCTCCAATGTTTAGTTGGATAAGGACCCAAATTGAAAGTTTGTTAATCAAAAGAAGTAAATAGGGATGATTAGATATTTACTTTACCTGACTGCTAGCAGACCTGATATAATATTTAGTATTTTTCTCTTTGTTAGATTTCAAGCTGATACTAAGGAATCCCACTGGACTGCAGTTAAGAGAATTCTTAGATACCTTTTAGGGACCCAAAACATAGGAATCTGGTACCCTAGGCACAACACTTCTTTTGAGATTATTGGATATTCTAATTTTGATTTTGCAAGATGTAAGATGGATAAAAAAAATACTTCTGGAACTTATCAATTCATATGATAGTCTTTATTCTCCAGGTTTAGTAGAAAGCAAGACTTTGTTGCACTTTTTACTGCTAAAGCTGAGTACATTGCTTTAGGAAGTTGTGTGGCCCAAGTCCTTTGGTTGAAACAATAGGTATTGGATTTAGGATTATCTATAGGCACGATCTCAATTCTTTGTGACAACACTAGTGTCATTTGCATTTCTAAGAATCATATCCAACATTCAAGGATTAAGCATATTGACATAAGGCATCACTTTATTAGAGACCATGTGACCAAGGGAGACATTGAGTTACACCATATGGTAACTAAGAATCAACTGGCTGATATTTTTACTAAATCACTAGCCTTTGACACTTTCAACACTTTAAGGATGAGATTGGGTGTGATTGACATTAATGCATGAACTTGATTTCTACTGATTGTTTATCTGTTATCTACTATTTATTTTTACTACTGTAGTTTTTGGTGCTTTATTTTTTGTAGTCTTTAAGATATTTTTCTAATCATCGCTGAATTGATATCTTATGCCTTATTTTTATTTTTAAAAATTTGTAGTCAATGTTTTACATCTCTTAATCTGTTAAAGGGTAAAAATATCGTTGATTGTGTCTCTTTCTCTAACCTATTTTAGTAGTGTAATTTTTTTCTAAACAAAAGTCTATCTCAAATTAACAGCTGGATCTTACAATTTAAATCTTTTCTACCTTGCTACAGTAATCTAGCTTATATTTATAATGATCAAAGTCTTTATGTTACTTCAAGATTTCTCGTTATCCTGTCATTGCATTTCTCATATGATTTTTTATTCTAATTTGTGGTATATTCTTCCCTATATTAGAGAGTAAGTTTTTCTTCTCTAATATCTAGAAGTTATACTCATAACTAAGAATATTTAAGAGTTTTTCAAAGAGAATCTAGCTTACAAAAATTAAAAAAAAAAAAAAAACAGGCAAGTGATGCCAAAAACAAAAATACGTAATGACGCCAAATTGAATAAAAAAAATAAAATCAAAAGATGTGCAAAGTGCATCATTTAATGGAAAAGAGGCATAAAATGAGCCCATCAAAAGCAAGCTCTCTTCTTTTCGCCACTTAAGATTTTCAAAGACATGATTTCAAATTTCACGATTGTGACAAACTACTTTGATATATTATTCTATAAGATATTTTTTTGAAACCAAGTCTTGAATGGATCTCTTTTTCTTATCCAATTGGTTTTTTTGAGATATGTCTTTTGATTTTAAAAGATGATTTTTCCCTAAAAGAAGTCCGAGTTAAGGGTTAACATGATCGGATATTTTATCTTTTTTAGATTTCTGATGTTGTTAACTCATTGACTTACAAGTCTTTAAAATCAATCACATGGAAACCATGTCATATTCATTCATTGATAAAAAACCTTTGCTTTTTTTTAGTTTTTATGTCTTTTTGTATTTTATTCTTATGATTTTTAGTTGATTTTAATGTTTTTGGGCATTCTCTGATCATCTCCATCCATCCTTTGTTTTCCACTTTTGTCACATCGTCTAGGATGATATTCATATCATCCTGGACGATCTGTTCAATTCTCTTCAAAATACCAATCTTCTGATTATTCTGACCCTTCTGCTTTTCATTATCCTGGACGATTCTGTATCATCCTGGATGATATGATTAATATATGATTCAATCATCTGTGATTGTCCTGGATTAACCTTATGAATCCTAGATGATGCTTTCTGTAATGGTAATCATCCCGTACGATCCAACGTTCTTCCTGGACAATACAAGTGGAAATTCATTTAAAAGCCTTAAATTTGGCTGATACGATCCATTATTGGTGATCATCCCGGACAATCCACCTGTTCGTCCTGGATGATACACATGGCATGCACTTTAAATGTTCTAAATTTGGTCGGTACGATTCATTATTGGACATCATCCTAGATGATCCACTAAATCATCCGGGCCGATATACTTTTTCAACAGTCATTTGGATTATAGCCTCGGGATGATCGCTTGTGTTTAATCGTCCCAAATGATATCATTGCCTTTTTAACCAATTGTCCACCTGCAATTATTGTACCAGATCATCCTCGACAATCCTGGGATCATCTTGGATGATCCGATGAATTCTTTATAAACTGAGCCCTTCTAGCATTTTCTTCACACCATCTCTTTCTCCTTGCTTTTTGCTTCCTGTTTTCTTACTGTTTGGTGATAATGGCTGGAGGAAAGCATGCTCGCCACCCTTCTAGAAGTTCCTTGAGGGCTACTATGGACTCGCAATTACTAGAGGCGGATGATCAAGCCGCCTACCAACGCTACAAGGCAGTCGGAATCACTATCTCCCGGTCCGCCAATCAGAACATCCTGTCTTATCTGGTACTATATTTATTTGCCCACACCTCCTTGTGCTTTCTTCTGAATTTTGCTGTACCGTTCAATTTTGAGTTGCTCTTTGAGTTTTTTACAAGTCTATGTATGAATTCTGCTTTTACCTCTATTGGCTCGTATGTGAATCGACGTCCCGTCGAGATCACAAATCAAGATTGTGCAGAGATTTTGTAGCTTTCCACCACAGGGGATAGATTTTACACCTTGTGTTTAGACCCTAATTTTGACTGGGCTACGGCCAACCATTTTCTTTGCAACTCAAATGTTCACTTTTACATGGGCGAGACTAGCACCTTGCTCAAAAATGTTAGGATCATCTAACATGTCCTTCGCACTTCAATAATTCCAAACGCTAGTGATCATGTCCACATTACTCCTCTTCTTTTGATCAACACTTTTTGTATTTTAACCCATCGTGAATTCAATGATATTGATCTGATCTTTCATTATATTGAGCACTTGACCACCATTCGTGACCCAGGACATAAGAGGAAGACAAATCTAGCCTTAGGACATAACATTTCTTATTTCTTAGAAATCAAATACAACCTTCAATATCCTGCTCCTCCCAATTTCTAGCCAGCCTTCTATTCCAACAATTCCTTCCATGTTCTTCATAGTACTCATCTCCATCTGGGGTAAAAGGAAGCTGAGGCAGCTGAGGAGGCGGTGGCTCCCCTACCTGTTCATGCACCTGCTCTGCTTGGCCAGTACTCTCAGCTGGATGAGCTGGTGGAGCATTTTGACCAGTGGAAAGCTCGTTTCGACACTTATATTACTGCACAGGATTAGCAACACACTGAAGACTTAGCTCGCTTCGATTCCTATGTAACACATCAGCAGCTGCAACACGACCAGGATATGGCCTGCTTTGATGCCTACGTTGCTCACCAACAGCAACAGCATGACTAGGACATAGCCTGGTTTGGAGCACAGTTTGCCACACTGTCCAGCTACTTTCAACATCCACCACCACCTCCTCCTTCCGATGATTAGGGGCTGTCATTTTTCTAGTTTTTTTATGTTATTTTTTCAGTGTAGTTTGTTTCTATTTTTTTATTATTTAGTTTCTATTATGTTCTACTGTCCTCCTCCTTTTTGTGATGTTAAAAGGGGGAGTAGTCTGCTGTACTATTTTGCCTTGTACTTTTACTTAGTTGATCTATATCTTTTCCTTACATTGTTTTCACTGAATTGCCATAACTGCTTGGAACTTTTTTATTGTATTTTCCCTCATCAAAAAGGGAAAGATTGTTGCGTATATGTTTTTCAGAAATCAAATTTTGATGATACCAAATACTTCTGTTTTATTATGACTACTTTGCCTACTAACATTTCAGGTCCACAGGATCAAGACTGCAATTTGAACCAACTCAAGATTGGGTAGACTATGGTTGAGTCATTTTATGAACCTTTTTTTTCCTTCTCGAGTCTATTTGTAATAAATATGATCCCTGATGCTAAGTAACATTGCACACACACACATGGGGGAATTTTTTTATCAAGACTTAGAGTTCTCTATTTTGAGTACATCGTTCAGGATGATCAACATATCATCCTGGATGATCAGACAAAAAATAGAAACCCTAATTAGAGCATCCTTATTAAGGCAGCCATCATTAAGCACATCTTTCTAGATGATGTTTGTATTGGTCGAGATGATATGCTCAAATCAGAAAAAATTAGCCATTAGATTAATTAAGGCATGAAATATTTTTGGACATCATCCAGAATTATGTATTGGATGATACAGTACAATGATGCCTAAATTAATATGATTATTAAGGAAAGCAATTAAGGCTTAATTGATACGACTAAATCATTCTGGATGATCACAGGATCGTCCGGGACGATCACAGGATGACCAAAAAAACATACAGCATCTGTTTAGACGATGTTCTGGATGATTTTGCACATATTTAAACTAATCGGCCAGGACAATCATGAGATTGGCTTGGATGATCAAGTCATTTTATTTTTGTACAAAATCTTATCCAGAGTGATGTTCTGGATGATATTCCTTGATTTTTACTAATCGTACCGGATGATAACCTATCGTCCTGGATGATAGGAACAAAAAATTTTCTAATAGTCCCAAGTCATCCGGGCTGATTGAGCTAAAATTATATGGATCGTGTAGGATGATAGAATTATAATCCTGGATGATAAAGTTGGTTCTTGAAAATCTATTTAAAGGACTCATGTTTTCTCAAGCATAAGTATCCTTTGCCACTATGTTGACCTGAGAGAGCTTAGAGGAGAGGGAGAGAGAGGGAGAGAAAGGGAGGAACTTGTGAGGGGGAGCCTGTGTGGGGTTTCATAAGGGTTGCTCCAAGAAAGGTTCCAAGGCATCTTCTCCGATCATCATTCCTCATTCTTGGAGGCTCAAGGGAGGTCTTCTTCAGCAATTGATCGACGTTCACTATATGCTTCAAGAGGAAGCAAAAGGAGTCGGGTTCTATGCCTGATTCAAAAGGAAGCAAAAGGAGTCGGTTCTATTCTGCACAGGGGTTGGTGGAAAGGAGTTTTTATAAGGGCTTCTCCGCCTAGCTGTGGGGGCTAAAGGAGAGACACTAAGTTAGTGCAATACTCAGAGCGTGCCTCTGAGGAGTGAACGTAGGTCAAGGTTTAATCGAACAACTATAAATCTGGTGTGTTCTTTCTTTGTTTTTACTTACGCATTTAATTTTTGCACTCATTATTTCTTATGGTGGATTGTGTTTTGGTTTAAGCTCGTGATTTGATCAAATTTTTCTTAAAATATCAATTCACACCCCCCCCCCCCCCCTCTTGGTTAGCCTCAGGAGTAGGTCATAAGGGCTTAACATCCCTAACAAACTTTCACTCTTCTAGAACACACCTCCTAATGATTTGATCTTTAAATCTCCTACAAAAATAAGGCTCATACCAAAAAAAGAATTTAACATCAAGCAAAAAATTTCACCTTTGGATATATGACATCAATTTGGATTACTCGATTTACAATGTAGTTCACAATATTAGCATACCAAGGCAATGATCAGCCACATAATTCTCAAGGAAGAATTGATTAATGTCAGAATCATTATGAGTGGAATCATCCCTCTTTAACCTAATAAATTATTTTCCACCTAATTATCAAAACCTTATATATCCAAATTTTCTACATCAATTTGCTCAAGTAATAAAATTTATTTAATTAATCAAGGTTTAGTATTTTTTTAGTAAACACCAATTTTCTAACATAATGATCAATTAAAATAATATCTTTATTTCAAATTAAATGTGATTTGAATTTACCAAGTGTAAATATAATCGCTAGAAACTTCTTCTTAGTCATTGAATAATTAAATTATGTGTCATTTAATATTCTTCTGGTGTAATATATATCATGGAATTTCTTATCTAGTATTCTCCTAAAATTGCTCCAATAGCATAGCACTAGCATCAAACATTAATTCAAAATTTAAAGACTATTGAGGTAAAATTATGATTGGTTTAGTAAATAAGCACAATATAAGTTTTTCAAATACTAATAAATAGTTTGAATTAAATTCAAATGGAATATCCATCTCAAGTAAATGGCATAAGGTATTTGTAATTTAAAATGATCTTTAATAAATCTTCTAAAAAATTGGCATGACTTAAAAAACTTTGGACTACCTTTACAAAATTAGGAGATGGAAAACTCTTAATCACTTTAATCTTCATCTTAGACCTTCATACTCCTCTTAAATAATATATGTCCAAGGGCAATGCCTTCCTTAACAATAAAGTAGCATTTTTTTGTAATCAAGAATAAGGTTAGTTTTTTTTTATTTTTTTTTCTATCTCTTCAAAATGAGCTCTAAATGCTCTAAAAAAGTTATAAATGTCGTTATGAATATAAAAAATTATCTATAAATATTTCAAATTTTTTTTTGTTAAATCTAAAAAATAGATATAATGTATCTTTGAAATGTTGTAGCAGCATTGCACAAGCTTAATGGCATCCTCCTAACTAAAGCTTTACCATACAAACTACTAAATGTAGTTTTGTCTTGATCTTCTGGTGTTATAGAAGGGTGTCCGACTAATTTATTTAACATTTGATTAATAAAGGGCAATTGAAAATGGCCCTTCCAAGTATCTATGTTCAAATTCCTATAATCAATGATATCCTCCAACTTCTAATTTCTCTAATGGGTGTCAACTTATTTTCCTCATTGACCATAATACTTAGGCCTCCTTTCTTCATGATATAAAGAATTGGACTTTCCCAAGTACTACTTAAAAAGGGATAAATTATACCAGCATCCAACCATTTTAAAATCTCCTTCTTCATAACTTACTTCACTGTAAGATTCATTTTTTTTATGGATTAGCTTTTGGAAGGGAGTTTTCTTTAAATCAGAATATTATGAATGCACAAGGATTGATTGATTCACTTAATATTAGTAATGGTCCAACCAAAAGCTTTCTTATATGTGCAAAGAATCCAAATCAACTTACCTTCTTGTTCTCTCCTAGCTTAGAGAAATAATGATAGGTATGGTTGACCCCTCTTCTAAGATGGCTTACTTTAAATGAGAAGATAATACTTTTAACTCTAGAATAGGTGAAAGTTTAATGTAGGATGTCAAGCCACGCTGAACTATCCCAAGACACACCAAGAGGGAGGGGATGAATTGGTTGCTTAAAATTTTCTTTAACACAAAATAATTCTTTTTCTGATTTTTTAATAACTTAAAGCAAACAAAGTTATCACCTGATGCATAAACAAATTAATAAAACAAAAATTATAATAATGGTAATGAAAATTTACTCAAATTTATTTAACATCAAAAAAAAATTTCCAACATGTAATTTTCAAAAAATAAATTGTACAAAACTAAAATGCAGAAAATAAAAATCAAAATGAATAAACCAATGTTTTATAGTGGTTCATTCAAATAATGACCTAAGTCCACTCCCTGGAGTCCTCATCTCCGTCTATTCTTTAATGTCCCTCATTTAGCCCCCATATTTAGGAGGAGAAGCACTTACAAAATCTTCCACCAACCCGATGTGGCAAAGTATTACAATGCTTTTTCACACACGTGGTGAAGGCAAAGAACTTGAATCCTTTTTCAACCTCTTGGTGAAGGTAGAGAACCTTGAAGTTCTTCTTCCATGAGCCAAGGCAGAAGCTTGCTATAACTATTTGTACCCTTGGAGTAAAAAGGATTGCAGTACACTCAGAGGAACCAAGGCAAAAGCTTAATGGAGGAACTATGTGAAATCCTCTCACATAACTTCTCCTTCACACACAGCCTCTCCTTCTTCTTCTCCAAGATCTTTTAGATCTCTCATAACTTTCTCATAGTAAACTAAATAGCTAAATACTTCCAAAAAGGCTATTAAGAGAGTTTAAATACAAATTGGTCCAAAAGCCCTAAATTTTAATTAAGTTGTAACCATTTGTATAGTGTGATCAATGATAGTACAGTATAATTAGTTCAAAAATCAAATCCCATACAATACAATGGAACAGTCACGAGATTAAATACTCAAAATATATATACTTGATCATATATTATAATTATTTCAATTATTATGTGTTCATACAAGAGGATTGTTGGGATGATCGAAAATCATCTTCCCATCGTCTAAATGATTTACATCATATGGTACTATTAGAGCAAAAATCAAGGGTTCATCCAAAATGATTTCTAGGTTGAACATTCTTCATACAATATGATCTAAATATTATATAGTGCGATCACCTATATCAACCCTTAATTTGATTGACTAATATTAGGGTTTTAATCAGGTAAGTTTTTAAATATCATACTATATGAACGTGATTGTACAATCCTAATAGTTCAAAAATTAAAAATTTAAAAGTTTTCTTAATTTTAAATTGTGGCTAGGGTTTCTTTTTTGAACAGATCATACTGTACAATTGGTTTGAAGAAAATTTAATTAAAAAAAATAGTTGTTTTATGTTATTTTAGCATTTAATCAAATAATGTGATTTTGATCACACAATACAATTTGCTCAACAATATAAAAATTATTTTCTCACTCCCTTATGTGTGTGTGCACGATTGCTAGTATAACATACACCTTTTATAGGATTATGACTCAAGAAATATTAGAATAAAATACATAAATATTATAAAATCTTTATCATCCTATTCTACCCAAACTTTACCCCTTAATCCTCTTGCAGGGTGTATGATGTACCAAAAATATTAGTACAGACAAAAAATATACGCAATATATAATAGTATGAGAAATGAAATTCCAATCAATAATATTTGTTATTATCTAAATCACAAGATCAAGATCCCGGATTGCAACAATCTCCCCCTTTTTTATTTTGGAAAACATTTTTTTATTAAAAAAAGCAAGAGCTTATAATTTCTCCTAACCTCCTCCACACTAGATGAGATATATCTAAAAAATAGGCTAAAGTAAAAAATAATAATTTTTCATTTTCATTTTTTAGCTAGAAATATAGATGGACACACAAGCAATTTTTTTTTTCGCTTAAAACAAAATGGACTATAGAGAAAACCATAAAAAGTAACCAACCAACTACTCCCCTTTTTGACATCACCAGAAAGTAGGGAAGGATAAAAAGAATAATCACATCAAAGTTTACAACACAAAATAATTGAAATACTTTAAACAAACAAACACTCTTAAAAGTGGGAACCTTGATCAGGTGCTGGTGGTGGTTGGAAATAGTAGTAAGTCATATTAAATTAATCACTAAACCATGCAATATCTATCTCTTACCACTACTGCTACTACTGAATATTGCTACGTAGTTAGGCCTCTAGTCAATCAAAGATTCTAGTAGCACCTCATAAGAATAAGGATTGGTGTTGGTGCTATTGCTTATTACAATGTTGGTACTAGTGCTAGATGAACTCTCCGTTCCTCATCAAAATCAAGCTCTTCTTTAGGATGATCCCCTTGGTGATGAAAAAAGAAAACATGGAAAGAGCCATCAAAGTAAAAATAGGAAATTTATCTATTGGTATGGGTATGGAATATAATAATTTTGGTTTAGAGCACATGCAATCAGGTGGCCTAATGCAATATTGTGCTTACAATGAGTAGAGTTTGAGCAGAGAGAAGTAAGGTTGTGTAGATAACAAATGATCATTATGGATTCATCAAAAGTGGTGTAAAAAATGATGAAGTAGGTGACTACAAATAAGCAGTGTGATATTTACCCTATCTCTATTTTTAAGAAGAATAAAAGTTCAAAAAATATGCTGGATTATACAAGCATTTTGATTCAAGTATTAGATAAGTGTTTGATGTTGTTTATGAGGAGTATTCCTAATAACTAGAATTATAATGGTCTAGTTATAGTCACCCCTAGATGATAAAATATGGAGTTAAACCCCTTCAATGTATTTGTGGATGTTTTCATCCAAATATTTCTTTGTGTTTTTTATGAGTCGTTTGCACACATATGATGTCATGGAGGAAAAATTTACAGGTACTCATAGACTAGTAAAAAATTCATAAAGCAACTTGAAATTAAAAGGGAAGGCTAGGGTGAGGAAAAAGTGAGAGTTCAATTAGTGAAGAGATCCATTACTTTATAGCTAAGAATGGATTGGTCAAGTATGCAGAATAGGGTAATTTTGGCTTCCTTATATTTATGATAGGCTACTTCATCATCTACTATCTAGAAATTATTTTCAGTAGAATGATGAGAAGAACAACCTTGGAGTAGCTGACAAGCGTATTCTCCATTGTCCATTTTGAGAGTTGAAAGTACAAGTCAAAGGGTTTAAGGAGTAAAAAGATTTGAGTGAATGAACCTTTTGAAATCCCTCCCTAATTTAGATAGTATGATCGAGGTTCATATAGTGCAACCTGAAGAATTCAATTTGTTTGGATGATCTATAAAAAAATGTGGTCAAATCATACAATACAATTGGTATCATATTGAAAATTTCATTAAAAATGATCATCCTGAGGAGTCATATGTATGACTATTGGCTAAAATGGTGTTCATAAAGTACAAAGACATTTCAATTATCATATCAGATGATTTCATTAATTCAATAGTCACTAACCTGTGGATCATATAGTATAAATAGGTGGATCAAATAGAATGATCATCATTTATTATTTAGATCAGAATCATTGAAATTATAGATGGAAAAGATGCGTTGAGTTATGTAGATCATACAGTATGAATGAGGTTTGTATAATATGAAAAAAGTTTTTTTTTAATATATGTGATGAACCAGGAATAACTACTATTATGCACACAATATTGAATAATCATAAATACCAAAAAAAAAATAGAGATACACAAAACACAAAAATTCTCAAGTTGTTGATTTCATCCTGTTCTGAATCAAGCAAGAATGTCAATGACCACCCCTAATCTAGTCTTCACCGAGCAAAATATGTCATAGCTTAAGGGTTTGGTGAAGATGTCTTCCAGTTGATCTTCAATAGCTACATGATGCAATTCTACATCACCCTTGGCTACATGATTTCTAATAAAATGATGCCTAATGTTTATATGCTTAGATTAATAATATTAAATTGGATTTATAGAGATGAAAATGGAACTAGTGTCATCACACATAATTATAATAGTGCTAATAGAGAGTCCAATGTGAATGATTTGTTGCTTAAGCTATAAGAATTGAGCAACATAGCTTCCCACGGTAATATATTTTGCCTTAGCGATGAATAGGGCTACAAAATTTTTCTTTCTACTGGACTAGGATACTAGTGATTGCTCAATGAATTGATAAGTTGCAAAGGTGCTTTTTTTATCTATTCCACGTCCTACAAAGTCTAAGTCTAATACCCTATAATTTCAAGGATGAACTATATCTACAATACTAAATTCCAAAGTTTTGGGGTTTCTAGAAGATGCTTAAGAATTCTCTTAATTGCAATCATATGGGAATCCTTAGGATTAGCATAAATTCTAGCACAAAGACATACACTAAACATTATATCAGGTCTGATAGTAATTAATTTTAGAAGTGATCCAATTATCACCCTATACTTCTTATAATCTACTAATTTTCTATTTTCATCCTTATCTAACAGAAAGGTAGAGCTCATGGGTATATTCATAACCTTAGCATTCTTAATCTCCTAATTCCTTAGAATATCCTTGATATACTTACTCTGACTAAGGAAAGTTCCATCATCCCTTTATGTCACATTAAATCCAAGAAAGTAAGTGATTTGTCCGATCATACTCATCTAAAATTTCTCACACATTATTTTTAAAAATTCATCACTTAAATTTTTATTGGTTGATTCAAACAATATATCATCCACATAAATTTAAAAATGAGTAAATCATCTCCTATTTTCTTTATAAATAGGGTGGTATCTACGCTACCCTTAACAAAGGATTTATATAGGAGAAAAGTGTTCAGCCTCTCATACCAAGATCAAGGTGCTTGCTTCAATCCATATAATATCTTTTTTAATTTATAAATATAATCAGGATAAGTTAAATTTTTAAACCATTGAGGTTTTTCTACATTTACATCTTTCTTAATCACCACATTTAAAAAGGCGCCTTTTATATCCATTTGATACAGCTTGAAACATCTAAAGCAAGCAAAAGATAAAATACTTTAATAGCTTCTAACCTAGCTACCTGGGCTAAGGTCTGCACAAAATCAATATATTCTATTTGATTATACCCCTTAGCTATTAATCTAGCTTTATTTCTAATTACTACTCCAAAGTCTTTCATCTAATTTTTGAAAATCTATTTTGTTCCTACAATACTCTTGTCCTTAGTTCTACTAACTAATTTTGAAGCATCATTTCTAACAAAATGGTTCAATTCTTCTTACTTAGCTTGGATCTAGAATTCCTCAGATAGGGCTTGATTTACACTAATGGGTTTTATCATAGAGATGAAAGCAGAATGACTAACCCCTTTCCTAAGTCCATTCCTAATCCTAACACATACATGTGGATCTCTTATGATGAGCTCTCAAGGATTTCTAGATGCATATATCCAATTCATATGTAATGGATTTTGACGCTCCACTCTATTTTCTAGGTCAACCGATTATATTCCTTAGGTGCCCTCTATCTCTTCTTCTTTTAATCTAGGCTCAGCTGTTATATCATATTCATCAAACAGTATATAGGAAAACTCCTCTATCACTAAGGTTCTCTTATTAAACATTCTATAACTTTACCTACATATGAATGACCTAATAAGACTCTATCTTATTTAGGGTCAAACTTTCCTAGAAGAGACTTACTATTAATAAGAACAAAGCATCTACACCCAAAGTCATGCAAATGACAGAGATTAGGTTTTACCCTTAAAGAGATCATAGGGTGTCTTATTGAGTTTGGATCTATGATTGACCCTATTCAACACATAATAAAAAGTATTCATTCTTCTACCAAAAAATAAATCGGGAAAGAATATTCAGCTAGCATTGCTCTAGAAGCTTCTACTAAGTTTGATTCTTTTTCAACTATCTCATCTACTAGGGGGTCCTAGGGGTAAAAAAGTAAAAAAAGGATTCAAACTTTTTATTTTCAAATTCTCCACCATGATTACTATAAATAGTAGATATTTCACATCCTAATTTCTTCTATATCCATGTGGAAAATGTCCTAATTTCTTTATGAGATTCATTCTTATGTGATAAAAACCTAACCAAGATAAATCTAGAGTAATCATCAATAATTACTTACCCATAGGTCTTCCCACCTATGCATGAAGTGTTAATGGGTCCAAATAGGTCCATGTGAAAGATTTCTAGCAGTCTATAGGTGGTGATTTCCTTAATGGAGTGGAATGAGGATTTAATTTGTTTTCCTGCCTGGCATGCATCACATAGAAGGTTCTTAGAGAAATCTAATTTATGTTTGCCTCAAACAAGATCTTTTTGAGTTATCTTTCATCATATTTTCATGCTTGTATGGCATAATCGCCTATGCCATAGCCAACATTCATCAATAACAGTTTCCAAGCATAAAGAATTTGAATATTCAACATATTTTAAATTAAAAATAAAAATGTTGATAATCCATTTTTCTTCTAAAATAATTTTACCAATTAAACTAATTAAATATTTAGTAGACAAAAAATTTAATATGAAATCCTCTATCATATAATTGATTAATACTTAGCATGTTTTATTTATGTGCATCTACTAGAAAGACATTTTCAATTATAAATATTTAAAGTTTTCAATCCTATCTGAGCCCACCACTTTCCTAGTGGTGTTGTCTCCCAATGTTACATTGCCTCCTTCCCTGGCCTCCAACGTGATGAATTGCTTCATATCTCCAATCATGTGTCAAGAACATCCGATGTCTAGGTACCATATGGTCTCACTAGGCCTTTTATGAGAACACCCCTACAAAGTCATTCAAGGGTTTATTTTGGGAACCCAAGTGAGTTTAGGTTTCACCTTATACTTTAATGAATGATTTGCATGCATGTTATGTTATGATGAAAATGATTTTGGCCTCCATACTAGATGTATTCTATGGAGTATTGTGCATGTGTGGGATATGTGACCTAGCATGCTATAAGAATAGCACCTAACTCTTGGGAATGGATTTACTAATATATGTTGGGTTTTTTGCTTCTTCTAGGGGTTTGAGATGATGTATGTTGTGTTTCGGGGTCAGTCCATTGTGCAAGTATAAGTGGTTTTCTATTATTTTGAAGTGCATGAATTTGTTTTCTCAAAAACTCATTGACACTTTCAAAACTTTTAACTTTAATGCATGCTCATTATGATCTAGTTCAAATGCAAATTATTCTAATTATTTATATAAATCTTCTAACTCAAGATGATTGGATTTAAAAGATTCATGCTCTTTGTTAACTCAACATACTTCCTGTTTAGATCATTAAAATCATCATGTAATGAAGCATGATCTTTATCTAAACTAGAATGATCAACCCTAAGAATGTCATACACTTTTTTTTAATTCAGAAAATTTAACATTTAAGCTAGCATGCATTTTCCTTAGCTTTCTATATGTATCATGAATTTTCTTTAAAACTTCAAATAATTTATTATATGATGGCTCACATATCTCATATTGATCAAAATGTGTATCATTTTCCATAAGGCATAGATTTATTGCCTCCTCCTCTAATTCTGATTATGATGAGCCTGAAGCAGAGTCTTCCCAAAATGACTTTTTTAACCATTGTTTCTCTTTTTTGATCTTAAGCTTCTCCTCACCCTTTGATGGAATGGGCTTTTAAGCGGGTCAATCCAATTTAGGTGAACATGTTTCCTACATTCATAATTGATAATATCATAGGACACCTTTATATTTTTATTATTTTTACCTTTTTTCCTATTTTGATGCCATCTTTTCTTTCTCTTTAGAAAGCTAATAAATTATTGGGTCATCAATGTTATGTCATCATTCTCCTAAGTTGTAGAGCTATCACTTTGAGAGTCATTGACTTTCAATGTCTCAATTTTCTCCTTCTTCTTCTCACATGCCTTCAAACATCTTTGTCTCACACTTTGCTCGTAGGCAATGAGTTAGCCAATTATGTTATAAATATAATAGACATTTAAATCTTTAGACTCGTATATTGCAGTGACTTTGGCATCATAGTTGATAGGTAAGCAATGCAAAATCTTATTAACTTTCTCAGAGTTTTAAAGTTCTCAAACTAGAGCATGCAAGGATGTCACTATTTGAGTAAACCTAGTGTACATGACTGAGATGGTTTCATTAGGTTTCATGCCAAAAATTCATAATCACGTAATAAGATGTTCAACCTAGATTACTTGAATTCACTAGTACTTTCATATGTAATGCATAGTCTATCCCAAATGTCATTGCCAGTGGTACAGGTAAAAACACTTACGTAATCTTGAGATTTCAAAGCACAAAAAAAGAATTTTAAACATTAGCATTTAATTGATTAATTACTCATCTTCATAGCTCCATTCAATGAAAGTTGTCTCTACTTTAACTCCAATAATGAATCTAAAAGATGTAGAGTATCCTTCCTGAATCATATACCATATGTAACAATTTATAGAATGCAAGAAAGTATACATGCAGATTTTTCAAAAATTAAAAGGAATATTTTTAAATAATGAATGAAAAATTAAAGAATAACCCGCCATTGTGTTTCTATTACCTAAATGGTCATGGATCATTTTATCATGGTTTTCTAAAACACTACTTCTAAGAGCTGCTCTAATACCAATTAAAAGTTCAATGGAGGATGTTAAGCCTCATTCAACTATCCCTATGCAAAAAAAAATTATTATAATGGTGATGATAAGTTATTCAAAGTAATAAACACTTTTTTTTTCTCAAATTAATATAAAATAAAATATAATGTTTTCCAATATTAATTTTTTAGAAAAATAAATCATGGAGAAATAAAATACAAAAAATAAAAATCAGAATAAACACACCAAAATTTTATAGTGGTTCAGTCAAATAATGACCTACGTTCACTCCTCGGAGTCCTCATCTAGGTGCTGCACTAAAACTTTACTATCCCTCTTGTAGGCCCCTACATCAAGGGGTAGAGGCCCTTACAAAATCTCCTCAACCAACCAGTGTGGCAGAGTACAAGAATCCTTTTTCACCCACTTGGTAAAGGCAAATAACCTAAATATTTTTTCTCCCTCCTCGTGAAGGAAAAGAATGTTGAAGATCTTTGGCCTTGAAGTTCTTCTTCCTAAAGCCACCCAACAAAATAATTAAGACACTCAGACAAACCAAGGCAGAAGCTTGCTTCAGCAATCATGTTAAATCACCACACACTACTTCTCCCTCACACACAATCTCTCCTTCTCCTTCTCCAAGTTCTCTTAGATCTCTCATATCTCCCTCTTAGGAAACTCAACAGCCAAAGACTTCCCAAAAGTCTATTTCAAGAGATTAAATACAAAGGGGTCCAAAAATCATGAAATTTAAATTAAGCCATAATTGTTCATACAATACTATGAATAATTGTACAATATGATTAGTTTAAAAATTTGATCATACACATTATGATGGAACAATATTGGGATGAACTATACAATATTTATATACTAGATTATATAGTATGATATAAAGATCATACAGTAAAATCTAAAGATCATACAGTATAATTAGTTTAATTATTACATGATCCTACGAGATGAATATTGGGATGACCAAAAATTGTCTTCGCCCATCTTCCGGATGATTGACATTGTACGGTACTCTTAGAGGAAAAATTAAGGGTTTGTCTAAGATGATCTCCTATATTAATTAACCCTTAATTTGATTGACTAATCATGGGGTTTAAATTGAGGAAATTTTCAAATATTACTGTACGAACATGTTTGTACAATACGATTAGTTCAAAAATTGAAAACTATTTAAAAAGTTATCCATTTTATGTTATTTCAAAAGAAACTTATTGTACATTACAATTAGTTCAAAAATATAAAAATTATTTTCTCCCCCTTATGTGTGTGTGCACGATCACTAGTATAGTATACACCTTTTACAGGACTATGACCTAGGAAATATAAGAATAAAAGTAATAAAGATTATAGACTCTTTGTCATTCTATTCTACCCAAACTTGAGCCATGGATCATCTTTTTTAAACATATATGCATATATAATAATAAGAGAAATGGAATTTTAATCAATAATATTTGTTATCATCAAAATCAATGGCTCGTCATCTCATATTACAATCTATAATAGATGATTTTAAGGGCTTCCCAAGATATAATGTATTTAACACTTCATACCTCTCCCTAAACACTCTTAGGACATCACTAACCACATGAATAGAAAATCAATCTAACTCTCCTATATCATCCTCATATAATGAACACTTCAAACTATTAATCAATAGTTTTTCCAAAAAAATCTATCATATGATCATCAACTAAATCCAATATATGAGAATCCTCGATATAATCATTTTAATAGTTCATAAATTTTAGGACATTAAAGTTAACTTCCTAGTCCTAAATCCTTATGGCCAGCTTTCCCTTCTACACATCAATCATCACCAAAAAAGGTCTACACAAAATAATACATATCTCTTTATCTTCCTCCATGTCTAAGATAATAAACTCAATTGAGAAGATAAACTTATCTACCTTGACTAACACATCCTCTATCACCCCCTTAGATAAGTGAATGAATGGTCTGCTAATTAAATAATAATAATGGTGTGTTGGACTTCTCCTAGGTCAAGCCTCTTGAATATAGACAAGGACTTGAGATTTATGGTAACTCATAAGCACATAATACCCTCTAAAAGAATGTATCCCTTGTAGCCATAGAAATAGTAAAAATAGTTGGGTCCTTGTGCTTTTGATTGATACACTATATTCTTTAATCAAGGTAAAAATTTCAAAGTCCCCTAGTTTTTTCTTCTTACTCAAGATGTCTTTCATTAAAAATAACATAGGCAAACATCTATTCTAGGGCTTGTACAAATGGAATGTTAATAGTTAACTTTTTAAATACTTTAAAAAATTTAGAAAACTACTTATCTGAATTATGCTTTAACAATATTAGTGGAAACAGTGGTGGTTGTCTCTCAGTAACCTTTCTAATGGGTTTTTATACTATGTGACTAGGTTGAGATTATTATTCAGGATTTGTGGATTCTATAGGTGCTTCTATAGGTGTCTCCTCCTTAGATTTATCCTTATTCCTAACCACTTCTCTAACTCTTTCTCATTCCTCAATTAAATAGCTTTATAATGCTCCATAACTTTTTCCTTATGGTTTACTTCTATGTTGTTAGGCAAGATTCCTTGGAATTCACAGTTGATAGAACTAGCTAATTATCTTAAATGATTTTTAATATTTCTTATTATAATAACTTCACTTTATAATTCGGTTCCCATTTATAAAACTAGGTATTTTAAGAAGGCTTCTTATCCTTAATTTAATTATTGACATTAAATCTAAAAGGATAATTAGGCCTTAGATTTTCATAATTTTGTTTAGATTTTTTCTAGTTTCCTACAAAGTTGGGTTGGTTATAATTCCAATTACTACCCCATTAGGATTATTTTTCCAATGAAAGTTTACATGGTTCTTCCATCCTAGATTGTAAGTGTTAAAATAACTGTTATTTTATCTATTATTAATGGCATTTAAGGATTTAATCTTTGAGGCATTTAGATCACTAGATATTCCATAGATAATATCCTCTACTAACATTGGTGCTTCTTGGGTTGTACTAACTCCAATATCATCCAACTTCGTAGATGTAGTAGCTACTTCTGTAGCCTAAAATAAATAGGGAATCTAATTTATACACACTAAGTACTTTTCTAGGGATCACTATCTTAGATGGTCATTGAAAATTATTGGTGGACATTTCTTCAATCAAAGCGTAGGCTTCATCATAGAATTTGGATATAGAAGAACAACTAGCATGACCCCAATGATTAATCTAATAGGTTCTAAAAGTCTATTATAGAAGATTTTAATATAAGCCAATTTGAAAAGGCATGGTATGGGCACTTCCTAATAATTTCCTTAAATATCTCTCAAGGTTCATATATTTATTCTCCATTAAATTGAGTGAATGAAATAATGTTATTTTTATGTTTTATAATTTTAAATGTGGGAAATATTTTACCTAGAAAATTATGAGCTAAATCATTCTATATGGTAATTGAAGCTGGGGGTAAGAAGTTCGACCACATCTTTAAGGTAAATATGAATAATATAATTCTAATAGCATCATCGAAGACTTCAATATACTTAAATGTCGCAAAAATTTTTAGGAAACTAATTACGATCATCTATAGGGTTTTATCCAAACTAAGAATTTTATACCATTTGCTTTAAGTTGGTTTTAGCTCAAAATTATGAGGTTGGATATTGGGCCTATTAATTAATTGATAAATGCCTTCTACCATGAGATTTCCATACTCTCTAAGTGGATTATGTTGGTTCTCTTATTTGACTAGGTCATGCATTCCTACATATTTTATGCTTTCTAATTTTTTAAATTTTTTCAAAGTTCTTTCAATCGCAAGACCAAATAAAACTTCTCTTAGTTATGCATTACTATGCATACAACAACAACAATAAAATCAAAATATAAATTAAAGCATAGTTTAAAATTTGTAATGTAGCTATAAGTTAATTATAACAAAAATAAACAATAATACTAATTTAGCAAGAAAACTAAAATAATGATAACATTAAATGAATAATTCTTTGAGACATATAGACAGAATATAAAGATAATTATTCAATATACTTGACAACAACACGAAAAACTATACACAGCCACTAAATACATTTCAAATAGGTTAATTGTCACTAAATACATGTTGTGTCAAGTAATAAAATAATGAGAAAAGTACTATTCCTATAAGGATTGAAATTATCCCAACTTCACTCTAATATTGCATATGTGAATCAACAAATTTATCTTATCAATAAAAAATTAAAGAAGGGCTAATGAAAGCTAAAAACTAAGTTTTGAAATTTAAAATATTATTTCTAAATTTCTTTAAAACTGTGACAATTAAAACTCATAAAAGTAAAAGTTAGATTTCTTTAAATGTTGTTGTGAATTAGAGCATAAATACTCATTTTGTCGAGCTCGTTATAGTGTTTAACTAAGATTTATCCCAATTCTTATATTTGTTACACCATTCCACCATCAAGGTTATAGATCACTGATAAGGGTTGTGGGTAAATGAAAATTTGAATTATAATAATGAATGCTTAAGGCTTCATCTTTCCTAATCACTGCTAAGATTTTCTTTGATATAAATTGGTAAACCACACTTAATATACACAAGTATATGTGCTAAATCAAGTAAGAAAGTGATATATTAAAGTATCAAGCCTACAAGGAAGTATGCTTTTTAGCAATCAACTGCTATTATTTTCTCTAATAAAAAATAATAATCCTACTCAATAAAAATGGATGTTGTGGAAATTCAATCAATTAAATAAAATTAGATAAAGATAATGAATACACAATATAGATATAATGTTTTAAATTGATGAATATAAATAAGATATTTTTCCTAATGATTCTCTTTTAATTATGATGCTATTCAGAGCATATACATTCTTATATCTCTATCAAGCTTGTAGGAACAAGGAATGCCCACCGACTTCCTGGTTTTATCATCTCCTTAAGAATTTAATATATTTCATATCCTATGCCTAGGTATGATGCATACTAATTAAATATTCTAGGTTAAGTCTTCTTCCCTCTCTATAGGATCCATATTACACCTAATTTTAACTATATATGGCCATTGTGCGTATTAAATTAAGATATGATAATATTAAAAATATCATTTTAATCATTTAAAAGAGAACTCCTTAGTACTACATATGATATTTACATCATCAATCTAAAACTAAAGAATTTAGTTAGACATGGAGTAGAATTGAAGAAAATTCATTTCTATGAATAGAATGATAGAATGAAAATATAAGAGATAGATATCACCAGAATGATTCAATGCATCTCCTCTACACTCCTCTTTACTTATAGATTTTCTTTCATAAACATAAGCCAAATACTCTAATGATGGTATTAAGTACTTCTCAAAATTCCCTTAGTTATCACCCTAAGAGAAATTTAGAGAAGAACTTTGAATTAAACCAAAATTATTTAAGTGATTGAATTCCCTTGCAAATATAACACAGTGGCTATTTATAGGAAAACACAAAGTAGACAATTGGCACTGGGTGTTAAGAGAGTTGCTATTAGCATGTTTTACATTTTTGTAACTTATATAGTTTTGATGATTCCAAATATTATTATTTTATGTGTAGTTATCTCCTAACACTTTTTGGAAGAACTATTTTTGCTCTTATGTGTACTAACATTTCAGGAAAATTGAACTCCAAACTATGAAGACTTCAAATTGAATTCAGCATACAATCCTTTGCAAATTGAAGCTTTAAATTATTTTTTAAATTAAGAGAGAGTGATTGTAATTGAGTGAATAAAAACACACACACACACACTTAAGGAGATCTTACAAAATTTTTACTGATCGTACAGGACAAACCTAGTTCGTACGGGACGATCAGGTCAGTTATCTCCTCATAGGAGCAATGGAACGAACAGGAGTTGAGGAAATTTTTCGAAGTCCTGATCATCCAAGACGACATTATTTTCTTCCTAGGATGAGTTAGGCTCTGTAAAAATTCCTTATCGTGCTAGGACGAGTTGCTCTCTATAGAAATGAAGTCCTGTTCGTCCCAGGACAATGTGAACTGACTTACCAAAGTTGGCTACGTCCTGCAGTTATTTGGGAACCGATCTATGGTATAACTGATTGTACCAGACGAACATAGTTCGTACGGGACGATGATCGTGTACGAACATAGGTCGTACCAATATTCATTAGGATTGTTACCAACACTTTAAGTAAAATCGTCCAGGACAATTCATGATTGTACGGAATGATCCATTTTGTGTTGACTTGAATATTTGCAGCTTTGGATGGTTTTTTTTATCTCTACTATATAAGATCCAATTTTTACTGCCACCCAATCTTTTTGCCATTTGATCTTCGTGCCTATTGAAAGAAGAGTCAAGGAAAGAGTGTGAGATAGCATTCAAAGGAGGATTCCTACCACTGGAGCATGAAGGCTTTGCTTAGTGTTCAAAGATAAGAATCTCTACTTGTGATTTGGGATTACTTTACTTTTTTTTTTCTTCCTTCTAGATTTCTTGTGAGGAGATCTGTCAAGGAGATCCGGTTCACTATCGACACTTGGAGAGTGTGAATAGTCGAAGGGTTCTCTACCCACATTAGGAGAGTGTGAAAGGATGAAGGGTTCTCTTCCCACACTTGGAGAGTGTGAAAGGATAAAGGATTATCTACCCACACTAGGAGAGTGTGAAAGGACGAAGGGTTCTCTTCCCACACTAGGAGAGTGTGAAAGGATGAAGGGTTCTCTGCCCACACTAGGAGAGTGTAAAAGGATGGACGATTCTCTGCCAACACTGGGGATAAGTGTAAAAGGAAGATGATTCTCTGCCGCACCGGATAGTGGTGGAAAGAGTTTTTATAAAGGCTTCTCCGCCTTGCTGTGGGTGCTAAAGGAGAGTCACTAGTGATATTAGTACAATACTCGGAGGGTGCCTCCGGGGAGTGGATGTAGGTCTGGTTTTGACCAAACCACTATAAATCTGGTGTTCTTTACTTTTCCGCTTTTGATTTTGTTTATCATTTACAACTTGTGGTTGAAAAATCTATTTCTAAAAAATTCACTAACAATTAAGTTTTAATTTCCAAAGTTTAAAAAGAGGATTTAAATTTTTTAATTACCAATTCACCCCCCCCCCCTCTTGGTTAGCCACTGGGACATAAGCTTAGGTTTAACAACCTAATTCATTATGAATGAATCTCAACAAGTGGTATCGGAGCTTTGTTTCAAAATCATAAGTTTAGACTACTTTTTGATTAATGTAGATGGCTACATTTGGAAACTGAAACATACCTGAGGGTTACTCTATAACTAGACCTTCACTGTTTGATAATATACCTTTTAATTTTTGGAAAACTCGCATGTCTACTTTTTTACAGTCACTTGATTATCATATGTGGATCTTAGTCCAAGAAGGATATACAAAACCAACTAGATTAGTTGACGGAGTTAGAGTTGAAACACCTTTTGCAGACTGGACAGTAGAAGAACGTGACTTAGCACAACTAAACACTAAATACTTGAATAGTTTCTTTTGTGTTTTAAAATCAGAAGACTACATGCCAGTTTCCATTTGCAAAAGTGGAAAAGAAATATGGGATAGACTTTGTATAATATATGAGGGGACTAATGAGGTTAAGCAATCTAGACTTAATATCTTATTGTATGATTATGAACTATTTCGTATGAAATCAAATGAATCTATTTTTGATATATACACAAGATTCACACAAATAGTCATCTCTTTGCATGCATTGGGTAGGGAGTTAATAAATGCTGAAATGGTTAATAAGATTCTTCGTTGCTTACCTACTGCATATGATGCTAAAATTACTGCAATTATAGATTCTAAGGATTTAAACATTTACTCTATTGACAATCTTCTTAGTTCGCTTATTGCTTACGAGCAAGGAGTTAGCCAAAGAAAGGTTGATGTAGGTGAACCACGAAGAAAGAAAAACATAGCACTGAATGTGGAAGAGTCTGAGAGTGAACACTCATAACCTAAGGATGAAGATGACATCACATTGATGACTAGATAGTTCAGATGCTTTCTGAAGAGGAAGCAAAAGAGACACCATTAATGAAATAGAGGTAAATTCAAAAGAAATACCAAGATTTCTAATGAAATTATTTGCTATGAGTGTAGGAAACCTGGACATATAAAGACGGAATGCCCAAAACTCAAAGCCAATCCTAGCAAGGAGAAGGTGGAGGAGAAACCAGTTGTGAAGAAGGGCAAGAAGAAGTTCCAACGAGCTTTTTGGGCGGACTCAGCTTTGGACTCATCAGAAACAGAAAAGGAAGAGGAAGTCACAAATTTATGCTTAATGGTCGATAATCTTGATCATTTAGATCAAGAAGAGGTATGTGACTTAACTTATGTCAAACTTTTTAAAGTTTCTAAACACATGTATGAATCATATAAGAAAATGAAGAAAATGCATGCTAGCCTTAGTTTAGAATTTGAATAGCTTAAAAAGGAACATGAAATCCTTAGGAAAGATCATGCTTTAATTGATAATAATCACATGAAATTTCTTGATGAGTTTGATGACTTGAATAAAAATCATGAGAATTTAAAATCATCCTATGCAGAACTCGAGAAAGATTTTAAGAATTCTAAGGAAGAATTTGAGAGTAAACTTTATAGAACCAATTATACAAATCAAATTTTGGAAGATATGAATTCATTGTACAAATTAACAATAAAAGCTCTCGAGGATAATAGGATACCTCCTAAACTTGAAGATTTTACTAATCCTATTATGTTTCCTAAATTTATACAATTCCTGAAAAGATAGATGAATGTTAAAAGACTTAGGAATCCATTTTCTAAAGTAAAATATAATAATTATGGATTGTTTGGACATATATCTCAAACCTATACTTTGATGATGAAAACTAATTTAGTGTGGAGACCTAAGATGCATAAACCTAGACATATCACACATGCATCTGATTATAAATTGCTAAAAGGTGAACTCAAACTTATTTGGGTTTCAAGATCTAACATTTGATAATTTTGCAGGGTAGCTCTCACACAAGACCTCGTGAGAGCATATGGAACCGGGACAGTGGATGTTCAAAGCATATGACTAGAGATACTGCTCAATTCATAACGCTGGAAGCCAGAAGTGGAGGTAAGGTCACGCTTGGAGATAACAACACACGGAAGGTGGTTGGATCAGGTATGATTGGAAATTTTAAGAATTTTTCATTGACAATTTGTTATTGGTAGAAGGCTTAAAGCATAATTTGTTAAGTATAAGCCAGCTATGTGATAATGGTTAATGCGTAAATTTTTTTCCTACTAGTTACATATTAAGCCTAAATGATAAAGATATTTTGAATGGTAAAAGGATAAATAATGTTTACATGCTAGATTTAAATTGCATTAATTCTCCTACTACTTTTTGTTTAAAAACTATATCTGATGATTCATGGCTATGGCATAGGAGACTTTATCATTCTAGCATGAAAAACCTTAGGAGGATTACCCAAAAGAACTTAGTGAGAGGTATACCAAACTAGACTTTACTTAGGACCACCTTTATGATGCATGTCAATTAGGAAAGCATGTGAAGTCCTCTTTTCAGTCCAATAAGGATCTTAGAACTAGTAAACCATTGGAGATTTTGTATATGGATCTTTTTGGAGCAGTTGGAAATGTGAGTCTAGGAGGGAAGGTATACGGATTTGTGATTGTAGATGATTACATGGGTTAGATTTTTATTTCATAAGAGTGAATTATTTGAGGAATTTAGAAATTTTTTGACTTGAATTCAAAGGAAATTAAGTTGTGAAATTATTTCTATTCAAAGTGGTCATGGAGGAGAATTTAAGAATGAGAGATTTGAAGAATTTTGCAAGGAGAAAGGAATTGATCACAACGTTTCTGCACCTAGAACCCCTCAGCAGAATGGGGTAGTCGAAAGGAAAAATAGAATATTATTAGAAGCCGCCAGAGCAATGTTGGCAGAATATTCACTTCCTAAATATTTTTGAGCTGAGGCGGTTAGCACTGCATGTTATGTTCTTAATAGGGTGAATGTGAGATCTAAGTTAAATAAAACACACTATGAGTTGCTAAAAGGGAGAACACCTAATTTGTCTCATTTGTATATTTTTGATTGCAAGGTGTTCATTCATAACATTGGAAAATCTGCCTTATAAAAATTTGATCCAAAATCAGATGAAGGAATTTTTGTTGGATACTCAAGTGTTGGAAAATCTTATAGGGTATTCAATTAAAGAACTTTGGTAATTGAGGAGACCACACATATTGTATTTGATGAATTTGAAATATAAAAAGCTAAATATTGAAGAAGATGAGATTGTAGATAACTCCCAAAAGTTTGATAAAAAAAAATTGAAAGATAATATGAAAGAAAATTTAGAGATAGAAAACCCTTTGCCTAGAGATTTGAGATTTTCTAAAAACCACCCAAGGGAATTGATAATAGGTGAACCTAGTGAGGGTGTAAGGACTAGGCGTGGATTAAACAAGGAATCCAATCATTCAGCCTTCATTTCAACTATAGAACCCACAAATATTGATCAAACACTATATGATGAATTTTGGATTTTGGCCATGCAAGAAGAGTTGAATCAATTTGTAAGAAATAAAATTTGGGAATTAACTACAAGGCCAAAGGATCAAAGTGTAGTTGAAACTAAGTGGGTATTCAAAAATAAAATAAATGACCCAAGATTGGTCATTAGAAATAAGGCTAGATTAGTAGCTAAGGGGTATAACCAGATTGAAGGGATTGATTTTGAGGAGACTTTTGCCCCTGTAGCTAGACTTGAAGCAATTAGGGTTTTTCTAGCTTTTTCCTGTTTTAGAAGATTTAAATTGTATCAAATGGATGTCAAAAATGTCTTTTTAAATGGGGTAATTCAAGAGGATATTTTTGTTGAACAACCTCCAGGTTTTGAAAATTCTAAATACCTAAATCATGTTTTCTAGTTGAAAAAGGCTTTATATGGATTAAAACAGGCACCTAGGGCTTAATATGAGAGTTTGAGCACCTTCCTACTTGAAAGATCATTTGAAAAAGGAAGTGTAGATACAACTCTCTTTTTGAAAAGATGTGGAAATGATATACTCATTGTTCAAATTTATGTGGATGATATTATTTTTGGATCTTCAAATAAAAATCTTTGTGATGATTTTTCTAAAATAATGAGTAGTGAATTTGAGATGAGTCTAATGGAGATTCGAGTTACTTTCTAGGATTTAGCATTAAGCAAATTGAGGAAGGTACATTTCTTAGTCAATCAAAGTATGTTAAGGACATCCTCAAAAAGTATGAAATGGATAATGCTAAACCTGTTAGTACACAATGAGTTCCTCTGTTCAATTGGATAAGGACCCTAAGAGAAAATCTGTTGATCAAAAGAAATTTGGAGGAATAATTGGATCTGTACTTAACTACTAGCCGGCTCAATATCATGTTTAGTGTTTGCTTGTGTGCTAGATTTCAATCATATCCAAAAGAATCACATTTGATAACAATGAAAAGGATTTTAAGATATCTATTAGGAACTTTGAACTTAGGAATTTGGTATCCTATGTTTAGCTCTTCATTTGAAATAATTGGTTATTCAGATTCTGACTTTGTAGGATGTAGGGTGGATAGGAAAAATACTTCTGGAACATGTCAATTAATTGGAAATTCTTTAGTTTCTTGGTCCAGTAGAAAATAAAATTCAGTAGCCCTATCTATTGCTGAAGTTGAATACATTGCATTAGGAAGTTGTGTGGCACAAGTACTTTGGTTGAAACAACAGTTGATTGATTTAGGATTGACTATAGGAACTATTCCAATTTATTGTGATAATACTAGTGCTATTTATATTTCTAAAAATCCTATTCAATATTCAAGAACCAAACACATTGACATAATGCATCATTTCATAAGGGATCATGTTTCCAAGGAAGAAATTGAACTCATTCATGTTACGACTGAAAATCAACTTGCAGACATTTTTACAAAACCTTTAGCCTTGATACTTTCAGTGCATTAAGAACAAGGCTTGGGGTGATTGATTTAAATGCTTAAATAAAAAATGTTCTTGCAACATTGATGTTTGTTTACTAATTAAATGTTTTTTTATATGTTTATGATTTTGTTTGTGTGATTTTTCTTTTTAGAGTCTGTGTTTCATCGTTGTTTTTTGTATTTATTTTGTTTTGTTTTTTTTTTTGAATTGTAGTTTTTGTTTGAGTGCAAAATTATTATTTTAGGTCATCATTATCCGGGACGAAATTTTTTTGTACGGGACGATTTGTGTAATGTGTCAAAGTGTTAGATTTTAAACCGTTTGCATGCAGTTTTTTGTGTTTAATGGTCACTTCGTCTGGATGATTGTTATGATCGTAACGGAAGATTTGTTTTTCAATCGATGGGACAAATGAATGAAGTGGTTGAATGGATAAGGTAGTTTTTAAAACGAACTTCGTACGTACGAACCTTTGGTTCGTTTGGACGAACAAATGCTAGTTCGATGTAGGGGACGGTTTTAACTGCCATTAAAATGATATAAGTTCTGATCGTTTCGGGACGAACACGTGTTCGTCTGTATGATCAGACTGGTCAAAAGTTTATACGAAAGGATGCTTTGTAAGTCACGTTGATTACGAAAAGCCATTTCATTCTAGTCGTATTAGATCGTCTGTACAAAATATTTTCGTATGGGACGAACGAAAATTTCGTACGAGATGAATTATTTTTGTCTGGTACAAATGAATCATTTTTCAATAAATAGTCGATCTTTTCAACTCAATTGTCACACACTAAATATAACTTTCAACTCCTTTCTTACTTTAGATCATTTTCAAATGGTTAGTTCAAGTAAGCGTCAAAAGGTCTTAGCAAAGAAGCCACATAAGAATTCGTCCGAAAACTTTCTGTCTAAAGGAAATGAAGATTCTTTTCCTAGATTTGCTTCTACCAAAATCACTCCTTCCCAAATTTTTATTCAAGAAGATATTACCTTTTAGGTAATGCCTTTATTTGCTTTGACTCAGTTTCACTTTATCCTTACCCTGGTCCACCTCTATAACAAAGAAACCTTCCACTACTTTCTAGCCAATATGTCCTTCAATTCTGACCACTCTGTAATTCGCTCCTTTGTTTTCAAATAAAAAGTTGAAATCACTAAACACGACTTAGGAGCTTTTCTAAATTTAAGGACTGAGGGAAGTAGAGCCCATACCTTAATCACCAATGATACATATAAATGGTATAAAATCAATTGGGTGATTAGAGAAAATGGTTTAACTGAGCATGTGGCTAGGGTATCCGGTCTTGTCCGTAATGCATGCATCATCTAGCATGTTCTTAGAACTTCAATCATTCCAAAAGCTGGTTATAGAGTCAATATTACCCCACTTCTTTCCATTCTGACATTCTTAATCATGAGCAATAAACCTATAGATGAAACCCAACTTATTCTTGACTAACTTTATAGGCTTTCTGAAATTGGCCATGTAGAACAGAAAAGAAAGAGGAATATTGCTTTCGGACACTTAGTTTCCTATGTTCTGGAAAAGTAGTATAACTTGGTTCATCCTAATCAAGAATATTAAGAACCGCTCTATTACACTGATGGATCATTTAGAGTGATCTTTAAGGAAGAATCAGATAAAGCACATGTCATCAATGATATAGAAGAAGAGCCTGAAGGTGCACCTGCTACTGCAAATGAACTAAATTATCAGAATTTGGTTCAAAGATTTGATCAGCTAGAGACTCATTTTGATCAACGCTTTGATCAAATTGAGACTCATCTTCAACAGCAGGCTGCTCAATATCAACATGACATGGGTTATTTGAGGGGACAAATGAATGATATTAGTACCAATTTACTTATGTTGAATACATACTTTAATCTCTTTGGTACTGCTCCTCCTCCTCCTCCAAATCAGGGACCATCTGAGTGATTATTGCACTTGATGTTTTGTGTTTGTATTGTTATTGTTTATGTGTTAGTTGTTGTTTTCTTTTAGTAGTTTGATGTATTTCTTCTTTATTTTAGTTGTTGTATTGCTATCTTGATGAATCCTTGTAATATTTAAAATGATATCAATATAAGTTCTTATGTTTTGATTTGAATTTACTTTTGAAATATTTGTTAGACTTTATGTAAATCATAAGATTTTTAATCTTAATCGTGCTATAACCTGAATTGCAAGAAAAATTAAATTCATTAGAAAATCTAATTATTCTAAGTTTAAGTTTAGCTTATAACTTGATATTATTAGGATTTTCAATTTTATGTCTCTTCTTTAGACTGTATTATTGTTAATATTATTATTACAATTACGATATTTTCTTATTTTATATTTCACTTATCAATCATTATTTATGCACTTAGAAAGATTTGAAATTTTAGATTATTATTTTTGGAAAGAATAAAATTACTCTTGCAAATTATGTAAAAGTATAATAAAAAATCAAAAGGAATGCGCAAAGGTTCGCAATGTGAAAAAGAGGCACAAAATAAGCCCAAACTAAAAATGATGCACAAAAATGTGCCACAACTATGAAAAAGATGCGCAAAGCACCACATGTAGTAGTTATTTCTTTCCAAACTCTTTTAATCTCTTATTCAAATTGATCTTATGTTCATTTATAATTGATATTGAAATTTGAAATATACAATTTTTTATTCATCCTTATTGCAATGATTTTCTCTATCTTAGTGTCTAAACTGAATCATGTCTTTGATAAATTTTTTTATTATCTATGTTATATCACTTCTTAAATTGTATAAATTTCTCTAATTTGTCTAATATTTTAATTTTATTTGCATACATTATTTCAATCACTTTCAAGGTTAAATTGTCAAATGATTTTCATATTTTTACTTACATTTCAAGTATTTTTCTTCTTCACTTTTTGATGTTGTCAAAAAGGGGGAGAAATTGTTTGTTGTGTCTTGTGTATTTGTGTCAAGTGTATTTTTTTATTTTTTTATTTATTTATTTTATCGTATGTTTTCGTATGTATGTTTGATTGTTTTTGTTTCGTCTTTTATGTTGTTTTGTGTTGTTTAAATTTTTTTTTTAAACAAAATTTTTATTCAAATGCCTTATTATTTTCATGCATTCATCAATTCAGGGGGAGTTTAGGAGATCCTTAGAATTTGAAATTTTACAAACAATAATTATTTTGCAATCATTAAAAAGGGGGAGATTGTTAAGAGAGTTGCTATTACCATGTTTTACATTCTTGCAACTTACATAGTTTTGATGATTCCAAATATTATTGTTTTATGTGTAGTTATCTCCTAACACATTTTGGAAGATTTGTTTTTGCTCTTGTGTGTACTAATATTTCAGGAAAATTGAACTCCAAACAATGGAGACTTCAAATCGAATTCAGCATACAATCCATTGCAAATTGAAATTTAATTTGTTTTTTGAATTGAGAGGGAGTGATTGTAATTGAGTGAATAAAAACACACACACACACACACACTTAAGGAGATCTTACAAAATTTGTACTGATCATACGGGATGAACCTAGTTCGTACGGGACGATTAGGTCAGTTATCTCCTTGTAGAAACAATGGAATGAATAGGAGTTGAGGAAATTTTTTAAGTCCTGATCGTCCAGGATGACATTATTTTTGTCCTAGGATGAGTTAGGCTCTGTAAAAATTTCATTCAAACAAAATCTATAATCCTACTAGGACGACTTGGGCTCTGTAAAATTTTCATCCACACGAAATCCAAATTGTCCCAGGACAAATTCTTCTCTGTAAAAATTTTATCCAAAAGAAATCCAAATCGTCCCAGGACGAATTCTTCTCTGTAAAAATTTTGTTCAGACAAAATTCATTATCATGCTAGGACGAGTTACTCTATGTAAAAATTCGTCCGGACAAAGTCTTGTTCGTCCCAGGACGATGTGAACCGACTTACCAAAGTTGGTTACGTCCTGCAGTTATTTGGGAACCAACCTATGGTATAACTGATCGTACCGGACGAACCTAGTTCGTACGAGATGATGATCGTGTACGAACATAGTTGTACCAATATTCATTAAGCTCGTTTCTGACACTTTAAGTAAAATCGTCCAGGACGATCCACGATCGTACGGGACAATCCATTTCGTGTTGACTTGAATATTTGCAGTTTTGGATGGTTTTTCTTGTCTCTCCTAGATAAGGTCCAATTTTTACTACCACCCAATATTTTATCCATTTGATCCTCGTGCCTATTGAAAGAAGAGTCAATGAGAGAGTATGAGAGAGCATTCAAAGGAGGATTCCCACCACCGGAGCGTGAAGGCTTCGCTTGGTGTTTAAAGGTAAGAATACCTACTTGTGATTTGGGATTACTTCACTCTTTTCTTTCTTTCTTCTAGATATCGTGTGAGGAGATCTGTCAAGGAGATCCGGTTCTCTGTCGACACTTGGAGAGTGTGAACAGTCAAAGTGTTCTCTACCCACACTAGGAGAGTGTGAAAGGACGAAGGGTTCTCTGCCCACACTAGGAGAGTGTGAAAGGACGAAGGGTTCTCTACCCACACTTGGAGAGTGTGAAAAGAAGAAGGGTTCTCTGCCCACACTAGGAAAGTGTAAAAGGACGGATGATTCTCTGCCAACATTGGGGATAAGTGTAAAAGGAAGACGGTTCTTTGCCGCACCGGATAGTGGTGGAAAGAGTTTTTGTAAAGGCTCCTCCGCCTTGCTATGGGTGCTAAAGGAGAGTTACTAGTGGTATTAGTGCAACACTCGGAGGGTGCCTCCGGGGAGTGGATGTAGGTCTGGTTTTGACCGAGCCACTATAAATCTGATGTTCTTTACTTTTCTGTTTTTTATTTTGTTTATCATTTACAACTTGTGGTTGAAAAATCTTTTTCTAAAAAAATTACTAACAATTAAGTTTTAATTTCCAAAGTTTAAAAAGAGGGTTCAAATTTTTTAATTACCAATTCACACCCCCCCCCCATCTTGGTTAGCCACTGGGACATAAGCTTAGGTTTAACAACATAATTCATTGTGAACGAATCTCAACACTGGGCGCTTAAAAATCAACGCCACTGCGCACAAAAAATAAACTAACACTACTATGGTACTATTCTGGTTCCGTCGTGGCATTTCCTGATGTGGAACAATTAGTGAACAATCATGTCGCTTCGCTAACAGGTAGTATCCTTGGGAAGTTACAACTGCTACACCACGATACTTCTTTGAATGTTTCAATGTAGGAAGAGTAATTTGGGTGTCAAGGCATTATAGAACCTGACAAGGCGGTGCTGAATGACAGAGAATATGGTGCTGCGAAGCTAAACTTTTAACATCGTGGCACTATTTGCATGAGAATTTGGTGATGCAATGTTGATATTCTGATGCTTCGTGAGGTTTTTGATGTTGTTTGTTTCGACGTTGCAATGTTATATGAACTTAAAATTTTATGTCTTTTCTATATTTTTCCTGCATCATACAACTAAAATAACACTTTTTCATTTAGAATATAACACATTATTTATACTTATTAAAAAAATATAATGCGGGATTGCATGTTGGAAGCTTAAGGTGTGATTATAGAAGGAGACAATCTCAACATCATCAAGACTCTTCAATTATCTTTGAAGAAATTGAAGAAAAATGAAAGAATTGAAGAGAATTTGGCATTCATCCAAGAATTCAATCAATTTTTTTTTTACTTTCTCTAATAGAAGTTGAAACAAATTAGCGGATTGTTGTGCTAATTTGGCTTTAGAGAAGACCTTTATTTGGAATGATCTTAAAGATTTGGAGATTCCTCCTTTCTTGTTCATTTTGAAGGAGGAATGTGACTCTTTAGGTTTGCTTTGAGTAGTTTGTAATAAGTTCTCTTTATTTTATTTTAATACAAAGTTGCATTTCCTTCAAAAAAAAATTTATATTCTCCCCAACGTAGAACTTTTGCTTGTCCTCAAGCAAAGAATCTATTATAATTATGATTAAATGATTAACCAAAGTAAAAACTAATAATTTAAAATTACTAAAATATATGATAATAAATCATGATCTAGAAGTAGTAAAAATGAATAAGATTATAATTTTAGTTTTAAAAAACACTAATAATTACACTAATCAGCCATCCTTATTTTTGCTTAGCTTGAATTTACTGGTTATAAATTTAATTATTAATTTTTAAATTTTAAAGTGAATAATATGCAGCTTAATGATTAGATATGTTTATAGTTAAAATTTAAACTTCATTAGTTCTCCATCATTTGTTCTGGTTTTCTTATTTTATCCTTTATGAATTTAAATATAAGATTAAAATCAGAAAATCAGATTCTAAGCTTTTAATTGATACCCATTTTTTAATGTACTCATCTTTGTTTTTCTTCTTCTATTTATTTGTTTTCTTTTTAGTACTATTTTCACATTTCTTTTTCTTTTTTATTTATGGAGTACATATTTAATGATTTTGAATATCAATTTTTGCTTCGAACCATTTTTACAATCTTAATGAGTTTTATTGAAGGATTTAATAGATTATTAATTTCAAATTTGGATTGCTTATGATTTATAATTTTAATCAACTCATATCAAATCTTTAATTCTAGTTATTCATCTTTATTACAAAAATTAATAAAAAAGGATATAACTTATAATTCTAAATAAAAGTAATAATTTAAATGATCTAAGTTAGATAATTATTAGTTTCTTTTTCACTCTATGAAATATAAATAGTATTTATTTAAACTATAATTTAGGATTTTATTATTATCATAATTTTTAATTATCATTTTAACAAAGGTTAATTAAATAATCATAATATAAAATCAATTATATTAAACATGAGAGTAATTTCAATGAAATGTAAAAAAAAGAAACACAAACAACAGTTAACACTTCACATGTTTTCATCTAAATGATAAAAGGTGCATAAAACATGTGTTAATAGAATAAAATAAAATATAACAAAACATAATATAACATTGATGACAGGATAACTAATGCATGAAACGTCATGCATATCATATCAAGTGGGTTGCCTCTCATAAATGCTAAGTTTTAAGTCTTTAGACAGGCTATCCACTACAACATATCAAAATAAAATAAACTTGCTTTCCAACAATATAAGCCTCCAATATCTCTCTCTCCCTCATCTCATGCAAAAGCAAAAGAAGAAAAAATAAAAACCACTAACCCACTAAATAAGGGTATTCATCCTCATCATCATCATCATCGTCATCATCTTGGCATCCTTTCTCTCTAGTCTACTAAATAAATGGATGGTAAGCAAGTGCAAGGGCGACTTGAGCTACGCAGGATGCTCCATAAAAGGACTACTCTTAAAATCCCAATAGGTGCAACATTGAAATATGTAGTATATCTATAATACCTCCCTTATAGGTCGATGCTATGAGGCATCCTCATTTTCATCTCAAATTGCCAATCTTTGATTTCCTCAAAAAAGAGAGTCACTTCTTCCATTTTTCCCTTGAGATCAATCACCTGCTCTACTAATGTTTTAGGAACCCTAGCACTCTTACTACTGTTGTTGTTATCTGATCTACTACATAACCTATGCTCATCGAATTCACCTTCCCCCTCGTGCATTCATATTTGCTTAAAATTTAAAATCTTTTTTTTTTTTTTTTTTTTTTTTTTTTTTTTTTTTTTTTTTTTTTGTGAGAGCTTGGATAGGGAATAACTATTCTTTGTTTTGATCCCCACACACCAAATACTACACATAAAGCATAAACAAGAGAAGGGTACCCTAACCCAATAGATGTGGTACCCCTAATGATGTACATGAGAGATGAAAATATAAGTTTCCCTACATTAATAAAATAACACATTTGAATTGAGTAATTCAAAAGGGCACGGTCACAAGTGACTTCACTAATATTATGACTAGGCTATAATCGAGTAGAAATGAAATAATGCAAAGCTTTGGAGATTTGGGTCATAAAAGAAGCAAGGAAATTTATAATCCTATTATCTTTCTTCTTCCAACTTTCTACACGGTTAGGTCTACACAATACATTCAAGATGTCATCATGATTTATGGGTGTGTTAATAAAGGCATTGTACTCATTAAATTAAAAATCTCTGAGATGGTATAACTTAATAATGGTGACATAATCAAAAGAGACCCACTTACCCCTAATATAACACCTACTGTCTAGTGCCTCTTTTTAATTTGCAAAAAATTCATACATAACATTAATGATGGCAACATAGGGTTCTTCGCAAAATCTTTCTTAACCACTACTTGATATGATTTGCATGAGGGTGAAGTAGGAAGCTGAAAACCTTACTCATGAACCAGTTGTTAGTTTATATCTGAATCCATAAATCTTAATTCAGCATCCACAAAAATAAATCTGCTCTTATCGAAAGAGGAAGAAGATCTATTCTTACCGAGCATCTTATGAGCCATTCTTTCTAGAGAAATTTTTAGAGAAAAGAGAAGACTTTGAAGGGAATGGAATGTGTTGATTGAAATGAGGAAAATGTCCCCCTACTTATAACAAGATGTAGCACTGTGATGCTGCAAGTTTGGACACTACAGCGCTCAATGCAAAAATAAAATGACAAAATGATTACCCTGTAAGCGCTATAGTGGTATAAATCACGTGATGTAGTTACCCGATAAGTGCTGGAGTGATACAGATCACGTAGCTCAGTGGAACTGATTCATAGAAATCAGAGCATCAACTTGGGAAGGGCCACCACCACTGCATTTGACTCATGTCAATGTCGTGGTGCTTGAGTTAGTGAATCGTTGTAGCACTTTAAATAAAATAATTATGACACTTAATAATGTTGTGGCCCTCACTAATAACATTGCGATGCTCACTTAACTTTTATAATTAAAGTTATAACTATACAATAAACTTTTGACTTTTGCTAGTAGGCACCATTTTTTACTTAAATGACTAACCACTATAGTGCTATGCAACTGTTTAATATATGTGGATAATAAGATTCTCTAATATTTAGATTATAACTTCAATTATTATCACAAAACAAAATGCAGAGTGATTTTCGATAGCAACTAATGCAAAATTGAGTATACAATAACAAATGACACATAAAATAAAAAATATAAGTATAATTATGTAATTAACTCAACAATATAGTTGAAATACTATAAAAAGTAAAATACTTTCCCAACAACGGTTCCAAAAACTTGACGGGGGTTGTGGGTAAATGTAAATTTGAATTATAACAATGAATTTTTGACCTATACTCCACAGCTAAAAGAAAATAGACAACTAAAATATATAAAAAATGCTTTAAATCACTACCTTCATATGGAAACCTCTTCGAATACTATTGATATCCAATGTACATCCCTTATTTCTACCAAAAATCCTGCTATAGTACTCATTACCCTACAACGGCACCGTAGTCAGTTGCTTCTCATGCTCACCTCGATCACAACCTCATAGCTTTAATAAAACGAAGACAATGCCCTTCGTTTTTATTGTTTTCACTCTTTGAGCCTTCAAAAGCCTCCCAAACTTCCTCTCTCGATTCTCAAACTTCCCATTCCAACTAAACTTCACAGCTCAGCTTGTCAAACCCCTTCAACCTCTGATCCCTTGTCGACGTTCAGCAAACCAAATCTTCCCTCTTCTTCCACGATCCTACACATCTGATCCATTCTTCATCCCAGACCTATAGCTCATAGCCTCCTCCCCTCCAAACCTCTGATTCCTTCGATCCAGAGAGAGAGGGGGGGGGGAGAGAGAGAGAGAGAAGCTTCTCTTACCTAACCAAGAGCCGCACATAGTCGCAATTCCATCTGATCTTCTCCTCTCCCTCTCAACCGAAGTTCTCCATCCTGTCATCTCTATCTCCATACCCGCCGACTACTTCAGCCCCAATTCCACCCTAGTCGAATCCGACCGAACCTCCATAAACCAGAATCGGTCTGCCTCTTCAAGCCGCCAACCATAAGCCCTACCTCATCTAACGTCTGCCCTAGCTTGATCGACCGACTCAAAATGCAAACATGCTGACCGAATAGCCTTCCTCCTGCCCTAGCCGAACTTCTACCGCAAGTAATCCCAAACCCCTTCTCAATTTTGAGCTCTTACCCACTGGTCCAGTCATGTACCCGACCCAAATCCTCGTCTACTCTTACTCGGCCTCTCTTGCTAATTAGTTTTACATGCTACCTTTTTTTGGTTATTTGTTATGTTAATTACAATTATAGTTATAATTATAATTTATTATTAAAGCTTAGTTGTATTAAAGTATATTATTTTTCAAAAAAAAGAAAACAAAAACAGAGACGGAGAGAAAGAAAATACCAAAAAAAGAAAATAAAGAAAAAAATGATAGATAAAAAAGAAGAAAAGAATTTCCTTAAAAAAAAGGAAAAGAGGAGTTTCATAAAAATGATGAAAAAAGGGAAATGTGGAGAAAATTAAAAAAAATACAAGCAGGGAGAGAGAGAGAGAGGAGGAAAGGAGTTTTGTGCATTGTCGTCATCATCGCTGTCACATATGTATAATTTTTCAAACTTTGAGAACATGTCCTCGGTACTTGTAGCGCGGTGAACAACCATACATACACACTTTTCTTAGCATGATGGGGGATGTTCATCACGGTGCTTGTGGGAAGGCAAGTAATCTCCAAAAAGTTTAGTTTTCAGTGTTTGTAGTGCGCCAAGGGGGCATATATGTATTGTGGGAGGGAACTTGATGTAGTGCTCACGGCAAGACAGATGATCCCTGTAAGCGATTTTCTTAGAATGCCAGGGCAAATATATAAGTACTCATATGCAGGGAAAAACTTCTTTTCCAAACAGGTGCTTTTGAAGACCCATGCATGCCTTCTTGGCATGGTGGGGACAAAGAAAACGATAGCAGTGTTGCTCGACACTGGTTGTGCACATCTTTCTTGACGTGGAGGCAGGTTATGGCTCTTGTAGGTTCCCTTAAATGGGGGAAATGTCGGGAGGCTGCCGAAATTCTATTCAAAAATGCACATGGAGTTGGATAACCAGGGGACTTTATTTGGACAATTAATTGAACATAAAATTAAACCTAAATCAAACTTGAATTCAAATCAAAATGATAATGAATGAAAATTGCAAATTGAACCAAAATGAATGTAATATAACATTCAAATTAAAGTTGCAATTTGTAAAAAAAAAAAACAAAGTATAAATTAGATGAAAAAGAACATATGCAAAATTTCAGATTTGCAAATACTACTTGTAGAGACGAATTATGGACAACACAATCATATTTCTTGCAACAACAATTAATCGAATCAATTGCGATGTATGTCATGCTTGCAAAGAATATGCCTCAAACATGCTCCAAAGTAAGCGAAGAAAGTTGGATGGGTGGAACACAAATGAATGAGAAGTGAGAGACACATGATGAAAGAGAAGCTTGTTTTGAATATAGTCCTTAGCAATTAACACAAAATTTATGATGAAGTCATCATGTTAATTGAAATATGAGCATACCCAAACAAATACTTTATGAACTACAAGCTTTTTTTAAAGACAATGATGGGTTTCCAATCAACATTGAGAGGTCATCAAAATACTTTAAACATTCACTCAATAAGAAGAAAAATATACGCATAAAGAGATGTCACCTGCACATTATCTTAAGCACGAACATGACGACTTCATGAGTGTAAAAGTTCATCTGCATAAGAGGGGAAGACTATGATGAACATGATAGTGTCCTCCAATTAATATCAAATATCGATGAGTATATCTTATATTACAAACAATAAAATAAAAAGGGGATTGTAATCTGCCGAAAGAATATGCTTGGGGAGATTATGATGAATATGAATTGCTTGTGGCCAATAAAAATCAACATGCATAAAGTGACAGATGACAAATGTAACACTCCTAGAAGTCAGCACGAATTTATAAATGAATGTACTGAATTAGATCATGAATGCACGCAATAATTTGTCAATTAACATGTATAAAGGGATTGGGGTCAAATGCAATAATTTACCAATAAATGCATATAATGAAGCCTGAAGTGTATACATTATAAATACAATGACATATTTGCAAGTGATGATTATCGGTATGCGGTGAATGTTGCAGTATTCGAGAATCAATACTGATCGACATATAAAGCACCTACAAAATGTTGTAGTAGGAGGAAATGAATATTATAGCATCCTCATAGTCAGCATCAAGATACAAACAAGTACACCGAGCTACATACTATAGGGGATTATGGAGGATAAATCTTCAATCAACACAAATAAGGAGCAATGAAACAAAATCAACTTAAAACATTTGCATAACTCATAAGCACCATGTAGGAAGAATTTTTTAGAAGTTTTCTAATCTACTAGAGATTCATTAAACTCAAAATGGAATGTGGTCCTCCTACAATCAACGTCAGTCAATATGTAAGTCAGCACATAAGTCTCTTTGTGAGACCAATTTTCAAGCAACACTGGTCCACTGTAAATGACATATACCATATATAAACATATATAATGTGGTTTACTGATGAATACGTCAATATGTTTATGAATGATGATGGTGGATAAGTTATGAATGAAATGACTCGCCAGTCAACATACGAGGATAAATTAGTGGCAAGCGTAGCTCAACCAACTCCCAATAGTAGTATGAAAGAATGTGTGTCGGCCTCTTATGAGAATGAGAAGACTGATGTGCAATGAACATGACAACCTGCTAGTCACTGTATATGAAGAGATTGGAGGAAAATATAACTTGATTGATAATCAACAATGACACACAAATGAACATATCAGTTTGCTTGGTAACAACAAAGTCCCCTGCAAACAAACAATTGCAACATGTAGTAAATGCAAGAATGTTCATGCAGAGAGTACATCAGTATCCTACAAATAGTATTAGAAGATCTACAGCACATACAACAATTCACATATGATGTCTAGTGACCTTTGGACATGTCTTTGACATACAAACTACTTTGACAAAATTTGCATAGCGCAATGCATCGCATATGGACAAAAACAACGAGCTCGTGATAGATGAAAGAAACTATACACGATAGCAGGAGATTCGTTGGGCATTATAATCCACCTACAAAAAGCATTAAGTAGTGTACAATAGTCTACCTATATGCAATGGGAAAATTACCATTTTATAATGCCACACCACTAGATCCGCAACATGTATATAAGCGGACAAAAGGCATGTATAAGCTCTCAAATAAAATATTTTGAACATTCAACTAATAGTTAATTACACAATCGAGCAGCAACAAATATTCTAAAAATGCCCCCTCACATGCATTGTAGTAATATATACACAAACATAAAGAAATGTATCTATAATCAAACACCCACATGGCCCCCGACAAGCATGTTGTGTTTACACATGTGACATATAGGGATATTATGTGGGTCAATAAAAGAACTCAAGTTTGAACCCGATTCTTCTACATGGACAGATAGGAGTTGACACGACTTGAACAATCAAGTGAATATACGATCACGATGTCGAGCAAAATATTCATTTTATAATTCATGTTAGGCCTTTAAGGCCCTTAACACATAAAATTCACCAACAAAATGCAATAACCCCATACACCTAAATGATGGCCATGTTGAATGTACATCTCAATCGGAGAGTTAATTATCAAATTTTCAAATGCCACACAAATGTCAATGAAATTCAATAACCCAAAACTCTAAAAAATATTAAAAACTTAAATATTTGAAATTGAAATGAACCATTAAAATACTTAAAGTAAAATTCATTTACCCTTCATAATAATTTGTCGATATGGACAAATTCAAATATTACTTCAGCTCATAAAGAGCTGGTGTCTGGTCAAGAATATCACTAGTATTCATTCTCAAATAATCTCCTTCTAATAAGAACATGGCACATCCTCTAACCGATAATTTTACCTCCAAATGGCACAGTAGGTAAATAATTATGACCAGGGCCCTCTAAACTGGGTTGTTTTCCTCCAAATGGCACCACTAAATTATGATCATTGATATTAAAAATCAATAATCAAGATTGAGATTGTGATTTTTGATGATAATAAAACATTATTATTGTAATTTTATTATTTATCCTAGTATATATTAAAAATTTCTATTTGTTTATATGTTTAATAATATTTTAGAGAAATCATATACTAGTCCAGATTGCTAAAGAGTTCAAGAGAAGGTTGATTAGCATTTCATGTAATAGAGTATGTATATCTTTATTTTTATTCCTTCTGTCTGATTAAGTGTGATTATAATTAGGTAATCATGCACAAACACATATGGGGAGTGTGATAATTTTTTTAAATTTATCGTACTATATGATATTTGATCATATTTATGATTTAGCATGTATTTTCCTCCAAAATATAGTTAATCAAATCATGGCTTGAATTTTTAAACTATTTATAGTGAAGTCATACATATGACTAACATAGTACAAAATTAGGTTTGTATCAAATCATGCCGAATGAATACATTTATTTTTAAACTATTCATATAATATCATATGAATTTATACATATGAATGACGTAGTATGAAATTAGGTTCTTATAAGATTGTACCGAATAAATACATTCAATTTTGAACCGTTCATACAGTATGATGTGAATTCATACAAATGATTGACAGAGTATGAAATTAGGTTCGTACCAGATCATACCAAGTGAACACATTCATTTTTGAATTATTTGTACAGTATGATGTGAATTTGTAAAACTGACTAACAGTATATGAAATTGAGTTCATCAAAGTTCAAACTAAATGAAGCCCTGATTTTTTGAACTGTTTGTATCAGACGATCCACGATAGTACAGTACGACCAAAGGACAATTCTCTTAAAAAATTTAGTTTTTGGATTATTTTTTTATATAAAGAGTCCTAAAAATTATTTTATAATCCTATACATTGAATTTCTCTTGAGAGGGACCATTGAGAGTGTTTGTGATAAATTTGGTGAGTGAAGAGTTAGAGATATATTGAAGGAGTTATGAGGGATTAATAATGCTGCCCAAAGTGAGGATCTCATTATCTTCTTCATGTTTCTATCCAACTTCTTTTGAGGCTCTTGAGAGAAGATCTTCAAGATTGGTTCAAGATTATTTGCCTTCACTAGAAGGTTGAAAAAGGACATGAAGGTAAGCTTCCATCACTTGGAGAGTGTAAAAGGAAACGGTATAACCTACCCCCGCCCCCCATCTTGGTTAACCTTGGGATAGTTCTATAAGCTCTAAAAACCTACACAAACTTTCAAGTGGTATTAGAGCCAATTATAAAAATTAAGGTTTTGAATATTTTTTAAAAAATGATCATGGATAACTTTGGAAACTTGAATACTATTGGAGGATATTCGATCACTAGACCACCTTTATTCGATAACATTCTATTTGAATTTTGTAAAACACATGTATACTTTTCTGCAATCACGATACTATCGCATTTAGATATTATTACAGGATGGTTGTACTAGACCTACTAAAATTATTGATGGTATTAGAATTGAAACACCATTTACTAAATAAACTTTAGAAAAATAAGAATAAGCACTGTTAAATGCAAAATATTTAAACAATTTTTTTGTTCTTTCAAATCTGAGGATTATATGTGTTTTTACTTGTAGAACTAGAAAAGAAATATGAGATAGACTTTTAATAACTTATGAAGGAATAAATAAGATAAAATAATTTAGGTTGGACATTGTATCACCTGACTATGAACTATTTTGCATGAAATTAAATGAGTCAATTTTTGATATGTATACGAGGTTTACTCAGATTATTACTTCATTGTATGCTTTAACTAGAGAACTTACAAATTCAAAAAAAGTTAATAAAATTTTATGTTGTTTACCTACTACTTATGATGCAAAGATAATTGTCATAATTGAGTCTAAAGATATGAATGTATATTATATTAATAATCTACTTGGATTACTTTTTACTTATGAGCAAGGAGTGAATCAAAGATAGATTGATATATGTAACAAAAAAAGAGAGAAATATAGCTTTGAAAGTTAATGATTCAGAGAGTGATCAATCAATGCCAAAGGATGAAGAAGATATTGCACTTAAGACTAAGTAATTCAAAAGATTTATTAAGGGAAAGCGACGAAGGTATCAACATTAAAATAAAGGTGTGTTCAATAAGAATTCAAAATTTACTAATAAAGTTATTTTTTAAGAATGAAGAAAGCTTAGACATATAAAGAGTGAATTCCCAAATCTCAAAGCTAATCCTAATAAGGAGAAAGTTGAGGAGAAAACCAATGTTAGAAAAAACATGAAAAGAATGCAAAGAGCTTTCTAGGCTGACTTAACTTAAGACTCTTAAGAATTAGAAGTAGAAGAGGAGGATAAAATTTTTTGCTTAATGGCAGATAAACTTGATCACTCAGATGAAGAAGAGGTATGTGATCTATCCTGCTATGAATTATTTGAAGTTTATGAGAAGATTCATAATGCATATTGAAAACTAAAAAAATTCCATGCCAACCTTAGTATCAAGTATTTGAATTTACAAAACTAGCATGAAAATCTTAGGAATGATCAGGCAACCATAGATAGCAATCACATGATTTTGCAAGATGAATTTAATGATTTGAATAAGAAGCACGAACTATTGAAAATGTCTAATATTGAGCTTGAAAATGGTTTTAAAAAATTTTTGATGAAACTGATCAAAGTGAACATGATTTGATGATTGAAATTCAATCTTGTAAAATGCAAATACGTATCTTCAAATAAAATTGAGAGCTTTTAAGAAAAATAAAATAGCTCTCACACTTTAATAATTTTATAATCCTAACTAAAAGAGAACAAGTTTGAAACCTAAGAAAAGATTTTATAGCTCACATAGATAAGTAAATTATTTTCCTGGTGTTAAATGTTTTTCATGTAGTATGTTAGGGCATATTTTCCATACTTGCACTATTTATAATAGAATACATTTAGTATGGAGACCTAAGATGCATCAATTATAGCATAACGAATATGTATATGGACTATCATTCTCAAGAGGTGAATCTAAATTTATTGGGGTTCCTAAGTTTAATATTTGATATTTTGTAGAAACACTCTTATACAAGCCTTTATAAGAGCATTTAATACCTAGATAGCGAATGTTCAAAAAATATGACTGGAGATTAAAATCAATTTATATTGCTCGAGGCTAGGACTATATGCAAACTGATACTTGGAGATTGTTGAGAGAGTTTCTACTTAGCTTTGAATGTTTTACATTCTTGCAACTTGTATGTTTTGATGATTCCAAATATTATTGTTTTGATTATTATTTTCGCCTAACATATTTTGGAAGAGTTGTTTTTGCTCTTGCGTGTACTAACATTTTAGAGAAATCATATTCAAAATTATTGAAGACTTCAAATCAAGATCTTCTTAGAATGTTTTATAACTTGGAGTCTGTATTTTTTCTTTTATTTGATTTTGAGAGAGTGTGATTGTAATTGAATAACTTGATACACACACACTAGGGGAGAGCTTTAAAATTCATAATTTTATAATATTGATCGTACAATATGAATCATGTTCGTACGGGACGATCTGGTTAGTTATACTCCCCAAAGAGTAATGAAACGAACAAAATGGGCAAAATTTTTTCTAAGTCTTGATCATCCAGACGAACTAAACCATTCATCCTAGGATGATGTACTCTATACTTATGCTTTGTACTATTCATCTAGACGATTTAACACATTCATCCCAGAATGATGTCCTCTAGACTTGTGCTCTTGAACCAATCATCCAGACGAACTAACCTATTCATCTCAAGATGATATCCTCTGGACTTGTGCTCTTGAACTAATCTTCTAGATGATCTAACTCATTCATCCCAGGATGATATCCTATGGACTTCTGCTCTTGAACTAATCATCCAGACGAACTAACCCATTCATCCTAGGATGATGTCCTCTAGACTTGTGCTCTTCAACTATTCATCCAGACGAACTAACCCATTCATCCCAGGATGATGTCCTCTGTTCTTTGAAATTATGGTCCATCCTGCATTTTCATTCCAACGAACCTTGAGAATAACTGTTCGTACCGGATGAACCATGTTCGTACGGGATAATGATCTAGTATGAAGGCAGATCGTACCAATGCACATTGAGTTATACGCAACAGTTTTTACACTATTTGTACATACAAAATAAGATCGTACAGGATGATCATAAACATGCAGATTTGAAAAATTGCAGTTTTTGGATGGTTTTTCATGTCTTTCTTATAAAAGGTTCACTTAAGACTATCATGAAATCTTTTTTTCATTTGGTCTTCGTGCATACTAATGGAAAATTGAAGGAGAGAGTGAGAGAGAGTGTTTGAAGGAGAGTTCTTACTACTAGAGCATGAAGAGTTCACTTGGTTACTCAAAGGTATGGATCTCTATTTGTTATTTGTTACTTCACTCTTTTCTCTTATCCTTCTAGATTTCTTGTGAGATGATCTTTCAAAGAGATCCAGTTCTCTGCCAACACTCGAGGAGTGTGAACAATTGAAGGTTCTCTACCTACACTTGGAGGGTATAAAAGGATGAAGGGTTCTCTACCTATACTTGGAGAGTGTGAAAGGATGAAGGGTTCTCTGCCTACACATGGAGAGTGTGAACAGCCGACGATTCTCTGCCGACACTTAGAGGGTGTAAAAGGATGACGGTTCTCTGCCACACTAGGTAGTGGGGAAGAGAGTTTTTGTGAAGGCTTCTCTGTCTTGCTGTGGGGGCAAAAAGGAGATACCATTGTGGTAATAATACAATACTTGAAGTGGGAGACTCCAGGGAGTGGATGTAGGTCATGTTTGACCGAACCAGTATAAATCTTGTGTCTTTTATTTTCCATTGCTTTTTATTTTCTTTCTTTTTTTGTTTTTATATGTGGTTGAAAAATCATTTTTGAAAATCAATAAATTTAAATTAGTTTAAGAGGAAATTTATTTAAATTACCAATTCACCCCCCCCCCCTCTTAGTTAGACATTGGGACATAAGCTTAGGTCTAACAACCTAATTCATAATTAATAAGTTTCAATAAGTGGTATCAGAGCTTTGTTTCAAAACTATAAGTTTAAACAACTTTTTGATTAACTACCATGGCAACATTTGGAAATCAAAACACACCTGAAGGATATTCAATCTCTAGACCTCCTTTTTTAATAATATCCCTTTTGATTTTTGGAAAACACGCATGTATATATTTTTACAGTCACTTGATTAACGCATGTGGATCTTAGTACAAGAAGGGCATACAAAACCAACTAGACTAATTGATGGAATTAGAGTAGAGACACCCTTTGCAGATTGAACTATAGAAGAATGTGACTTAGCACAACTAAACGTTAAATGCTTAAATATTCCTTTTGTGCACTTAAGTCAAAAGACTATATGTGGGTTTTCACTTGCAAGAGTGGAAAGGACATATTGGATAGACTTTGTGTAACATATAAAGGGACTAGTGAAGTTAAATAATCCAGACTTAATATCTTATTGTATGACTATGAACTATTTCGCATGAAATCCAATGAATCTATTTCTGACATGTACACAAGATTCACACAAATAGTCACTTCTTTGCATGCACTAGGTAAAGAATTAACAAATATTGAAATGGTAAATAAGATTATCTATTGATTGCCTACTTCTTATGATGCAAAAATTACTGTTATAATATAGTCTAAAGATTTAAATGTTTAATCTATTGATAATCTTCTCGGATCACTAATTGCTTACGAGCAAGGAGTGAGTCAAAGAAAAATTAATGTAGTTGAACAATGAAGGGAGAAGAACATAACAGTAAAAGTGGAGGAGTCAGAGAGTCATCTATCACAACCTGAGGATAAAGATGACATTGCACAAATGACTAGACAGTTAAGAAGCTTTTTGAAGAGGAAGCAAAAGAGACGCTAGCAATGGAATCAAGCTAAGTTTAATAGAAATGTTAAGATTTCAAATGATGTTATTTGCTATGAGTGCATAAAACTTGGACACAGTAAGTCAAAATGCCCAAAACTCAAAGCCACGCTAGCAAGGAGAAGGTAGAGGAGAAACCAACAGTGAAGAAGGACAAGAAGAAATTCTAAAGAGCTTTTTTGGTGAACTTAGCTTCAAACTCATTAGAGACTGAAAGGGAAGAGGAAGTCACCAATCTATGATTGATGGCCGATAATCTTGATCAGTCATATCAAGAATAGGTATGTGACTTGACTTACAATGAACTTTTAAAAGTATTTGAATGCATGCATGTTGCATATAGGAAGTTAAAAAAATGCATGCTAGTCTGATCTTAGAGTTACAAGAACTTCAAAGAGAACAAGAGATTCTTAGGAAAGATCATGATTTAATTGATAACAACCATATGAAATTACTTGATGTGTTCGACAATTTGAATAAGAACCATGAAAATTTAAAATCATCCTATGTAGAACTGGAAAAAGAATTTAATATTTTTAAGAATGAATCTGAGAGCAAAAATTATTGGATAAATTATACAACTTAGAATTTTGGAAGATATGAATACCCTTTACAAATTAAAGATAAAAGCTCTCGAGGATAATAGGATACCCCCAACACTTGAAGATTTTTCAAATCTTATTTTATATCCAAAATTTTTAAAACTTAGCAAGAAATATAATAATTAAAAAAATTTGAGAAATCCATTTCCTGGAGTTAAATGTTTTAATTGTGGCATGTTTGAACACATAGCACACACCTGTACTTTAGATAGAAAAACTCACTTGGTGTGGAAGCCTAAGATGTATAAAAATAGACATATCATATATGCATCTATTTATAAGTTGCCTAAAGGTGAACCCAAACTTGTTTGGGTTCCCAGGTCTAACATTTAAGGATTTTGCAGAATCGCTTTCACACAAGGCCTCGTGAGAGCATATGGTACCTGGACAGCGATTGCTTAAATCATATGACTAGAGATACTATATAATTCATATCGCTGGAAGCTAGGAGTGGAGGCGGGGTTACACTTGGAACACCACAAGGAAGGTAGTTAGGTCAGGTATGATTGAAAATCTTAAAAACTTTTTTATTAAGAATGTACTACTTGTAGAAGGCTTAAAGCATAATCTGTTAAGTATTAGTCAGCTATGTGATAAAGGATACTGTGTTAAATTTTTCCCTACTAGTTGTATATTAAGCCTAAATGGTAATGATATTTTGCATGGTATACGTGCAAACAATATCTATACGATAGATTTGATTTGTATCAAAACTCCTTCTGCTTTTAGTTTAAAAACTATGTCTGATGAGTCGTGGATTTGGCATAGGAGACTTTGTCACTCTAGCATAAAAAACCTTAGGAGGATTATCCAAAAGAACTTAATGAGAGATATACCAAAACTAGACTTTACTAAGGATCACCTTTGCGATGCATATCAATTAGGAAAATAGGTGAAGTCTACTTTTCATTCCAATACGGATCTTAGAACTAGTAAACCATTGGAGATTTTATATATGGATCTTTTTGGACTAGTTGAAACTGTAAGTCTAGGAGGGAAGGCATACTGATTGGTAATTATCGATGATTTCTCTAGATTCACATGGGTTAGAATTCTATATCATAAGAGTGAATCATTTGATAAATTTAGAAATTTTTTGACTTGGATTCAAAGAAAACTAGGATGCAAAATTTTGATAATTCAAAGTGGTCATGGAGGAGAATTTGAAAATAAAAAATTTGAAGATTTTTATAAGGAGAAGGGATTGATCACAATTTTTCAACACCTAAAACCCCTCAAAAGAATGGGGTAGTCGAAAGGAAAAATAGAATATTAATAGAAGTCGGTCGAGCCATGTTGGCAGAATACTCACTTCCTAAATATTTTTGGGCTTAGGCAGTTAGCACAACATGTTATGTTTTTAATAGGAAGAATGTTAGATTAAACTTGAATAAAATACCCTATGAATAACTAAAGGGGAGAACACCTAATTTGTCATATTTGTATGTTTTTAGATGTAAGGTGTTCATACATAACAATGGAAAATCTGCCTTAGAAAAATTTGATCTAAAATCAGATGAAGGAATTTTTATAGCATACTCAAGTGTTGGAAAATCTTATAGAGTATTCAATAAAAGAACTTTGGTAATTGAGGAGACCACATATGTTATATTTGATGAATCTGGAATTTTGAAAGAGTTGATTATTAAAGAGGATGACATAGAGATTAACTCCAAAAAGATTGAGAAAATAAATTTGGATAAAAATTTGAAGATAAAAAACTAGATGCCTAGAGATTTGAGATTTTTTAAAAATTACCGAAAGGAATTGATTATAAGTGAACCTAGTGAGAGTGTTAAGACTAGGCATGGACATAACAAATAAGTCAATCATTCAGCCTTTATTTTAATGATATAACGCATAAATATTGATCAAACACTTTCGGATGAATTTCAGATATTGGATATGCAAGAAAAATTAAATCAATTTGTAAGAAATGAAGTTTGGGAATTAACTGCAAGGCCAAAAGATCAAAGTATAGTTGGAACTAAGTGGGTATTTAAGAACAAAATGAATGACTCGAGAGTAGTCATTAGAAATAAGGCTAGATCGGTGGCTAAGGGGTATAATCAGATTGAAGGGATTGAATTTGAGGAGACTTTTTCCCCTGTAGCTAGACTTGAAGCAATTAAGGTTTTGTTAACCTTTGCCTATTTTAAAAGATTTAAATTATATCAAATGGATGTTAAAAGTGATTTTTTTAAATAGGGTGATTCAAGATGATGTTTATGTGGAACAACCTCCAGGCTTTAAAAATTCTAAACATCTAAATCATATTTTCAAATTAAAAAAAATAATTATATGGATTGAAATAGGCACCTATGGCTTGGTATGAGAGGTTGAGCACCTTCCTACTTGAGATATCTTTTGAGAAAAGAAGTGTGGACATAGTTCTCTTTTTGAAGAAATTGGGAGATTATATACTCATTGTACAAATTTATGTTCATGATATCATCGTTGGATCAATAAATAAAAATTTTTGTGATAATGTTTCAAAAATAATGAGTAGTGAATTTGAGATGAGTCTAAAGGGAGATTTAAGTTACTTTCTAAGTTTTAGGATTAAGCAAATTAAGGAAGGTACATTTCTTAATCAGTCAAAATATGTTAAGGACATCCTCAAAAAGTATGAAATAGATAATTCTAAACCAATTAGTACACCTATGAGTTCCTCAGTTCAATTGGATAAGGACCCTAAGGAAAAATCTATTGATCAAAAGAAATTTAGGGGAATAATTAAATCTTTTCTTTACTTGACAGCTAGCTGACCCGATATCATGTTTAGTGTTTGTTTATGTGTTAGATTTCAATCAGATCCAAAAGAATCACATTTGATAGCAGTAAAAAGGATTTTAAGATATCCCTTGGGAACTCAGAACTTAGGAATTTGGTATCCTAAGTTTAGCTCTTCATTTGAAATAATTGGATATTCATATTCAAACTTTATAGGTTGTAGGGTTGATAGAAAGAGCACTTTTGAAACATATCAATTTATTAGAAATTCTTTAGTATCTTGGTCCAGTAGAAAATAGAATTTCGTAGCCCTATCTACTGCTGAAGCTGAATACATAGCCTTAGAAAGTTGTGTGGCACAAGTACTTTGATTGAAATAACAGTTGATTGATTTAAGATTAACAATAGGCATTATTCCCATTTATTGTGATAACACTAGTGCTATTTGTATTTCTAAAAATCCTATTCAACATTCAAGAACCAAACATATAGACATCAGGCATTATTTCATAAGGGATCATGGATCCAAAGGTAAAATTCAACTCAATCATGTTTCAACTGAAAATTAACTTATATATATTTTTACAAAACCACTAGCCTTTGATACTTTCAGTACATTAAGAACAATACTTAGTGTGATTGATTTAAATATTTAAATCAAGATTTCTACAACATTGATATGTTTTTTGTTAGTGTTCTTTGGTTTTATGATTTTTTATATGTGTTTTTTAGTTATTATTCGTGTTTGCTTTTATAATCTCTTGTCTGTTTTTTTTAGGTATTATCACATCAAAATTCATGCTTTTGAGCAATGGTATAAAAATTTCTAAATGTGACATTTGTCTATATGAAAATATCTTCATACAGTATGAATTATGTAGCATATTAATTGTTGAAGTTGAACAGTTTGCATGCAATTTTTAAGTTTTTTCATTAACACTCGTCTGTACGATCCACAGATCATCCGGACGATGTGTATGCATTCATTATACGCATGTAGATAGTTATACGAATAAGATCAGTTTTTATTTTTTTTATCGTACGTACGAATATGTGGCATTTCTATGTGAGGGACGTTTCAAATCGTCATAAAAATGATCTTAAATAATGGATCATCCAGGACGAACACTTGTTCGTCTGTACGATCATTTTGGTCAAAAGTCTGTACGAAAGGATGCCTCGTAACTTGCATGTTTATGAAAAGCCGTTTCATTTTTGGACTTATTCATTCGTATATATAAAAAAAATTTTTATACGTACGAACCCTATATCGTACAGGACAAAATTATTTTCGTACGTATGAAAGTTCATTTTTTCTTTAAATTGAAAGGGTTTAGGACTCGAACTTCATTCTCTTTAAAATCCCTTTCAATCTTCTATTCCTTTTGATCTTTTCTATAGCGAGTTCAAGCAAGAGATTTAGGCATGCTAAAGAACTGACTAGGGGTCCCTCCTCTAGAAATCTAGGAGAAAACTTTCTGTCTAAAGAAAATGAAGAGTCTTTTCTTAGGTTCGTATTCGCAAAAATCACTCCCTCTAGAGTCCTTCTCCAGGAACAACTTACTATTAAAGTAATTGACCTTTTGCTTCTACCCAGTTTGCTCTTATTTTGACTCTAATCCACCTCTATAACAAGGAAACTTTTCACTACTTTCTTGCAAACATGTCTTTTAATTTTGACCAGAGTGTGATTAGATCTTATGTTTTTAAGAAGAGGGTTGAAATAATAAAGGAGGATTTAAGGATATTTTTAAATTTAAGGACTCAAGGGATTATAGCCCATACTTTCACCTCTTCCTTCAACTATGACTGGACTACAATAAATAAAGTTATTAGAGGGATTAGAGGGGTAGGACATATGCCTAAGGTGGCCTCTCTTAACCGAAATGACCGAATCATCTAGTATGTTCTTCCTACTTCCATTATTCCTAAAGCTAGTGATCGAGTGAATATTACACCTCTTTTTTCTACCGTGACATATCTGATTATGACTAATCAACCTATAAATGAAGCTCAACTGATTAGTGACTATATGTATGGACTTTCTGAGATTGGCCATGTCTCTCACAAGAGAAAGAAGATTATAGCCTTAGGACATCTTGTGACATATATTTTGGAAAAGAAATATGAACTAGTTCATCCTTTTCAAAATCTAGAGGAGCTTGTCTACTACAATGATGGATCATTCTGAGCTATCTTTAATAAAGATGCTCATTTTGAAAGTAGTGACTCTGAGAAAGAAAGGAGAAGACATCCACCTTCACATGCTGGTAGTCAAAATGTTTAGTATATGGTATAGTGATTTGATGTCTTGAGAGCCACTTTGATCAACGTTTTGATCAGATTGAAACTCATCTTCAGTAGCAGGACTATCAATATCAACAGGATATATGTTGGCTTAGAGGTCAAATTGAATCAGTCAACACGAATTTAGCTATGATTAATAGTTATTATAATATATTCAACCAAGCACCTCCTCCATATCAGGGTCCCTCTGAGTGATGAATGTACTTCTTTTATGATTCTCTCTACCATATGTGATGTGATGTGATTGTTGTTTTTTTATGTTTTTATGTTTTATGTGATGTGAGGTTCAGTGATTTTTTTTATTGTTATGTTTTATGTGTTATGAATATATGTATTTTGATATCATTCATGCTCAATATAATATCATTCTCTATGATATCAATAAAAATTATCCTGTCTTATTTTTTGTGTTTTTTTATCTCTTTTAGAAATATATGTTAGTCTATATGATTATTCTTAAAATATTGATCTAACAAGTGCTATATTTTGAAATGCAATACAAAATTGAATTAATTAGAAAATCAAAATTTTCAAAAAATTTAAGTTGTGTTATAACTCGATCTAGTTATGGATATCAATCTCATGTCTCTTGTTAGACTAACATAATTTTAATATTATTATTATTATTTTGATACTTTCTTATTTTTATTTCTCTTTTCAATATAAATATTATTGTACTAGAAATTTTTGAGATTTTAGATTATTGATTCTGGAAAGATCAAGTAAACACATGAAAATATACAAATGTACATAAAAAAGAATGTGCAATGGTTCGCAAATTGAAAAAGAGGCACAAAATTAGCCCACAAATAAAAAGATGCACAAAGTGTGACACAAATATTGAAAAGATGCGCAAAGCGCTACAAGTATACGTTCTTTTCTCAATCTTTTAATCTTAAAATTTAAATTAATCTCCTGTTCAATTTTATTTTGTATTGAAATATGAAATATACAAATTTTACATTCATTTACTTTGCAATGATTTTGCTTATCTCATTATCTAAACTTAATCATGATTTTGATTTTTTTTTTCTTGTTTATATTATATATATACTTAAATCATATGAATCTTTCTATTTCTCTAATGACATTTATCTTTTTTATTGCAAATATAACTCAATCTCTTTATGGATCAATTATCAAAGGCTTTTCATATGACTCCTTACATTTATGTATTTGTTCATTTCTTCTTTTCTTTTTGCTGTTGTAAAAAAGGGAGAGAAATATTGTTTGACATTTGTGTGTTGTTTGTGTATTTGTGTTTCTTGTATGTTATTCATATTTTTATGTTTTTATTCCTTTTTTTTGTTTCAATGGTTTAGTGTTACTATTTTTATGTGTGAAAAACTTTAAAATTAAAAAATATGATTAGTTCAATAATAATTCCCCTTATTCTCACATGCTTATTCATTCAGGAGGAGTTTAGAAGAAATTCAAATTTATATAAACGATAATTGTTTTGTCATTATCAAAAAGGGGGAGTTTGTTGAGAGAGTTGCTATTTAGCTTTGAATGTTTTACATTCTTGCAACTTGTATGTTTTGATGATTCCAAATATTATTGTTTTGATTATTATTTTCTCCTAATATATTTTGGAAGAGTTGTACTAACATTTTGGGAAATCATACTCAAAATTATTGAAGACTTCAAATCAAGATCTGCTTAGAATATTTTGTAACTTGGAGTCTGTATTTTTTTTTATTTAAGTTAGAGAGAGTTTGATTGTAATAGAGTTACTTAGCACACACATACACACTGGGGGAGAGCTTTAAAATTCATAATTTTATAATACTGATTGTACAATACAAATTATGTTCGTACGGGACGATCTGGTCAGTTATACTCCCTAAAGAGCAATAGAACGAACATAACGGGCAAAAATGTTTCTAAGTCATGATCGTCCATATGAACTAAACCATTCATCCCAGGACGATGTTCTCTAGACTTGTGCTTTGAATTATTCATCCAGACGATTTAACACATTCGTCCCAAGACGATATCCTCTGGACTTGTGCTTTTGAACTAATCATCTAGACAAACTAACCCATTCATCCCAGGATGATGTCCTTTGGATTTGTGCTCTTAAACAAATCATCCAAATAAACTAACCTATTCATCCCAGGATGATGTCCTCTAGACTTTAGCTCTTGAACTATTCATCCAGATGAACTAACCCATTCGTCCCAGGATGATGTCCTCTAGAATTGTGCTCTTGAACTATTCATCCAGATGAACTAACCCATTCACCCCAAGATGATGTCTACTGTTCTTTGAAATTATGGTCCATCCTGTATTTTTGTTCAAATGAACCTTAAGAATAATTGTTTGTACCGGACGAACCTTGTTCGTATGGGATGATGATCGGGTATGATGAAAGTTCGTAAAAATGTACATTGAGTTAGTACGTAATAATTTTTACACTATTCATACGTACGAAATGAGATCGTACGGGATGATCATAAACGTACAAATTTGAAAAATTATAACTTTTGGACGGTTTTTCGTGTCTTTCTTATAAAAGGTCCACTTAAGACTATCATAAAATCTTTTTTTCATTTGATCTTTGTTCATATAAAGGGAAATTGAAAGAGAGAGGGAGAGAGAGTATTTGAAGGAGAGTTCTTACTACTGGAGCGTGAAGTGTTCACTTAGTTTCTCAAAGGTAAGGATATCTATTTGTTATTTATTACTTCACTTTTTTCTCTTGTCCTTCTAGATTTCTTGTTAGAAGATCTTTTAAGGATATCCGCTTCTCTGCCGACACTTAAGGAGTGTGAACATCCAAAGGTTCTCTGCCTACACTTGGAGAGTGTAAAAGGATGAAGGATTCTCTTCCTACACTTGGAGAGTGTGAAAGGATGAAGGGTTCTCTGCCTACACTTCAAGAGTGTAAACAACAGATGGTTCTCTGCCGACATTTGGAGGACATAAAAGGATAATGGTTCTTTGTCGCACCGAGTAGTGGTAGAAGAGAGTTTTTGTTAAGGCTTCTTCGCCTTTTTGTGGGGGCAAAAGGAGAGACATTTGTGGTAATAGTGTAATACCTGAAGTGGGAGACTTCAGGGAGTGCATGTAAGTCGTGTTTGACCGAACCACTATAAATCTTGTATCTTTTATTTTCCACTACTTTTATTTTCTTTCTATTTTTATTTCTATTTATGGTTGAAAAATTATTTTTAAAAATTACTAAATTTAAATCAATTTAAGAGGAAATTTTTTAAATTACCAATTCACCCCCCCCCCCCCCCCCCCTCTTGGTTAGTCATTGGGACATAAGCTTAGGTCTAACAACCTAATTCATAATTAATAAGTTTCAATAGAGATAAAACCATTATGAGAGTGGTATGTTCAGTTATGATTGATAACATGAAAATTTTTTTGATTGAAAATATTTTATTAGTTGAATGCTTAGAATATAATTTGCTAAGTATTAGTCTGCTTTGTGATAAGGGTTTTATCATAAATGTTTTGTATATAAGCTGCATTATAAGATAAAATGGAGTTGATATATTGTATGGAGATAGGATAAATAATGTTTACATGCTTATTTAAATTTTATTAAATCTTCTAATACTTCTTATCGAAAAATTATTATTGATGAATCTTGGTTATGCCATAAAAGACTATCATGCAAGCATGAAAAATCTTAGGAAGATTATCCAAAAGGAATTGGTTAGAGGAATATCTAAATTAGACATCACTAAGGATCGCTTGTGTGATGTGTGTTAATTAGAAAAACAAGTCAAATAATCCTTTCATTTAATTAAAGATATTAGAACTAGCAAACCCTTAGAAGTCCTTCATATGGATCTCTTTGAACCTGTTAGCACTATAAGTCTTGGAGAGAAAGTTTTTGGGTATGTAATTATTGATGATTATTCTAGGTTCACTTGATTTAGATTCTTATCACATAAGAGTGAATTATTTGATGAATTTAGAAATTTTTCTACTTGAATTCAGAGGAAGTTAGGTTTTGAAATTCTTATAATTTATAGTAACCACAGTGGAGAATTTGAAAATAAAAAATTTGAAGTTTTTTATAAATAGCAAGGGATAGATCACAACTTTTCAGCTCCTAAAACCCCTCAATAAAATGGATTTATTGAAAAAAAGAACAAAATTTTGGTAGAAGCTATTAGAGACAAGTTAGCTAAATATTTACTTCCTAAATATTTTTGGGCTGAAGCAATTAATATACACTATTATGTTTTGAATAAGATAAACATTATATCAAAGTTTAATAAGACACCCTTAAAACTTCTTAAGGGTAAGACACTCAACCTCTTATATCTACATGTCTTTGGATGTAAAGTGTTTATTTATAACAATGGGAAAACCCTTTGAGAAAAATTTGATCATAAATCTGATGAGGAAATTTTTCTAGGATATTCAAGTGATGGTAAATCCTATAGCCTTTAACAAAAGGACTTTGGTAGTATAGGAGATCACTAATATAATTTTTGATTAATATAATATTTCTAGGGCATCTAGGTTGGAAGAAGAAGATGTTCAAGAAAATACCCAAGGAATTGAAAATGCAAATCTTGAAGAAATGGTTGGAATATAAAATAAAATGCCTAGAGAATGAATATATTCTAAAAGTTAGACTAAAGAAATAATTTTAGGAGATTCGAGTGAAGGTGTTAGGACTAGGCATGGACTTAACAAAGAAGTGAACCACTCAGCATTTATTTCAATGATTGAAGCCACTAATTTAAATCGAGCACTTTCTGATAAATATTATATTCTAGCTATATAAGAAGAGTTGAATCAATATACTAAAAATGATGTTTGGGAGTTGATAGAATAACCTAAAAATCAAAGTCTTATTGGAACTAAGTGGTGTTTCAAAAATAAAATGAATGATTTAGGTGTAGTGTGTTAAGAGAGTTTCTATTTGCATGTTTTAAATTCTTGCAACTTATATTATTTTAATGATTTCAAATATTATTGTTTTATGTATAGATATCTCCTAACACTTTTTGGAAGATTTGTTTTTGCTCTAGTGTGTACTAACATTTCAACAAAATCAACTCCAAACTATGTAAACTTCAAATCAAATTCAGCATCCAATCATTTGTAAATTAAAAGCTTTAAAAATGATTTTGAATTGAGAGGGAGTGATTGTAATTGAGTGAATATTCACAACACACACATATGGGGGAATAATTTTTGTGAATAAATCGTACGGGACAAACATAGTTCGTACGAGACAATCATGTCAATTAACTCCTCGGAAGAACAATGGATCGAAAAAACAGGGAGAAAATTTTTCTAAGTCCTATTCGTCCGGACAAATTTAATATTCATCCCGGGATGAACGCCTCTGGATTCTCACTTTGCATTGTTCGTCCAGACAAAATGCATGGTTCGTCTCTAGACGAGATTCTCTGTTTAAAATCATCCAGGATGAAATTTACCCTTCGTCCCTGGACGAAACTCTCTATTTAAAATCATCCATGATGAAACTTGTTCATCCCAGGACGAACCAAACCGTCTTACCTCAATTGGTTACGTCCTACAGGAATTTGGAAATCGACCTATGGAATAACTGTTTCGTACCTGAAGAACCTAGTTCGTACGGAACGATGATCGTGTACGAACATAGTTCATACCAATATACATTAGGATCATTTCTGACACTTTAAGTAAAATTGTCCGGGACAATCCACGATCGTACGGGACGATCCACTGCGTATAAAATTGAGAATTTGCAGTTTTTGGGCAGTTTTCTTGTCTTTCCTATATATAGTCCAAATTACACTGCCACCAAATCTTTTTGGTCATTGATCTTTGTGCTTATTGAAAGAAGACTCAAGGAGAGAGTGAGAGAGAGCTAGCATTCATAGAAGGATTTCTTCCACTGGAGCATGAAGGCTTTACTTGATGTTCAAAGGTAAGATTTCCTACTTGTGATTTGAGATTACTTCACTCTTTTCTTTCTTCTTTCTAGATTTCTTATGAGGAGATCTATCAAGGAGATCGGGTTCTCTGCCCACACTAGGAGAGTGTGAAAGGATCAAGGGTTCTCTTTCCACACTAAGAGAGTGTGAAAGGATGAAGGGTTCTCTACCCACACTAGGAGAGTGTGAAAGGACAGATGGTTCTCTGCCAACACTGAGGATAGTATAAAACAACAACAGTTCTCTACCGCACCGGGTAGTGGTGGAAAGAGTGTTTGTAAAGGCTTCTCCGCCTTGCTGTGGGTGCAAAAGGAGAGACACTATTGATATTAGTGTAATACTCAGAGGGTGCCTCTAGGGACTGAATGTAGGACTGGTTTAGACCGAACCACTATAAATCTTGTGTCGTTTATTTTTATTATTTTTTATTTTTCGTATTTTACTATTTAAAAAGTTATGGTTGAAAAATGTTTTATAAAAATTCATTAAAATTTATTTTCGGTTCAACTCATCTAAAAGAGGGATAATTTTTAACTACTAATTCACCCTCCCCTCTTGATAGCCATGGGACATTAACTTAGGTTTAACAACTTATTCACTAGACTCAATAAGTGGTATCAGAGCTTTATTTCAAAATCATAAGTTTAAATTACTTTTTGATTAATGTAGATTGCTACATTTGGAAACTAAAATACACTCGAGGGTTACTCTATTACTAGACCTCCACTGTTTGATAATATACCATTTGATTTTTGGAAAACACGTATGTCTACTTTATTACAGTCACTTGATTATCGTATGTGAATCTTAGTCCATGAAGGATATACAAAACCAACAAGATTAGTTGATGGAGTTAGAGTTGAAACACCTTTTGCAGACTGGACTGTAGAAGAACGTGACTTAGCACAACTAAACACTAAATGTTTGAATAATTTATTTTGTGCTTTAAAATTTGAAGACTACATGCGGGTTTCCACTTGCAAAAGTGGAAATGACATATGGGATAGACTTTGTATAACATATGAGGGGAATAATGAGGTTAAACAATCTAGACTTAATATCGTATTGCATGATTATGAACTGTTTCGCATGAAACCTAACTAATCCATTTCTGATATGTACACAAGATTTACTCAAATAGTCACCTCTTTGCATGCACTTGGTAGGGAACTAACGAATGCTAAAATGGTTAATAAGATTATTTGTTGTTTACCTACTACTTATGATGCTAAATTTATTGTAATTACAGAGTCTAAAGATCTAAACATTTATTCAATTGACGATCTTCTTGGTTCACTTATTGCTTATAAGCAAGGAGTTAGCCAAAGAAAGATTGATGCAGGTGAACCACGAAAGGAAAAGAACATAGCACTAAAAGTGGAAGAGTCTGAGTGTGAACACTCACAACCTGAGGATGAAGACAACATTGTATTAATGACTAGACAATTCAGAAGCTTTCTAAAGAGGAAGCAGAAGAGACGCCAGCAATGGAATAGAGGTAAATTTAATAGAAATGGAAATGTTTTTAATGTTGTAATTTGCTATGAATGCAGGAAACCTGATCATATCAAGACTGATTGCCCAAAACTCAAAGCTACTCCTAGCAAGGAGAAGGTAGAGGAGAAACCAACTGTAAAGAAGGGCAAGAAGAAGTTTCAAAGAGCTTTCTGGGCGGACTCAACTCAATCTTCTTGGTTTACTTATTGCGAAATAAAGTTTAGGAATTAACTTTAAGGCCAAAAGATCAAAGTGTTGTTGGAACTAAGTGGGTATTCAAAAATAAAATGAATGACTCAGAAGTAGTCATTAGAAATAAGGCTAGATTAGTTGCTAAGAGGTATAATCAGATTGAAGGGATTGATTTTGAACAAACTTTTTCCCCTGTAGCTAGACTTGAAGCAATTAGGGTTTTGCTAGCCTTAGCCTGTTTTAAAGGATTCAAATTATATCAAATGGATGTGAAAAGTGCCTTCTTAAATGGGGTAATTGAAGAAGATGTTTTTGTAGAACAATCACCAGGTTTTGAAAATTCAAAATACCCAAATCATGTTTTCAAATTGAAAAAGGCATTATATGGATTAAAACAGTCACCTAGGGCTTAGTATGAGAGGTTGAGCACCTTCCTACTTGAAAGATCTTTTGAAAAAGGAAGTGTTGATACAACTCTCTTTTTGAAAAAAATTTGGAAAAGATATACTCATTTTTCAAATTTATGTGGATGATATCATTTTTGGATCTTCAAATAAAAATCTTTGTGATGATTTTTCTAAAACAATGAGTAGTGAATTTGAGATGAGTCTAATGGGAGACTTAAGTTACTTTCTAGGCTTTAGCATTAAGTAACTTGAGGAAGGAACATTTCTTAACCAATCTAAATATGTTTAGGACATCCTCAAAAAATACGAAATGGACAATGCTAAACCTGTTAGTACACCAATGAGTTCCTCAGTTCAGTTGGATAAGGACCTTAAGGGAAAATATGTTGATCAAAAGAAATTTAGAGGGATTATTGAATCTTTACTTTACTTGACTGTTAGCCGACCCGATATCATGTTTAGTGTTTGTTTGTGTGCTAGATTTCAATCAGATCCAAAAAAATCACATTTGACAGCAGTAAAAAGGATTTTAAGATATCTGTTAGGAACTTAGAACTTAGGATTTGGTATCCTAAGTTTAGCTCTTCATTTGAAATTATTGGTTATTCAGATTCTGACTTTGCAGGCTATAGAGTGGATAGAAAAAGCACTTCTGGAACATATCAGTTCATTAGAAATTCATTAGTTTCATGGTCTAGTAGAAAACAAAATTCAGTGGCTCTATCTACTACTGAAGCTGAATATATTGCTTTAGGAAGTTGTGTGGCAAAAGTACTTTGGTTAAAAAAATAGTTGATTTATTGAGGATGGTCTATAGGCATTATTCCTATTTATTTAGATAACACTAGTGCTATTTGCATTTTTAAAAATCCTATTCAACATTCAAAAACCAAACATATAGACATAAGGCATCATTTCATAAGGGATCATGTGTCCAAAGGGGAAATTGAACTCACTCATGTTTTTACTGAAAATCAACTTGCAGACATTTTTGCAAAACCATTAGCCTTTAATACTTTCAGTGCATTAATAACAAGGCTTGGTGTGATTGATTTGAATGCTTAAATAAAAATATTTTCTGCAACATTGTTATTTTTTTGTTAATGTTTTTGTGTCTGTTATTTTGTTGTTGTTGTGTTTCTTAATTTTTATTTGTGTGAATGATTTCATTTTGTTTTGTTTTTGAATTTTTTTTATCATCGTCTGGGACGAAATCGTTTTGTACGGGACGATTTTTGTAGTATGACAAACTGTGTGATTTTGAACCATTTTAAGAGCAATTTTAATGTAATTCGTCTGTACGATCATCACGATCGTCCAGGATGAAATATTTTTCAAACGACGTGATGAGTGAATGAAGCAGTTGAATGGATAAGATAGTTTTTAATATGAACTTCGTCTGTACGAACCTTTGGTTCGTCTAGACTAACACATGTCGGTTCATAGCGGGGGACGATATTCAACTGCCATTAAAACGAATTGAATTTATGATCGTTCGATTGAACACATGTTCGTCTGTACGATCATTTTGGTCAAAAGTCTATACAAAAGGAAGCTTCATAACTTGTGTGTTTATGAAAAGTCGTTTCTTTTTTGACACATTCGTTCGTCTATACGAAATTTGTTCGTACGGGACAAATCTAATTCGTACGGGATGAAAGAAATTTCGTCTGTTACGGACAGTCATTTTTTCATAAATTGACGTCATTTTTTAACTGAACAGTCACTTTCGTTTGTCCGTACAAACAAGGCTTGGTGTGATTGATTTATATGCTTAAATAAAAATATTTTCTGCAACATTGTTATTTTTTTTTGTTAATGTTTTTGTGTTTGTTATTTTGTTGTTGTTGTGTTTCTTAATTTTGATTTGTGTGAATGATTTCATTTTGTTTTGTTTTTGAATTTTTTTTTATCATCATCTGGGATGAAATCGTTTCGTACGGGACGATTTGTGTAGTAAGACAAACTGTGTGATTTTGAACCATTTTAAGAGCAATGTTAATGTAATTCGTCTGTACGATCGTCACGATCATCCAGGATGAAATATTTTTCAAACGATGTGACGAGTGAATGAAGCTGTTGAATGGATAAGACAATTTTTAATATGAACTTCATCTGTACGAACCTTTGGTTCATCCAGACTAACACATGTCAGTTCATAGCGGGGGACGATATTCAACTGCCATTAAAACGAATTGAATTTCTGATCGTTTGGACGAACACGTGTTCGTCTGTACGATTATTTTGGTCAAAAGTCTTTACGAAAGGATGCTTCGTAAGTTGTGTGTTTACGAAAAGCCGTTTCTTTTTTGACACATTCGTTCATCCCTATGAAATTTGTTCGGACGGGACGAATCTAATTCATACGGGACGAAAGAAATTTTGTCTGGTACGAACAGTCATTTTTCCATAAATTGAAGGCATTTTTTAACTGAACATTCACTTTCACTCATTTCTTTCAAACCTTTCTTCTCTTAAGATCTTTCAATGGCCAGTTCTAGCAAGCGCCAAAAGTCTTTGACTAAGGGTCCACCAAGAAACACATCTGAAAATTTCCTTTCTAAAGCCAATGAAGAATCCTATGCTAGGTTTGTCTCCGCGAAAATTACCCCATCTAGAGTACTCCTATAGGAAGAATTAACTTTTAAGGTAATGCACTTGTTTACCTCTACTCAATTTGGTTTAATCCTCACCTTAGTACACTTCTACAACAAAGAAACCTTTCATTATTTTTTTGCGAACATGTCTTTCAACTCCGACCATCTGTCATCAGTTCCTTTATTTTTAAAAAGAAAATTGAAATCACCAAGGCTGACCTTGGTATCTTCCTAAACTTAAGGACTAAAGGATTAAGAGCACACACCTTAACCTCCACAAATTTTAATTTGACTGAAGTTAATCGAGTGATTAGAGGAGTAAACTTTAAGGATCATTTACCTAAGGTAGCAACTTTAGTTCGTGATACCTGTATCATCCAACACGTACTTAGAACTTTTATTATACCTAAAGCTGGTGATAGAGTCAATATCACTCCTCTTCTTTTTATTGTTACCATCTTGATAATGACCAGACAATCTATAGATGAGGCCCAACTCCTAATTAACTATATTTATGGCCTTTCTAAAATTGGTCATGTTGATCATAAAAGAAAGAAGAACATAGCATTAGGACATCTAATTGACTATATTTTGGAAAAGAAGTATGATTTGATTCATCCATAATAAGATTTTGAAGAACCACTCTACTACAACGATGCATCCTTTAGAGCAATCTTCAATAAGGAACAGCCTAGCAAAACTCATATTGTTCTGAGTGAAACAGAAGAAGAGTCTGAACCTACATCTGCTACTGAACCAAATTATCAGAATTTGGTTCAAAGATTTGACAATTTAGAGGCTCATTTTGATCAAAGGTTTGATCAAATTGAAACTAATTTACAACAGCAGGATATTCAGTACAATCAAGATATGGGATTTATGCGTGATCAGATAAATAACATAAATATCAACATGCTTATGATGAGTAGTTACTTCAACTTCTTTGGTGCAACACCACCACCTCCTTCTCCAGATCAGGGTCCATCTGAATGATTGTTGTGTTTGTTCTGTGTTTCTTTGTAGTTCATGTGTTAAGTGATTTTTTTTAGATTGTTGTATTTTCCTTGTTTTAGTTATGTTATTATTGATATCTAGGACTTAAAATTGTAATATCTTCATTTGATATCAATATATGTTCCAATGTTTTGTTGTTTAATTATTTTTGAAATGTGTGTTAGACTTTATGACATTCATTATTTTTTTTTAATCTTAATAGTGATTTAACCTAAATTGTAAATTAAAATTAATTTCATTAGAAAATCTAATAATTCTAAATTTAAGTGATGCTTATAACTTGATATTATTAGGATTTTCAATTCCATGTCTCTTACTTAGACTACATTATCTTTAATATCATTATTGTAATTTAGATGTTTTTTTATTTTGTATTTCTCTTTTCAAATCGTATTTATGCACTTAGAAAAATTTGAAATTTTAGATTATTGATTTTGAAAAGAATTCAATTACTCTTGAAAATTGTACAAATGTACAAAAAAATTGGTATCAAAAGAATTGCACAAAAAGTTTGCAATAAGAAAAAGAAGCACAAAATAAGCCCAAAGTAAAAAGATGCACAAAAAAAAGTGCCATAAAATTAAAAAAGATGCGCAAAGCGCCACATGTGGTAGTTACTTCTTTCCAGACTCTTTTAATCTCTTAATTCAAATTGATGTTATGTTTATTTATAATTGACATTGAAATTTGAAATATAAAATTTTTTATTCATCTTTAGTACAATAATTTTCTTTATCTTAATGTCTAAATTGACTCATGCCTTTGGTAAACTCTTTTTATTATCTATGTTATATCACTTCTTAAATTATATGAAATTCTATGATTTCTCTAATATTTTAATTTTATTTGCATACCTTATTTCAATCACTTTCAAGATTAAATTATCAAATGAATTTCATACTGCTGCTTACATTTCAAGACTTCTTTTCTTCTTCTCTTTTTTGATGTTGTCAAAAAGGAGGAGAAATTGTTTGTTTGTTTTTTATAATCCTTTTCATTTATGTTTGTCATTATTATAATTGTATGTTTTGTATGTTTCTTGTTTTGTATAAAAATTTTGAAAAATAAAAATTTTGAATTTATGCCTCCTTATTTTTTCATGTATTCATCAATTCAGGGGGAGTTTAGGAGATTCTTAGAATTTAAAATCCTATAAACAATAATTGTTTTGCCATCATCAAAAAGGGAGAGATTGTTAAGAGAGTTGCTATTTGCATGTTTTACATTCTTGCAACTTGTATTATTTTGATGATTTCAAATATTATTGTTTTATGTATAGATATCTCCTAACACTTTTTGGAAGATTTGTTTTTTTCTCTAGTGTGTACTAACATTTCAGCAAAATCAACTCCAAACTATGAAGACTTCAAATCAAATTCAGCATCCAATCATTTGTAAATTAAAAGCTTTAAAAATGTTTTTGAATTGAGAGGGAGTGATTGTAATTGAGTGAATATTCACAACACACACATATGGGGGAATAATTTTTGTGAACTGATCGTATGGGATGAACATAGTTTGATCATGTCAATTAACCCCTTGAAAGAGAAATGGATCGAACAGGCAGGGAGAAAATTTTTCTAAGTCCTATTCATCCGGACAAATTTAATATTCATCCCGGGACGAACGCCTCTGGATTCTCACTTTGCATTGTTCATCCAGACGAAATGCATGGTTCGTCTCTGGAAGAGATTCTCGGTTTAAAATTGTCCAGGATGAAATTTACCCTTCAGCCCTGGATGAAGCTCTCTGTTTAAAATCGTCCAGGATGAAACTTGTTCGTCCCAGGACGAACTGAACCGTCTTACCTCAGTTGGTTACATCCTTCAGGGATTTAGAAACTGACTTATGGAATAACTGTTTTGTAACGGATGACCTAGTTCATACGGGATGATGATCATGTACGAATATAGTTCATACCAATATACATTAGGATCGTTTCCGACACTTTAAGTAAAATCGTCCGGGATGATCCACGATTGTACGGGATGATCCACTGCGTACAGAATTGAAAATTTGCAGTTTTTGGGTAGTTTTTCTTGTCTTTCCTATATATAGTCCAAATTAGACTGCCACCAAATCTTTTTGGTCATTGATCTTTGTGCCTATTGAAAGAAGACTCAAGGAGAGAGTGAGAGAGAGCATTCAAAGAAGGATTTCTTCCACTAGAGCGTGAAGGCTTTACTTGGTGTTCAAAGGTAAGATTTCCTACTTGTGATTTTAGATTACTTCACTCTTTTCTTTCTTTTTTCTAGATTTCTTGTGAGGAGATCTGTCAAGGAGATCGGGTTCTCTGCCCACACTAGGAGAGTGTGAAAGGATGAAGGGTTCTCTTCCCACACTATGAGAGTGTGAAAGGACGAAGGGTTCTCTACCCACACTATGAGAGTGTGAAAGGATGGACGGTTCTCTACCAACACCGAGGATAGTGTAAAAGGAAGACGGTTCTCTGCCGCACCGGGTAGTGGTGGAAAGAGTGTTTGTAAAGGCTTCTCCGCCTTACTGTGGGTGCAAAAGGAGAGACACTATTGGTATTAGTGCAATACTCAGAGGGTGCCTCTAGGGAGTGGATGTAGGTCTGGTTTAGACCGAACTAGTATAAATCTTATGTCGTTTATTTTTATTTTTTTTATTTTCCGCATTTTACTGTTTAAAAATTGTGGTTGAAAAACTTTTTATAAAAATTCATTAAAATTTATTTTCGGTTCAACTCATCTAAAAGAGGGATAATTTTTAGCTACCAATTCACCCCCCCTCTTGATAGCCGTGGAACATTAACTTAGGTTTAACAACCTATTCACTAGACTCAACATAGTGGTTAGAAATAAGATAAGATTTATGTCAAAAAGGTACAATAAAAAAGAAGGAAGTAATTTTGAGGTGACTTTTTCCCTTGTAGCTAGGCTTAAAGAAATAAGAGTGCTTCTAGTATTTGCATGTTTTAAAGGATTTAAATTATTTCAAATGGATGTTAAAAATGTATTTTCTTAATGAGTTCATTAAAGAGGATGTTTACATTAAGTAGCCTCTAGGTTTTGAAAATTCAAAATTTTTTAATCATATATTTAAATTGAAGAAGGCATTATATAGACTAAAACAGACACATAGGTATGAAAGGCTAAGCATATTCCTAATAGAAAGATCTTTTATTAAAGTGAGTGTGGACACACCTCTCTTCATAAAAAGAGTAGGAGATAATATTCTCATTGTTCAAATTTATTTTGATGATACCTTATTTGAGTCCACTAATAATAATATTTGTGATAATTTTTCAAATACAATGAGTAAGGAATTTGCAATGAGTTTGATGGGAGACTTAAGTTACTTTCTTCATTTTAGCATAAAGTAGAAAGTGGATGTCACCTTTTTTAGTCAGTCAAAATATATTAAGGATATCCTTAAGAAGTATGAAATAGATAAAGGTAAATTAATATGTACTCCCATGAGTTTCTCAAGTCAGTTAGATAAAGTTAGAGGGATGATTGAATCATTACTTTATTTAACTTTTAGAAAATTTGATATCATGTTTAGTGTTTGTTTTCATGCTAGATTTCAAGCTGATCCAAAAGAATCTCATTTGACTGATGTTAAAAGAATTCTGAGATATCTTTTAGGAACTCAAAACCTAGGGATTTGTTATCCTAGGTACAACACTTCTTTTGAAATTATTGGATCTTTTGATTCAAATTTTATAGGATATATGGTTGATAAAAAAAGTACTTCTACAACTTGTCAATTTTTTGGAAACTCTTTAGTTTCCTTGTCTAGAAGAAAATCAAATTTATTAGCCCTTTTTACTGCTAAAGAAGAATATATTGCCTTAGGAAGTTATGTGGTATCAGTTAATTAGTTAAAATAATAGCTTATAGATTTAGGTTTTTCAATTGGTACTATTCCAATTTTTTGTGTTAATATAAATGTCATTTGCATTTTAAAGAATCCAATCCAACACTCTAGGACCAAGCATATAAACATAAGGCATCAGTTCATTAGGGACCATGTCACTAAAAGAAAAATTGAGCTACATCATATTGTTACTGAAAATCAACTTACTATTCATGCTTTAAATTGTAAGTCTACAAAATGCAATTATGTATTTTTTTTATTATTTATGATTATATTTTGGTTTCTATTTTTGATTTGTCTTGTTTGGTACTTCTTTATTTTGTCTTTGATTTATCTATTTATTGATTTTGTTTTGTGTTAAATGGGTCGTATTTGGTTTATTTAGAAAAGTGTCTTGATCTTCATTGGCAAATCCAAAATTTGATTCACTTTTATACTGTAAGAACCACTTTTGTACTATATGAATTCTTCATATTTTTCATGATTTTTTTAATTGGGCAAAAGAATTTTTAATACCATCTTAAGATAATCATATTGTATGAACACCTCGTCATTTGTATGAATAATTAATCATTCGTCTGTACGAACATGCGGCTAAATGCTTCATAACTAATTAATTATGTTTTAGGGCGGAATTGTTTGAAAATCATCCCAGACGAACACATATTTGTCTGTACGATCCTATTTTCAGTTTGCATGTGGACGAATTCATTCAACAGGTATGATCATTATTGATAAATCATTCCGTACAAACACCTATTTGTTTGTACAATCAGTTTTGGTCAAAGGTCATATGAAATGACTCATCAAGAAGGTAACTTTATGAAAAAGATGTTTCACTATAATAATTATTTTTGATCATTTATATTCGTATGTACAAACCAAAGTTTATATTGTACAAAGTTCAAAATCATATGTACAAACTAAATTTCATATTGTACAAAATCGTCCAATTTCTATAAATTAGAGGCTATTCTTTGAATTTGTTCAATAAATGCCACAATCAATCATTTTCAGTCCTTATGTTCAATCCTTCTCAAATGGCTAGCAGTAGAAAATGATCACATCCTTCCAAAGAAATTTCATCTAATAATGAACGATATGATAATTTTCTTTCAATAGAGAACGAACAAGCCTACAATCGATTTGTTCAAGCTAAAATTACTCCTTCTCATTTTCTTATTCAAGAAGATAAAAATTTTCTAATTATGCCTCTCTTTGACTCCACTCAATTTTCTTTTATTCTTACTCTGATCTATGCTTTTTACTCTAGCACCTTTTATTATTTTCTTTCCAATTTGAGAATGAGAGAAAACAACACCATAATGTTCTCATATGTCTTGCACCAACGAGTTGAAATAACTAAAGTTGATTTAGGCACTTTTTTACATCTTAGAAATGAAGGAGTTAGGGCACATTCTATAACTTTAAGAAGTTATTTTGATTGGTCTTCAGCAAATCAAACTCTAAGGGGTATACCATTAATCCAACACTTACCCCTTGTTCAGACTTTAAATCAAAATGTCAAAATCATCCATCATGTTTTAATAACCTCCATTATTCCTACAACTGGAGATCGAATCAATATCACTTCTTTGTTTAGAATAGTAATATACTACATATTATCAAATACTTTATTTGATGAAGCCTAGTTGATTCTGGACTACATCAATAACCTTATCGACATCAAACTCGCTGCCACTAGAAGGAAGAAGAATGTGGCTTTAGGATACTTGATTGTCTACATCCTTGAGAAGAAATAAAATCTTATTCTTTTTGATCCCCCAAACAATCTTCCTATCTATTTTATTGATGCTTCATTTTGCATTCTTTCCCATCAGGATCAAGGGGATGAGGGAGATGAATTTGATGAATAAGAAGGACCTGCTCCAGCACCTAAACCTGATTCTAGACCTGAACATCAATCCTACCAAGATTTGATCCAGAGATTTGATCACCTCGAGTCTCATATAGATCAATGATTTGATCATGTTCAGACTCATTTGGACTAGCAGGACTTTAGATACAATAAAAATATGAGATGTGTTAGAGGACAGTTTGATTCACTCAATACTCAAGTAGTTACCATCAACAGCTACTTTACCCAGTTTGGTTTTCCACAGCCTCCTCCAAATCAAGATCCTTCGGGTTTTTAGTTTGGTTATTTATTGTTCTATGTTTTGTTATTTAGTTCTTGTGAAGTTGCATTTAGATGCCTTTGATTTGTGATAGTTGTAATTTCTTTATATTTAAGTCTATATTATTTTTTTTACAAAAAAAGTTTAATTATTATTGATTTTTTTCTTTCTTTCCCTCTCTTAAATTGTCTATGAGTTATTATTGACTAATCTAGAATGTTGATCTAAAGGATGAAAATTTTAAATTATTTACATTACAACATTTTATCCTTAGAAATATTTTTACTCAAACTTTAAATCAAATTATAATTAGATTTAGATAAGAAGATTATCTTCATGTTCTAATAAATATTTATCTTTTAGTTATAATTGTTGCAAATTATGACCTATTTTTCTTTTCTTTTCTTTTTCAATATGTTGATTGTTTTTCTTTTATTTGGAAGATAATCACACAAGCTAAAATTTATTGATTTAGGCTATGGAAAAAATAAAAAGTCAAAATATGCATAAAGTGTGTCAAATTTGAAAAGAGGCATAAAATGAGCCCAATATGAAAAGATGTGTAATGTTTGCCAAATAAAAGTCAAATTCAAAACATATTCAATTACATCAATAAATATTTCTAAAGTCTAGTTGATAAAGGGGCATAAAATGAGCCCACACTACATTTAATTCTTTTTCCAATATCTCTAATTCTTAGAGAAACTCATACATTAAACAATAATTTCAACTACTGAATTTGAAAATATTTGATTTTTATTTCATTATTTTTGTAATAATTATTCTATTTGATACTTCTGCTATTTAGAATGAACATTGAACATGGTTAATTATTCTTATATTATTTGTTCTTTGATTTAAAATATGAGTTTTTACATTAGGAATTTAATGTTGTTCATGCAAACTTTTAAAATTCTTTTCCTTATCGACTTTTTAATTCATCCAAAATAGCTTTCATATTCAGGGGATATTTTTTTTTTTTTTCCTCTTTTTGTTGATGTCAAAAGGAGGAGGAAGTTTGTGTTTGTTTGATGTCTTATGGTCTTGTATTTATGTTTTGGTGTTTTTGTAGTTTTTATTTTATTACATGTTTCAGGATTATTGATTTAACTTTCAAAAATCTATTTTTTTTTTTTTAAATCCAAGAATGTTTTTTAATAACCAATTCACCCCCCCCCCCCCGCCCTCTTGGTAAGCCTTAAGACAATTCTATATGGTCTAACAACTTACACAAACTTTTAATGGCCAGAGCCCGTATGCTCCCTAATGGCATCAATTCCTTGAGATATGAGTCAATAGGATATAATCGTTAGGACACAAAGCCCTCTATCCACTAAAGTGGATTAAAATTTCCCCTAGGTAAATACTCATCTATGATCTATATGGTACCCTTGGACAAAGCAACCCATTGATGCCGACAATGATCATTTTATTAGGTTGGGTCAACTACCTCCTCTTACTAAGTAGAACGAGGACTACGATGGCCAGGGACTAGCAAGGATCATTTTATTAGGTTGGGTCAACTACCTCCTCTTACTAAGTAGAATGGGGACCACAATGGCCAGAGACTACGGAACCATGGGATCTTGATCAAGTCCATCATCCATTCCCCCACCATCCACTTTATCAGCAAGATGGTATAATTTCCAATTTTAAATATCGAATTTTTAATTTCCCAAACCATGTTGCTACTATATGCAAAATAAAATGTATTCTCTACGTTCTATTTTAATAACTAGCATTAATCAAAAGTTCTCTCTTGTTATCTTGAGGGATAATTAACTATAGGGGCTTGCGCTTATAGGAAAACAGAACTCAAATCATAAAGTCCTCATAAAATGAGGGAAAAATCTCTGGATAGTGTCTTATCTATAAACCCATCTGCCAGCCTAAAATTTACCTTGAAACTTAATATGTTAAAACTGCCCGAAAAGTAATGGGGAGGTTGGGGTGCAAATTTTTGGAGCCCATATAAATGCTTAAGGCTTTATCTTCCCTAAATAATGCTTAGATTTTCTTTGATATAAATTGGTAAACCCACTTAATATACACAATTATACGTGTTGAATCAAGTAATAAAGTGATATATTATAGTGTTAAACCCATGAGAAATTTGATTATTAGCAATTAAGTATTACTATTTACTCTAATTATAATAATTATTTTACTCAATAAAAATGGATGTTGTGGATATTCAATTACTTAAATAAAATTAAATAGAAATATTGAATACACTATTTGGATATAATGTTTTGGATTTATGAATATAAATAACATATTTTTTCTAATGATTATTTTTCAATTGTGATGTTATTCAAAGCATATGCATTCACAAATCTCTATCAAGCTTGTAGGAACAAAAGATGTCCACCAACTTCCTACGGTTATATTATTTCCTTAAAAAATTTAATATATTTTATACCCTATGCCTAGATATGACACATAATAATTTAATATTCCTAGTTATGTTTGCTTCCCTCCATTGAGGCTCCATATTACACCTAGTTTTAACTATACATATGACCACTATGTGCATTAAATTAAGATATGGTAATATTAAAGATATCATTTTAATCATTTAAGGAATAAGAGAACTCATTAGTACTACATATGATATTTATATCATCAATCCAAAATTAGAGCATTTAGCTAGACATGGTGTAGAATTGAAGCAAAATCATTTTTATTTATAATGTGATAGAAAGAAAATATAAGAGATAGATATCACCAGAATGGTTCAATGGATATCTATACTCCTCTTTAATTACAGACTGGCTTTCACAAACACAAGCCAATCTCTAATGATGGTATTAAGTACTACTCTAAACTCCCTTAGTTGTCACCCTAAGGGAAATTCAGAGATGCACTCTGAATTTAATGAAATTATCTAAGTGACTAAACTCCCTTACAAACATAACATAGTGACTATTTATAAAAAAAAATATAGGCATCAAACACTATGTCAACTAAAAGATCGGTGTTGCTGCACCCAATAAATGAACTAATTCCATTGCCCTACTATTCTGATTCTACCATGGTGCTTGCTGACATGGACAAGTTACTTTATGAACAGTCATGTCACTTTTCTGACTAGTCATATCCTTGGGAAGTTACAACAGCTTCATTGCGGTGTTATTTCTTTTCAAATGTTGCGACGTTAAAAGAGCAACATGGGCATCGAGAAATTATAGAGTGTCATACTGGAGTGTTGAACGATAAAGAACATGAAGCTATTAAGTTGAACTTTTTATGTAGCAGCGTCGAATGAACAATTTTGGAGGTGTGTTCGATGGCATTGCGACATTATTTGTTCTGACATCGTGATGTTTTATGAAACTTAAAATTTTATGCATTTTATTTATTTTTCTAGCACAATACAACTATAACAATATATTTTTCTTTGAAAATATAATACATAAAATAACACATTATTTACACTTATTAATCACACTAAGTATTAAGTTTATGTAAGGTCTATACATAATTAAAATAAGCACGAAAACTAAAAATATAATCTTAAGAAAACATGTTTTTAACATACCATAAGCCCAAAGTTATGATTTAGCTAGCCAAAGAAATTAAAATATTCAAAACACCATCAATTTAAAAAAAATATATAATATAATATATAGATTAAGGAGAGATAGTACTAGAAAGTTCTTTTATAAATAACTAACAGACTATCCTTCCCTTAGAATTGACTTCCTATGCTTTCTCTCCTGCTATCTCTCTCACTAATCTTTAGACACTAGCCCTCCCCTCGCAATCCTCTAAGTAACTCCCTTACATGAGAAATAAGCATCATATTTATATTTTTTTATAAATAGCTAAATTGGTACCATGACACTAAGCTGGGTAGGACCACGATGTTATCAAATTGACATGTCATTTTGTCAATCATCACATTGGTTTGCTAGTTGAACGATCAATAAATGTCACCCACCATAGCGCTACTGCAACTTGGTGCTATAACTCTCCTTCTTTAGCGCTTTGCTTTTTTGGCTTTTTATAGCTATGGTGTTGCATCTTATACTCCAGTGTTGAGGATGTTCTTAGCTCTACGACACACTTTTTATGGCACCGTGGCACTCCTTTGATTTTGGGGTATTGTTGCATCTTTCATGCACAAAGAGATAAATTTAAATAACATTTTTAATGAAAATAAGTATATATTTTTATGATACATTTTCTTACTTATCAAAGATTTGCAAGATAACCCTATTATATGATATCTAAGTCAAATTTTCCAAGTTCCTCATAGCGCACAATTTTTAGATATTGATGGCATCAAAAGAAGTCTCCCCACCAATAGGCACACCTCCTAAATTGTCAGCGTGATGAAAAATCAATCTCCTTTTGAGGATACAATATAATCAAAGAAGATATATAGAAGCTTGAACTAGGTCTTATTGATTTCTACTAATGCCTAGAGAATTTCCCATCTGTTATATGCAGATGATATTTTGTTGTTTTTGGAAGCTAAAGAGAACGTCATGAAGAAAGTCAGAAAGATTATGGAGGATTATTGTAGGTGGACTGGTCAAAATATTAATTACCATAAATTTTCTTTGGTTTGTGGTAATTCGGTGGATAGAAGGAGGAGAATGTAGATTTCCAGATTCATGGGTATTAAGCTTGTTGATGAGTTTGAGTATTTGGGCATTAAGTTGGCTTTGAGGCGCTTAAGGGAGGCAGATTTTCAGGGTTTATTGGATAAATCCTATAAGAAAATCAATGTTTGGAGGAATAGGTTTGTCTCTTTTGCAGGAATAATGGTTTTGGTTAAATCAGTTTTTCTTTCTCTTCCGGTCTTTACCATGACTCATTCTCTTATTCCAATGAAAACCTTATTGGAGTTTGAGAAGATTTGTAGAGATTTTATATGGAATAAATGTCATGGAAAGAGGGGTCTTCATTACATGGCTTGGGAGCAAGTTTGTAAGCCAAAGGAGTATGGAGGTTGGGATGTTCAATCAGTTGTGGCTAGAAGGGATGCTATGAGAGCTAAATTTGCTTGGAAGTTGATTGATAAACCTGAATCTATGTTAAGCAGACAACTTCATACTAAGTATGGACCTAATTGTGGAAGTATCGGCTGTATGGAAGGAGTTACTGCACATGGAAGATTTTGTTTTCAGGGTGGAATGCTCTCAGGGAGCTTGTTAGATGGAAAGTTGCTGATGGGGTAAAAATCAATGTGCTGAAGGACATATGGATTCTGGACAAGTCTCTTATCAGATGGCCAACGTTTGTTGCTACGTTTGAGGATGAAGATGTTACCTTGGACTGTTTCATTACGGATGGTTGCTGGGACTGGGTGAAAGTCAGTCAGTTCTTTGGGACTGATCTTATGGATCTCATCTGCAAGGTTCAGATTTCTCCCTGTCTGTCCGGGGATAGTATGGAACTGAGATTTAAAATGTCTGGGAAGTCTATTTCTACTCTAATTATGGAAGACAAGTATAAGAACATGGGTGGTGTTGTTCCATTCAATTGGGTATATAAATTGAAGTTGAATGCTAAGCTTGAGGTGTTTTTATGGCGGCTGTTCTCGGATGCTTTGCCTACAGCTGATTTCCTCTTCAGAAGAAAGCTTGTTGATGATTCTCTTTGCCCATTGGGTTGTGAAGTTTTGGAAGATATCAATCATATTACAACCTACTATTGTAAACTGCAGAAGGTGCTGGATGTGCTGAGAGGTTGGGGATTTCAAATACCCATTTACAGTGGGTGGTTTGAATGTTTGTCGGGTCTAAAGCGGCTTATAAATGGTAACTTGATGTTGATAAACATGTATTTTACTATTATTTGGTTTGTTTGGAACCATAGGAATAAGGTCAAGCATGGAAATCCTGAAGAAAATAATGTGTTCATTTCTATTTCTATTCTCAGTTTTATCAGCTAGGATTGTTTGCATATTGTTCAATCGGGTAACTGGGTTGTTAATCAGTCCTTTGGGCTGTCTTTTGATAAATGGAAACCTCCTCCCCCCGGTTGGATTAAAATCAACCTTGATGCTTCTCTCAAAGGAAATTATGAGGCTGGTATTGGCGATATTGTAAGGGATTGTAAAGGAAGGTTCTTACTTGCGTTTGGGAGAAAGAAATTACATTGGGACATAGCCCAATTGGAGGTGGCGGCCATTGCAGATCTGAAGGAAGTCTTACATTACAGATTTGATGGAGTTGAAGGCATCGTAGTAGAAGGTGACAATAAGAATGTTATTGATATTCTTCACAACATGCACAGTATACCGAAGAACATGGATAGAAGATTGGTGATTGAAGACTCTTCTTTTCTTAATGAAGTAAATAAAGTGATTTTTCCTTGGGTTAATCGTAGTTATAATAGATTAGCAGATTGTTTGTGCTAATCATGCTTTTTCTTCTGATTTTCTTTGGGACTTGTTTTGTGAGAATGATTTACCGTCTTCCTTTTGTAATATGGTGAAGGAAGATTGTGTAAGAGTTCTTAACTTTCAGTAGTTTGTAATTAGGCTTTGTTTTCCCTTTCTATGCACTTTTAGCATTCTTCAAAAAAAAACCAAGGTCTTATTGATGATTATATGAACTTTAACTCTTTAGAGTAAAGTTCTTGTAGTTCTAGTGGAGTTGATGCAAAATTTAAGGTTTCCTTAAAGAGTAGGTGGACAATATCATCAATGAGACTAAAATCTTCAAAAATTCCTTGATTTCAAGACTACTTTACTTGCCTTATTTGACTAATCCAATTTTTTATGTATTTAGAATCATCAAATTTTATTTTATTTTTCTGATTTTATTTTATTTTTATATTTGGATAAATCCTCAATCCTTATAAAAGTATTTTATTGGCTATTAAGGCTTTCCAAAAATTTTTAGGCTTAAAAAAGGCCTATAAATAAGACCTCGTTTTATACATTTTGATTCATTGAGTAAAAATTTTTTCATGTACAAATTTCATATGAAAAAGCTGGTGGAAGCTCTACATTTTAGTAAATCTTGGTGGCTAATCCCCTAGGGCTTTAATCAATCCTTAGTTAACCTTCTCACTCTTACTCTTCTTTCTTGATGCAATTTTCATCTCATTAGCATAGTCATGAGACTAGCTTCCCCCAACAAAACAAATTTAACATAAAAAAAACTCCATTTGTTTTTACCATCCCAAACTTTTGATCTAAAGTTACTCCACATTTTTCTCTAAGGAAAACTTATCTTTTGATAACTTAGAAGTTTTAACACCAAATCAATCCAAAACTAAAATTCCATTTCACCAACACCCAAATAATCATCACCCTAAATCAATCAATTTAGTTTATACCTAATTAGACTTGTGCTTGGAGAGAGAGCCATTTTTTAGAGAGAGAGTGTGAGATTTTCAAATTTCCAAATTCATTGCTTTCACGTCGCTCCATTCTGGTGATTATTGACCTCTGATCATCTGTCTATAACTGATGATTGATGTTCCTCATTCTTCTTGGTTTTTTGGGAGGATTGCTCCTCCAATTTTGAAGCCTGCTGATAGACTTTCTGCTGGTGTCTTAATGAATGATTCGCTATCTGTAAGGAATAACATTCCTATTATTAAGGAGAAGTCATTGGTAATTAATGAAGGAGCCATGTTAAATTCCAAGAAGGAGATTCTGGTGTTTGGTAAGGGTAAAGATGTTATTATTGATGATTGCGTTAAGAGCCTGAAATTTTCAAATACTTTGAAATTGAAATCCGTGAGTCTGAATGCTTCGTCATTTTCAAATTTTAAAATACATGAGAGCAGATTCTGCAATTCTACTCTATGTAGTCCTGGTAATCTGCTCTTAAAATGTATAAATGGAAGTGTTAGTGCTACTGTGATTGATAATATTCTACACTACAGGAAATTGAACTATTACCGTCAGAATTTTCCAGCGGATTAATATGTGCCGGAAAATGCGACGAAACTTCCGACGAAAATGTTCGCTGGAAACTTTACGATGGACTTTCTGGCGGTGGACATTTTGCGTAGCAGATGCAAATGTAATAGTAGTAAATGCATATGCTGCAGCAACAAGCTCAAATGTTAGAAGAAATGCGAAAGATGAGGGAGCATATGAGTAGTGGGAGGAGTACAACATCAGCTGAGGATGATATTGAATCAGAGTAGATGTTATTTATCTATTTTACTAATGTGGAGTTTTATTTTTATTTATTTTTTGTCATGTTTATATATTTACTGTTTGAACATCTTGTTTATGTTTATTGTGTTCATGTTTAGTTATTTATTATTTGGACATGTTTAATTACATAATTGATGATGTTCTTGATCAGAATTTGATGTATAAATGCATATTGTGTTATATTTTCTTTTATGCAGGTTTAATTATGGAAATCATTTTCTAAATAAAGGAATTTTTTTTTTCTTTATGCTTCAGGTTTCTGACGAATATTCCACCGGAAGGACTGTCGGTAAGATGATACGTAGTTTTCGGCGGTACTTTCGACGATAAAATCTAACGGTAGAGAACCATAAGTTTATTTATGACGGAATCTCCACCGGTAGTTCCGACAAAACCATTCAGCCGGAGGTGCCGGCGGATATTTCGACGGAAGGTGAAAAACAAAAAAATGAGGGGCTATGCAACAAGTCCGAAAGAAATACCACCGGAAACTATTTCCGGGAAAATAATGCGACGGTAAAAATTTCAAGCGCGTGATTTACCGGCGGAGGAATTACGTCAAAAATTCATCGAAAACCAATTTTTTTCGGTGCAATTTGGTTATTGCCGATGGATTTCGACCGCTGGTAACGACTGTTTTTCCTGTAGTGCTAGTGAATGCATAAGGTATTTGTTCCATGTTCTCAAACAGCTCTAAATAATTCCCCTATTTTACATAACGACTTGGAAAAAGTTAGGCATTGTATTTCAAGAGAATTGAATTCTGGAAATAAAGTTTTTCAAAAGGTTTCACCTCCTAAAACTGTTAATAAGATGGGAAATTTGAAGAACAACGTTTGGGCTAGAAATGAAAAATTGAAAGTGGATAATTAAACTTTGGCTCTTTCTTGGATGAGGATGGTAATTATGGGGAAAAGAAGGTGAATGCAGCAAGAAGATTTCAATCCAAAGTAAATAGAAAAATGTGCTTTCCTGTTAAAGATAAGTGAAGAGCTGTTCCTGTAATTATTTCAAATCAAGGAAGAAATGTTCCTGATCCTGATGTTGTTTCTAATCAAGAATTAAATGTGGAGGATGCTGATAACATTAATGTTGGAATGAATGGGACTTTTGATGTTGTTAAAGATGTGGAAAAAATTAATAATGAAGGATTCAATCAAAGTTCAGGTCCTACTAGAAGACGGGAAGATAATGATTCTGAATTGGAGGGTTTTTCTATTGAAGCCAACGAAGGACCTGCTATTGTAGTCACTGATGGAAATATTGAATATGGTGAAATCATTGAAGGCTTGTTGGAAAAAGTTGCTTAAACTATTATGGTTGATAGTGAATCTAATTCAAGTAAGATTAATATTGTTATTCCTCCTATTTTTTTGAAGAAGAATATGTTTGATATTCTTAATAATGTAGAAGATGATGTGAATAATGATGTTGCTGAGTTGGATAGGGATATTATTACTGATTGTAATATGCCTTCTAATAATGTGAAGGATATGACAGTAACTGAAGAAAGTAGCAAGATGGGAAATACTTCTGTCAAAAGGAAGTTGGGGAGGAGCTAAAAACACTTGGCCCAACTAAGTTAATGACTAGAAGTAGAAAGTTGGATGTGGGAAATAGAGGCAAGATGTCTGGGGCTTGCTTCCCTTCCAATCAATGAATTCCATTGCTTTTTGGAATTGTAGAGGAGCTAGGAAAGTCCATGCTTCTCTATATCTTAAAGAATTTGTTAAAGAAAATGGTGTGATTTTTGTAGGATTGTTAGAAACTAAAGTTTCTTCTATGGATAGAAAGAATATCAATTTTCTCATTGGAGTAGATTGGAATTTTCACTTTCCTTCTGAAGGTTTATTAGGAGGAATTTTGGTTCTTTGGAATATAAGGGTGGCTTCTTTTAATACCTTGTATTCTTCATATCAATGTGTGATTAGAGATTTGGAAATTTACAACAAAAAAGTTTGGAGGATTTCTACAGTTTATGCAAATAAAGAAACTTATAAAAGAAGGGAGCTTTGGAATCACTTGGAGTACTATATGATAAATGATAAACCTTCTATGGTGGGTGGTGATTGTAACTGTCTATTATCCAAAAATGATAAGAGGGGAGGGAGAAGATTTATCTTTTCCCAAGGACCTAAGGAAATGAAATTCTTCTTATCTAACAATGATTATCATGAAGTGGATTTTATTGGACCAAAGTACACTTGGTGCAATAACAAATTAACTGGAGCATAGATTTTTAGAAAGATTAGACAGATGCTTTGCCAATTCAGCTGCTGTTAAGTCTAATCCATTATTGGTGGTTCATTATCTTCCTAGAGTGGCATCAGACCATTGCCCCATTGTGTTGAAACTTTGGAATGATATTCCAAAATCAAAGGGCATCATCAAGTTTGAAGACACTTTGGCCTCTCATTATGCTTAAGCTGCTATTGTTTAAAAGGCATGGAATAGAAATATTGGTAGTGCTCACTCGGACATTCTCAACATCAAATTTAAGAGGGCTTTAAAAGATCTTTTCTTCTTGAGCAAGGAAAAATTGAAAGACCTCAATCAATTGAAGGACTATCTGACTAAGGAGATTTTAGAGTTGCAAATGGAGGAATCTTCAATTGGAAATCTTTATGTGGAAAAGATCTTGGTTCTTAGATAAAAAGTTAATGAGCTCAACAATACTTTAGCTTGGCTGAACACTTGGTAGAGACAAAGAGCTAAGGTAAAATGGATAAAAGATGGTGATTTGAATACTAAGTTTTTTCATTCTTTTGTTAATACTAGAAGGAAAGCAAAACATATTTTCAAGATTAAAGATGCGAATGGTGTTTTGGTAGAAGATCAATTTCAATTTGAAAACATATTTTCAAATTCTTCAAACAAAGTGGGAATATAGATCTTTCTCTTTAAACAATTGGCCAAACCCGATAGGTATAATGACAGATTATGATAGAGAAGTCCTGAATATCGGGCTTACTATGGATGATGTTTTAGCAGCTATCAATCAATTTGAGGGAGTTGTTTCACCAGATATGGATGGTATTACTCATTCATTTCTCAAATCTTATTGGTCCATCATTAATTTGGATTTTTGGAATGCTTTAAGATGTTTTTTCTCTACTGGTACAATGGAAACCAATTGGAAAGATACATTAATTGATTATGCTCATTCCAAAGGTGGACATGCTGATGATACCTTCAAATTTTAGGCAAATAAGTTTATGTAAAACTATTTATAAACTTGAGGCTAAGATTCTTCTCAATAGATTCATTGCTATGCTTCCTAATCTAATTTCTAAAAATTAGTCAACTTTCATTAAAGTCCGTTTCTTATCAGACAATGTCTTAATTGCTCAAGAAATATTTCATAAATTCAGATATTCCAAATCATCAAAAGGATTGGTTTCATTCAAGATAGATATGGAGCAAGCATATGATAGCATGTCTTGGAGAACTTTGGAGTAGATTTTGATATACTTTGGCTTTCCTTTGCACTTTTCAAAACTTATTTTGAAATGTGTAGAAAATCCAAGATTCTCTATTCTGATTAATGGGAACTCTTCAAAGTGGATCTGTGCTCATAGTGGATTTCATCAAGGTTATCCCTTATCTCCATTTCTCTTTGTTTTATGTTCCCAACTTCTATCAAAAGCTTTAATTCAAGAGGAAAATGAGATAGGGATTAAAATTCACTATAATTCTCCTAGGATATCTCATATGCTTTATGTAGATTATACCTTGATTTTTTCTGAAGCTAATATGAAGTTAGTAAAGAGGATTAGTGGTATTCTATTGGATTATTGTAATTGGTCAGACCAAAAGATCAATTATAATAAATCTTCTATTTTTTTTGGGAAAGTTGTGAGTAGAAGAAGGAAAAAGAGTATTGCACGAGTAATGGGATTTAAATCTGTTAACAAATTCTATTACTTGGGAGTTAGGATTGCTTTGAGAAGAATTATAGCATCAGACTTCTATTTCATGTTGGAAAAGGTTATTGGAAAGTTGGATACTTGGGGAAGTAAATTTATTTCTTTGTCAGGGAGATTTACTCTTACAAGATCTATTATTTATCAATTCCGATGTTTCATTGCACTCATTCCCTAATACTGGTTGAAGTTTTGGTTGAAATTGATAAAGCTTGTAGGGATTTTATTTGGCACAAGAAGGAGAATGGAAATGGTTTACATTTTGTTAGTTGGGAATCTTTGTGTAAACCATATCATTTAGGAGGACATTGTCTTCATTCTTGTGTGAGAAAGGTGGATGCTTTAAGAGCAAAAATTGCATGGAAGTTTATGAATGAAGAAGACTCCTTTTTGCATAAAGCCTTGAAACCTAAATATGGCACATCATGTTGGATTCCTGATTGGAAACATAATATGTCTATTGCTTGGAAAATCATTTTGAGTGGTGCAAAGGCTCTTAAACCAATTGTAAGATGGAAAATATCCAATGGCGAAAATGTTAATGTCATGGAAGATGTTTGGGTATTAGACAAAAGCTTTAAGCAAGTGGCCTACTTTTCTTGCTAATCTACATATTAGTGAGTTAACAGTAGATTACTTTGTTATAAACGGTGGTTGGGACATGGAGAAGCTTCATCAGGTGTTTGGAGAGGAACTGATAGAGATTATTTATAAAATTAAAATTGATCCGATGTATCACAAGGATCAAATGGAGTTGATTCTTCAGAATTCTGGGAAATCATTGGCGGAATTATCATTTGAATCTATTGTATCATATTCAAATATGCAAAATTAATGGCCATGGATTAAGAAAATCAAACTTAATCCAAGGATTGAAGTGTTTTGGTGGAGATTATATCATAAAGCTATTCATACTTTCCAATTTTGGATTATAGAAGATTAAAGGAGGGGAACTCATATCCTAGAGGATGTATGAAAATTAAAGATATTGCACATGTGGCGGTGACTTGTGATAAATTGATTCAAATTGTGAAAATTTTGGATCGATGGGGCTTTCAAATTCCTCTTTTTGAGAATCTTGTTGAATGTATTTGTTGGTTGTAACACAATGCTACTACAAATACCTTTCTTGCTAATGTTTATTGTGCTTATGTGTTTCTTTGTTGGAAGTCTAGAAATAGACTTATTCATGAAGGTAAGGAAGATAGTAATTTAAATATTGCTTCTAATGCTCTTGGAATATCTTCTATTTCTATGTCCAATTGAAATAATTCGGGCTTATGGGATGTTAATCAACCGTTTTGATTGTTTAATAAATGTTGGTATCCTCCTCCACCGGATTGGATCAAAATCAATGTTCATGCTTCTTTGTTATCTTCTTATAAAGCTGAAATTGGAGCTGTTTGCCGAGACCATAAAGGATGGTTTCTTTTTTGCATTTGGTTTCAAATGTATTCATTGGGATTTTGCTCGACTTGAAACGGAAGCTATTTTCTCTTTAAAAGGCATTATTAAAGAATAGATGACTCAATCCAAAGATATTATCATTGAAGAAGACAATGCAAATGTAATTAAAAGCATTCAAAATAACATCAAGAGGATGAGCTTGCATGAACCGGAGTTTGGTTTATATTTTTTTTTATTTGTCAAGGTGTTTAATTATGTTATTTTCAATTGTGTGAATAGGGATTGTAATAAGTTAGCGGATGGTTGTGCTAACTATGCTATTAATGGTAACTTTGTTTGGGATGATATTAGTTTGGAACACATTCCTCCTTTTTTTCCTTTTGTTAAAGGAGGAATGTTATGATATTAATTTGTATTAGGTGATTTTTCTTTTAATGCTATTGCTTTATACATCTTTCAAAAAAAAAATAATCATCACCCTAAAGTGACACTAATAAGTTGTTGCCTTCACAATAAATATAATATAAACCCTATATCAATAAGTTAGGATTATTATGGAGTTTAAGCCTTTGAGGTCATGTGGTATATAAGAGAATATGTAGGAGAGTTTTAAAACAAGTTGAATGCATTTTTGCATTTAGGGAAGCAAAGATTGGGTTTATGTAGGGGATAAGAGTTGGTGAAGAGGAATAAAATTGAGAAAAGATAATTGAAGATTCACCACAATCCTAGGATATTATTCCACTAAGCTTCACCAAAGAATAGATCAGTCATCAAACCTTTTTAACATAAAATTTGCACTAATAAAAAAATATTTTTTATTCACCAACTTAAAAAGCACAAAATAATATCCTATTTATAAATCTTTCCTAGGCCTACATAACATCCTAAAGTCTTAGGAGCAAATAATTTATTATTGCATATATTCATGATTTTTCTCAATAGAAAAAACAAAATAAAATTTAAGGCTTCCTAAAAAATTTTAATTAACCAAATAAGTCGAGTAAAATGTCGCTAATTGTTAGAATCGTTTTGTGAAGCCTAATATCAGTCGCCAATTGTTAGAATCATTTGATAATATTTTTGCACATAAAAAAGGAATCTAACACTTACAAGAATTAATAACGAAATACTTATTTTATCAAGACTTCTATATCACGAACACGTGCGTTGCCAAAATAATAATAATAATAATAATAAAACTAAATAAAAACCGTAAACTGTTTGCATGATATAGGCACCATCCATGAGAAAAACTTTCACTGAAAAAAAAAAAACTAATTTGTGCAATAAATAGTTTTAAAACTGATTCAATAATTATACACACAAATTTTCTTTTGTTTACCGAATAAACTGCAACATACGGAATAGAAAGTATCAATTACCTCAACAGTTACATAGAGAAAAAGAAATACGTAGCGCGTCGAGCAGGAAAGAATGAAAATTCGAAAACTTCTCGAGCTTTTTCTGCCATTGGTTTTATTTGAAAAGAAGATACTTAATGATTTCTTCCAGAGATAAATTATCAAAAGAATAGTTTTTTTCTTGTAAAGCATCTTCCCAATATAACCAAAGATATACAAGGCAGAATCCTACTGCTGAATCTTGAGAACAGGGAATGCTATGACATCCCTTATGCTTGCAGAATTAGTTAGAAGCATCACTAATCTATCAATTCCAAGTCCCTGAAAATTAGTCAAACTGTTAGAGGAGAAATACATTTTAAAACATGCAAAAGAATGAAGTAATCTAAAAACAGAGATGCCCCCAACTCTGCAGATTTAAACGGGAGAATAAGCAAACTAAAAAGAAAAAAAAATAGCAAATTGTTCCATAACATGCGAGGCAAGCAAAGCTCTAGGCATTTATAATTGCAGACTTTTAATCCTCTTCTACCCAATATGACTTGTTTCTAAAAATTTAAATAAAAAAATCATTTAGCTTTGTATTAAGTAGATCAAAACAACTGCGACAGAAAATTTAGAGAATGCAATATTTTATTCGTTATTTGTATCTTATAATGAAAATCTTAACATCTCCGGTTAATTTTTGGAGCAATGCAGTAGTTGTCTTGCAATAACTTGGGCAAGCACAGCCTTTTGCGTATATCCTAATTTATACAAAATTGATTTCTACACCATTTTATCAAAAGATCGTATCCTTGCTAAAGAACAATCCACAATCAGAAGTAAAAACAAATTAAGTATCAGACGTCTACTTCCAGTTACCTGCTTTCGATTCCGCTTGTGTAGTATAACTAGTTCGGTTCAATATGTTATGTATGCCACCATCCTTCTGTCATCTACATATCAGTTAAAATACCATCTATATATTAGTTAGGTTAAGATCGTCAATAGCCAGCATGCTTGCTCTTATCATATTGTTAGTAGGTTTACATTGTCTTAAAAAACTATGGCCCGTCACAAAATAACCGGTCATAGGTTACAATTAGAGATGTTTATTTAATAGAACAAAAAATATCAGTCACGGGATCAATGCCACCTAGCCATTACACCCTCCTTGCCTCCCTCCCTTCGAAGCAATCTTTCATTCATTTCTTCTTAATTACTTTCTTTTATTTACTTCTGTGGCTCTTTATCTAATTCAGATTCTAGTCCTAACAAATCAGATTATCTGAGTCCACCACAATATTCATAATGTAGAGATGGAGAAGAAGAATTTTTTGTACACAAGTTGGAAGGCCTACATATGTTGGATCTGAGTACATGATTGTCCTCTATGATACACTGACACTCATTCAAAAGTTATGCAGTGTTAGACATGACGTAGGTGTGTCTGAATAAAATAAATATTTAAATAAAATCAGACACACTGTCTGACACGTGTCATAATATTTTATTATAAAACTATTTTAAGAAACATATTTTTAATATTTAAAACTATAACTTTTTAATAAAGCACATATTATTATTAAATAAAATTTCCTTTCTTATGTAACCAACAAGCTCTCCTATTCCCCTACATATATCTCGATCTATCATCTAGCAATCCCGCATCGTGTTCAACTAGGGTTATCCATAGAGGACGTGATGACAAGAACACTAGATTCTCGCAATCGCTAGAGTTCAAAGGATCATTAGCGATGAGGATCCCCAAAGTCGACAAGATCCTAGGACGACAAGACTTAGTAAATACATGAACATTCATGACTCTGATCTACCAGACCTTCATCATTGTCGCACCAAAAACTCCAACGACGACGAGATTCACCCCTATTTCACTTAATACTCGTGTCCAAGTTTTCAAATAAGTGGTAATAGATATTGTAATTTTTCGCCCAACTTTTTTATTCTTACAACACCAAACCATTCCTTCCAAACTTACTAATTAGTTTTTGAGTTAAATATATTTTGAATGAATTGCAAAGAAAAATGAACATATTAACTAATATATATATTTAAATAACATGAATCATTTAATACAATACGTAAATACTAGGGCATTCCCTGGAAGCGACACGTTGTATTGCCAAATACAATAAAAAGTGTGCAAGAGTCGCTGCACCAATTCCCAACAATATTAAATAAGCAAGGTTTCTCATATCATGGGCGATGTAGGCAAAGAAACTAGTCCATTAAATTAGAATTATGAAGAAAATTTGAAATATATGTTCACTTACAGGCAAAGTTATAGAATTATCAGAAATTATGATTTTATAAGAAGATAAATATTCTATATATTCAGAAAACTAAATGGGTCGAAAAAAAAGCTTAAAATTTTTGATAATTTAGGATTTAAACTATGGCATCAGGTTTGAGTCCTACTAGAAATAATGCAAATGTGACTATAGATAAAATTTTGGAGAATAATATTATAAATATTAATAGTTGTGCTCAAAATTAAAATTTTGAAATGATTTAAACTAATTAATAAAAAGGATACCTCTTGAACAAATAATTTTTTATTAGAGATTTAAATGCACATATTGATAGAATGGTATAAAATTTTAAAAACATTTATGGCGGCTATGGGGTTTAGAGTGTTGTATTATAAAAATTAATAGTTGTGCTCAAAATTATCTTGTGCTTTTTCTTGCTCATGCTTCGAGGAGACTCCCTGTGACAAAGTGGAGGAGGAAATCTAATAGCATGTCAGCCAAGCCTTTGGTCTCATTAGATTATGATACATCATCTATCACAAAACGACCTCATGTAACCTGGATGTCCTCATCTAGCCTGAGTAAGGATTGGATGATTTGTGGATATGATCTCTCAAAGGATAAGAATATGGCTCTTGCATCAAAACAATTAATTATCTCATAGCTATTCTGGATGCAACACTATAATTCATTTGTAAGCAAAAGCAAGAAATCAATAGTAAAAATCTCATACCACTGAAGAGCAACGCGACACAACCGAATCAACAACACTCGTATAAGAAGATAGAATGTGTCTATAAGCTTCTAGATAGAATGTTGAGCAGATTCAAACGATAATTGCCCGCAAAATTGATTAGTGTGAAATACTTTAAAATACCCCTCGTACATACATGCTACGTAAATGTACAACGTGTTATGCTGATGCGTCACAAAACTAGATCTGTGACATTTGTATAAGCGGATAGAAGGCATCCAAAAAGCCCAAAATAAAGTCCTGAAATCACCGTCAGTAATAGCTACCTGCATAGTTAGCTACTTCAAAAAATGCAAAACACCCCTCTCATGCATTAAAATGTGCATTCTTATGCATCTCATAACATGCGTGCATTTACGATATGCAGAGGGTTTCATTCCAATATGTCATTTGACACTACAATCATAATTCAAAATGACCTATTGCATGCATCTGTGATATACACATGGTTGCATTCCAACATGTCATTTGACATTACAATCACAATTCAAAATGACCCCCTGTTTGAATTGGTAGGATGCAAATGTTTTCATTCAAATGTGTCATTTGACATTATAATTACATTTTAAAGTGACCACTTACATACATTTGTAGGATGCAAAGGGTTTCATTCAAGCATAACATTTAATATTGCATTTACATGCAGATGTCTTGCTGCACAACAGAGTGTCCTCTAGCATGTATTTGCTAGATGCAGAGAATTTTATTCAAGTAATATCATGCTATATTCTATCTACATACAAAAATGTCGTACACTGCAACTATATAGTGTGTAAATGCAAAATGTAAAGTGCATAGGCCAATATACGTGATACATGTAGATGCGTTGTATACAACTACATATGTATAACAATCAAAAAATGCATTATATAAAATACATGTAACAGTATATACCAGCATAGGCCTCGGCGAGTGTATTATAGGTACACACGTGATGTCTAAGGATACTACACAAGTTAAGAAATGAATTCAAATTCAAACTAGATTCTCTACCAACAAAATAGATAGAGTCAACATGGTTAAAAAAATAAAATAACACATAAAAACCCCGATGATAACTGTGTTGAATGTTTATTTCACTCGAAAGGAACACAAATATCTATAATGTCTCCAAATGCTTATGAAAATTTAAAATTCCAAAGATACTAAAATTTAAGATATTTAAAAAAAAAAAAATCATCAAACACTTAAAGCAAAATCCATCCACCCTCTGCAACAGTTTGTCGAGGTGAACAAATTTGAAAATCACTTCAGCTCATTAAGAGTTAATATCTGGTCGGGAATATGACTAAGATTCATTCTCAAACCGTCTCTTGCCAACCAAGACGAAGCACGTTTCTTCTAACCAGGGGTTTCACCGTTAAATGGTACCACACCGATGATTTCACCACTAAATTGCACAACAGATAAATGGTTATGACCGTGACCCTCTGACCAAGTGGTTTTGTCACAAAATGACATTAATATATTACAATCATGGTTAGACCCTGCATGCTCCCAAATTGCATTAAATGAAGTTACTCTGATACCAATTGAAATTACTAGATGCGCCAACAGGGGGGTGAATTGGATGATTAAAAACTTCTTTAATAAAAATATCTTTTTATGACTTTATGCGGAAGCAAATTTCATTCACAATAAAAAGATAGATAATTAATTTCATCCACACAATAAAAAAAATATATGCGGAAAAAGTGCTGAAAAAAATAAAGGAAAGAACACACCAATTTATAGTGGTTCGGTCAAACCATGACTTACGTCCACTCCCCGGAGGCACCCTCCGAATATTACACTAAACCTTTAGTGATTCTCCTTTAGCCCCCACAGCTAGGCGGAGAAGCCCTTACACAATCACTTCCACCTTCCCCGGTGCGGCGGAGGAGCCAGGTCCTTTGACACCAACGAGATCTTCTTATTCCCAAAACTTCCTTCAAGACGAACCTTGAATCCGATGGTAATGAGGTGCAAGCTCGCCGGAGCAACCGTATGAAATCTCCTTCACACTCCCTTGAAACCCACTCCAAGGTTCTTCTCCCTCTCTCAAACTCCACCCTTTTCTCTCTCCCTTTCAAGTCCTCTCTTCAAGTTTTCTCTAGAAAAACAAAGTCACAATGGCTGCCAAAAGACTCTTACAAAGTCTTATGAGAGTGCTTAAATAGAGGGCTAAAAAAACCCTAAAAAAATTCAATTCGGGCGTCAAATATCATACCGTACGATCGCAAAATCGTCCAGTACGATGTGCAAAAATTGACCTGTTAGTACTGTACGATGTCCGGTTAGTACTGTATGAACAGTTCAATAAACGGGCAGTTCGCCAAAATTGTCTTTGTTGATCGTCCAATACGATCCAGTTTGTACAGTACGATCAACACATCAAAATAACATCGTATAGTACGATCATTATTGTACAGTACGAGCAGAACAACTTTAAAATTCAAATTCTTGCCTAATTTAATGGACGACAGGCTTTCTAAATATAACAGATCGTACAGTACGATGTGGTGATCGTACAGTACGTTTAGTTATACTCAAAAATAATCTTTCCAGGAAAAATAAAATATTTTAATTTATTTCTGTTACACCAGATCGTACAGTACGAAATAAATTCATACAGTACGATGAACAGAAAAGTTAAAATATTTATAATCATTTTTTGCTCCCTCTGTGTGTGCATGATCAACAAACTAACATACATCATTACAAGACTTGACTCAATAAATGAAAATTACAGACTCATTTAATACGACCAATTCTATACAATCTTGAGCCTTGAATCTTCAAAGAACGGTGCATGATATACCTGAAATATTAGTCAACATAGAAAGAAATATGCACTGCAAATACTAGGAGAAATAAAAGATTAATAAATATTATTTGTTATCATCAAAAATCATAAACTCGGAAGCCCGAGTTACAACATTACATACTTGAGGTATGAATCAATAGGATGTGATCAATAAGGCACAAAGCCCTTTGTCAGCTAAGGTGCATTCAAATTTATCCTCTCAGATAAATAATCAAATATTCACCCCAGATCTACAAGGCATCCTTGGACGAAGCAACCCATGGTTGCCGACAAGAATCCTTCTGTCGGGTTGAGTTGACTATCTCCTCAAACTAAGTAGACAGGGGATCACGATCGCCCGGGACAACGGAACCATAGGATCATGATCGGGGTTATCATCATTCCCCCACCATTCGCTTTAAGCACAAGATGGTGAAATTTTCAATTTTAAATATAAAATCTCAAATACCAAATCATGTTATTACTATACGTCAGATACTTCATATATGTTTGATGACTAGCCTTATTCGAAAGTTCTCACACGTTATCGGGATGGGTAATTAACTATAGGGGCTTGTGACTATAGGAAACCAGAACTCATATCATAAAGTCATCACAAAATGAGGCAATCACTAGGTAGTGACTTATCGACAAACCCAATATGCCTTCAGAAAATTTGCCTCGAAACTTACATGTTAAAACTCTCCTTGACGGCTTGAAAAATAATGAAAGGGGTCTGTGAAGAGGCAGGGGCTCGAATTTTTGAAGCCCACAGGTCTGCATCTACCATTCTTAACATAAGTAAAATCTAATAAATCCATTCTCCTAATGGGACATTGGAAGGCCGCCGTTTTAAGTTACAAAATCATATAAGGCAAATCTCTCTAATCTTATCTTCCACTGGAGCTACTCCAACCTTTTCATGTATACACTCGTTTCGTGTCATATATCTAAGAGTAAAGCCACTCATCCACCTAAGCATCCTCACCTCTTTAACACTTAACTTAATATTATGCTTCTCTTTTAATGGCCAACATTCAGCACCATAAAGCATTTTAAGTCTCACCACCATCTTATAAAATTTTCCCTTAAGTTTAAGACAGACTTTTCTATCACACAAGCCTGATGCATTCCTCCACTTCAACCATTCAACTTGAATTCTACTAATAATATCCCCTTCTATTTCACCATCACTTTAAACAATAGACCCAACCTTACAAAAATGTGAACTCTTAGTAATGACTTGATTGACCAAGGTCACAATCCCTCCACTAGATTTATTATACTAAAATTGCACTCCATATATTTGATTTTAGATCTACTGAAACAAAAACCTTTAGACACTAAGGTTGACCTCTGTAATTCAAGTTTACAGTCAACTCACTCTCTAGTATTATCAAAAATAAGAATATCATCAGTAAAAAGCATATCCCAAGGTACAACCTTTTGCAAATATCTAGTGAGAACCTCCTTTTTCCTCTTTATTTTCTTTAAATTTCTTCATCTTTTTATTAGTCCAAGATGTTTTTATGGATCAAGCCTCACTCAATGCACCCCACCGAACCCATAGAAGAGCATATTTGGAGGGAGATTGACTGATGTGATTTTTCTCAGTTGCCTCATATTTGAGATCGCTTATCTTGGCACTGAGAAATACTAGCTGATAGATATTTATGATGGGCCCTTTATTCTTTCTTCTCGCATGGTTGCTTTTGATTCAGATATTATGGTAGGACATGATCCTGCATCCTAGATTATTACTCTAAAATTATGGCATAGTGATGGTGGTTCTTTAGAAAAGATTGTTGATGATTTGAGTTATGACGATTAAGATGTCCTTAAACCAATAACAAATTACGCATATAGTACATGTATCATTTGTCTTATGAGTTGTCATTTATTATGTCACGAGGTTGAGGAGCAGAATTATGATCCCATGTTCGGTACTCTCCTTTGAGCACAGAGTGATTATATTTATTGGGCATGTTATGTGTTCACGGTGTATCACAAGATACTCAGACGAGCGGGGGTTTATCAAGCCATATATGCTTCTATGTTTGATTATAGCCACTTGTCGACTTCATGGATCCAGGGTATAGTAGAGCATTGGGACAACATTATGAATATGTGCTGGATTGGTCCGAATGAGATGACCATTACATTGTGTCATTAACAAATTATATCCGACTTTCCCATCTTATGTTATCCTTATAAAGAATGCGTTCATACATATTATGATCTTCTAAGCCGTCAACAGGCTGGTCAACAAAGGAGAGGGGAATTCATGTCCGAATGAGATGACCATTACATTGGGGCATCTTCCAAGACTTGGGCCTGCCTTCATCTCGGTATAGGAGCTTATTTTTATATTACACATATGGACGCTCAAAATGCCATTGGACATTTATATTGTCCTGAATTCATCATACGTCATCTTCTTTTTATGAATCGGGGATTCAAACATATAGTAGGAGTTAGAGGATCTTATTTAGCGCCTCAAGATTTCACTCCAGTACATGGGGAATCATCAAATGTTCATGATAGGATAAGGAAGCGAATCCCTAAACGTCTTTATGGACATCGTGGTCTTGGTATGTATTTTTTTTTACATTATAGACACACACACACATATATATATATATATATATATATATATTACTTATTATCTCCCCTTTTTTTATATTTATGTTTTTTTTCCTCTCTTTTCTTTTATTCCCTCTTTTTTTTTATATGGTTAATAATACGCAGATGTCGAGACTTCTTTGCACCACTATGATAATAGACCGATCTCTCCCTCTTTCAATAGGGGTTGACCCACAAGGGTATGGAAGCATATAAATAACATTCAGTCAAAGCATCGATAGCTTGTCCAACATCCTTTCTAGAGAGTATACATATACTTGTTTAATAAAAATATTTCTTATTTTATTTTATAGTGTGGTTGAATTGATTTGAAAATATTAAAAATGAAATTTCTTTATTAGATTTAAATGAAAATTTGACTCTTAACATGACATAATAGAGAGAAATGATTTATGTATCTGACCCCACGTAGTGGGATAAAGGCGTGATGTTGTTGTTGTTGTCTTCTTGAATTGAGATTTGATTTTTAGGCTTATCAAGGTAGGTCAACCCTTAGGTTTATGTGCAGGTGATATTTGGAAGGTTCAACTTTTATATTTGTTGAACCCATATTTAACGTTTACTCTCAATCTTTTAGATTGATTGAAGTAACTAGACCTTTAGGTTTATGAGCAACTAAAATTTTGAAGGTTCGGTCTTTAGACTTGTTGAACCTATATTTTGATACTCAGTCTCAATCTTTTAGATTGATTGAAGTAGCTTGACCTTTAAGTTTATGAGCACATAAAAGTTTGGAGGTTTAGTCTTTAGACTTATTGAACCTATATTTTGAGGTTTAGTCTCAATTATTTAGATTGATCAAAATAGCTCGACCCTTAAGTTTTTGAGGATGAAAAAGGAATAAAATACTTTATTTGACCACCACGGGATCACCTGCTTAAATTGGATTTATATAACGGTTCCTATGCTTGTATGAAAAGAGAAACTTCCTCACGGTTTACAAGATTGCTTCGAACGTTATTCTTAATAGAATGAAAGGTGTCATTCCGAAACTCATCACTGTAGAGCAGGCTGCTTTTGTTAAGGGAAGATCTCTTCAAGACCATGTGTTGATTGCTCAAGAACTTCTCCACAAATTCAAAATCTCTAAAGCTTCTAAAGGCCTGGTGTTGTTAACCTCTAAACAATATCCAAAAAAGAAACAAAAAAAGAGAGAGAGCTTAAAGCTCTTACCCGTTATACAACAGCTCCCGTCAAAGTCCTCTGCCAAATCCCGTAAATCCAGCTGAAGCATCGCATACCTCGGACTGTCGAACCCGCGAATCCCGCCCGAAATCCTGCTGGAGCCGCTGGACTCGCGTCTCTTCCCAGATTTCCTGCGACGTCGCCTCGATCGAACGACCACGGGCGTCGTTAAATAGAAGCCGCGGGCTCCCTCATTCGGCTGCTCTTCCACACACGGCTCTCTCACTCCCGACATCTCTATCTCCCGATCTCACCCTACCTCAACCGAACTCCTCCACCCAGTCCGAAGTCGAGCCAGACGTCTCTCTGCTTCCACGACCTGCCTCCCTCTGCTGAAATCCAAAGCCGACCTCTTCTCCTCACCCGACCTCCTACTCCCGATCCCATTCCTCCCACTCGGCTCCAACCAAACTCATCCTCCCATCTCAGTAGCCGAAGCCAGCTTTACCTCCACCTAGCTGAAAACCGAACTCCACCTTCCCCGATCCAACCCGTCGGCCTCTTCTCCTCACCCGACCCCATTGCCGTTTCCGTCCGGCCTCCGAGAGAGAGAGAGAGAGAGAGAGAGAGAGAGAGAGAGAGAGAGAGAGAGAGAGGAGAGCACCTCTTACTTGGCCGAGCCCGACGCCTCCCTGCTCTACCCGAACCTCTTCTTCCAATCTCCCTCTCTGCCTTAGCCGCAAGCTCCCTCTACCTGATCCTTTAGTTAACTAGGTATATATTTGTTTTAGTTATTAATATATATTTATATATTATATAGTAATCCTGCTATTATATAGTATCATATATATTAATATAATTATTATTATATTAATATATCTGTTATTATATAATAAATCAGTTATTATATAATATAATATATATATTAATAAATTTGTTATTACATAATATATATCTCTTATATGTATAAAAAAAAAATTATTTTATTAATAAAAAAAAAAGAAAAGGTTCTTTTATCGATGCTTGCGACGGGCCGGCAAACCCCCAAGGCGCTCACGTAGCGTTGAGGGTGGGAAACCGGTGCGATGCTTGCGACGATTTAAGGATCCCTCTTCAAAGCTTGCAACGAGCCGGCAAACCCCCGAGGCGCTCAAGTAGCGTTTAGGGTGGGAAACCGGTGCGACGCTTGCGGCGAAGGGGATAAAAAAAATGTGTTTTTGTTTTCTTCTGTATTCTTATATAAGTACCTCCGAACGCCCACGTGGTGCAGAGGGGGGAAATCTATGTTTTTGCTAACGCTTGTTTTCTTCTTATAATCAACAAACATAAAAAACCCTTAAATGCTCACGTAGCAGGCGGGGATAAAAAATACTCATGCGACCGCGGTGTCATTTTTGACACCTACCTGAAGCGCTCACGTAGCGTCGATGGGAAGGTTGCCTCTTGGTTTTTCACCTAAACGGGGGAGACGCCGGGAGGCTGCCGAAATTTGGATTGAAAATCCAAAGACTTAAATAAAAAATGATGAACTTGGACTTGTTCGAATTCAATTGAATGTGGAGAACTTGGGATTGCAACAAATGACTTAATTGAACTTGAACCCAAATGAATTCAATTCTAATTGAAACGAATATGAACATGAAACTGGATTCTCATTAGAACTTGATTGAACTCAAGAGAACAAATGCAAAAAAATTTGTACTTAAAGATTGTAGTTTGGAACAACTACAAGGACCACTTTGAACTTGGCACAAGGACTTTTCTTGAACTTGGAAGAACGATGCAGAAGGTCATAAGGAACTTAAAAATGATCTTAATTCGAATCTAAGTGAGTAGTACACTCAAACAAGAATTTGTGCAAGACTTGAGTCGGAGACTCAAGTTGACCTAAACTTGGACTTTCATTCGAACTTAACAAGACTACAAAGACTTGATTGAATTCAAACCTAAATGAAATGAAGATTTGAACTTGAGTTTGCAAAGGGCTACAGGAGTCTTAACTTAGACTTGAGCTTGACACTTTGAACTCAATCAGGGACTTGAAGAACTACATTTGAGCTCGAACTCAAAACATACAAGAAGCTTGAACTTGAAAGTGATACAAGGGAGCTAGAACCATTTGAACTCAAGCAAATACTTGAGTTATAAAATATGAACTTGAGCTTGACTTAAACTTGCAAGATGGACTTAAACTAGCATTTCAACTTGAAGTGAACTCATGTTTGGATTAAGATGATATCAAATCAAAACTGCACTTAAAATAATGTCATGATTTGCAAAATAATAATTCAATTACATGAGAGAATGTATAAGGTTGGTGATGTATGAGAAATTTACAAATACTATTTCCTTACAAGTAAGGTTGGAATTGTAAGTGACATAATCAAATTTTCTCATTATGTCATAATGCTTTCAAGGGATAGTACCACTTGCTTGCAAAAAGAGAGATCAACAAGATCTCTATCTATAAACTATGGCATGAAATCTCCAATTAACATTAAAGAGCTATCATGAATTCCTAACCAAATACAAATGTCATCAAGCAAGCTCATCATACAAGATTTAAGTTATCTTTATATGATAGTAGAAGACTTGTAATATGCAATATGGCTCATCTATATGCAAATAACTGTGCTCATCTGTTATGAACATAAGAGCAAAATGAAGCCAAATATATATCGAGTCTTACAAATAGAGGGGATTCAATATGTAACAAGTGCAAAGTTATACGAGTATACAAACTCCTATGAGCTAATGTAAAAGATCCGTTGCACATCCCATGTGTTCTCCACAAGAAAACCTAAAGGAGTTCTAAATATGCTTACAAATCAGTAGCATGTAGTTTCGTACAAATGAACATAGTGATGTGTATGGTAAATGTGAACATTGACAAATAAACGAGGAGTCCTCACTCATATAGAAGTCCACTTATGAGTGATGACCCTTAATGTGTAGTGGATGCTAAATCATTCATACCATCAATAATCACTCAGCATCAGTCAAATATATCAGTCTTCTACGAGCAAGAATAAAAGATCTGCAGTGCATACAATCTCTCTACTGACATAGATGTATGTACAATGTGCCACCCCTGTGTAGATACGTGAAGACTACAGTAAATGCAGTATCCTGTAGTCAACTTCAGTCTAAGAATGAATACATCTATCTCTAGCAATAGTGGATGTATCGTAAAGATCAAAATCACAGCATAAGACATAAAGAATACGAATTTCTACGAGCATCTACAAGTCTAAGGCAGGAGATTAGTTAGTGCACTATGACCCGCCTACAGAAAGCAACAAGTAGTGCACGACAGTCTACCTGTAAGAAGCAGCGAACAATTCTATCCAGAAGCTGCTACGCCACCGGATCTGCAACCTCCGTACAAGCAGACAGAAGGCGTCTACGAATACTTTTAAAATACCCCCGCACAAGTGCACCGTAGTTTGTATACACATAGGTACACAAAGGGGTAATTATAATCCAAACCCGCATGGGCCCCGGCGAGCGTGTTATTGGTACACACGTGACGTCTAGGGATGCTGCGCGGGTTGACAAGTGAATTCAGGTTCGAAACCGATCCTTCTATACGGGTCAATAGAAGTCGACAGGGTTCGAACCATTAAGCAAATATAAAGTTATGGTGACCAGTATATTTGCTTTAAAACATTCATATTAGGCCCTCAAGGCCTACAATAATATGAATTCACTAATAAAGGCACGAAGCCTACGAAACCCGATTCTCTGTCGATAGCCCGACAGAGTTGACAAGGTTCAATCCATAAAACCCCGATGATGGCCGTGTTGAATGTTTATCTCAACCGGAGGGGTTCACAAACATTTCAAATGACTCTCAAATATCCAAATATCTTCCATGCTCCATCCAAAAACCCAAAAACTCCACAAAAATCTCAAAAACCCAAAATCCCAAAAATATATTTAAAAATGAAATAAATCCATCAACGCAGTTAAAGCAAAAACCATCCGCCCTCCGCAACAGTTTGCCGAGGCGGACGAATTGAAATTAACTCTAGCTCACAAAGAGCCAAATGCCTAGTCGAAAATATCACTAGGATCCATTCTCAAACAATCTCTTGCCAGTAAGAACGTGGTACGTGTCCTCTAACCGGCAGTTTCGCCGCCAAATGGCACTGCAGGTAAACGGTTATGACCCGGGGCCCTCTGAACCGAGTGGTTTTGCCGCCAAATGGCACCACAGATAGCGGTTATGGCCAGAGCCAATACGCTCCTTAATGGCGTTAAATCCTTGAGATATGAATCAATAGGATGTGATCGATAGGGCACAAAGCCCTTTGTTAGCTAAGGTGGATTCAAATTTGTCCCCTTAGACAAACATTCAACCCCGGTCTACAAGGTTCCCTTGGACGAAGCAACCCATGGCTGCCGACAAGGATCCTTCTGTCAGGTTGGGTCGACTACCTCCTCTGACTAAGTAGACCAGGGACCACGATGGCCCGGGACGACGGAACCATGGGATCTTGATCGGGCCCATCATCCATTCCCCCACCATCCGCTTTAAGTGTTAGGTGGTGAAATTTCACATTTTAAATATCAAACTTTTCAATGCTTTCCAAATTTCCAAATCCAAACTCAATTTCCAAATCAAATTTCTACCAATATCCAAACCATTGCTGCTACTATATGCCAGATAACACGTATCTCTATACGTATCTGATTGACGACTAGCCTTAATCGAAAGTTCTCTCTCGTGATCGGGAGGGGTAATTAACTATAGGGGCTTGCGCCTATAGGAAACCAGAACTCAGATCATAAAGTCCTCACAAAATGAGGGCGAAATCTCTGGGTAGTGTCTTATCTACAAACCCATCTGCCTTCCAAAATTTACCCCGGAACTTAGTTCGTTAAAACTCCCTCGCCGAATAAGAAAAGCGAGCGGAGGCCGGGGCCAAATTTTCGGAGCCCACAGGTGTCTATTAAATTAGACATGGAACAGGCTTATGATTCTATGGGATGGCCAACTCTTCAAAAGGTTCTTTCTTATTTTGGATTTCCTGAATTCTTCTCAAAATTAATCCTGGAATGTGTTAAAAATCCCTCTTTCTCTATATTGATCAATGGGAATCCATCTAGTTGGATCAAAGCAAGAAGTGGGTTCAGACAAGGTTGTCCCTTGCCACCTTATCTTTTTATACTTTGTTCACAGCTTCTTACAAATGGCATTAAGGAGAAGGATGAAATTGGTGTTCGGGTTAGAAAGAATGGTCCAAGAATTTCGCATTTACTTTATGCGGATGATATCATATTCTTTGCTGAAGCAAAACTTAAGAACGTGAAAGCTATTAAAAACATTGTTAGCAGGTATTGTGAATGGACTGACCAAAATGTTAATTCAAATAAGTCTGGGATATTATTTGGTAAAGCAGTCAATAACCGAAAGAAGAGAGATTAAAAGGATCATGGGTTATAATGAAGTTAAGGAGCTTAATTATCTGGGATCCAAACTGGCATTAAGGAGGCTTTCAAGGAGGGATTTCCAATTCTTATTAGACAAGGTACTAAAGAAGTTGAACAGTTGGGGTTTAAAGTTTATTTCTCTGCCAGGTAAAATAACTTTGGTTAAGGCTGTCATTCTTAGTCTTCCTTCTTTTCATTCCACGATCTCTTTGGTTCCTAAGGCTGTGTTAGGTGAAATTGAGAAATAATGCGGAAATTTTATTTGGGATAAGTCCAATGAGAGACATGACTTACACTATATAAGCTGGAATAAACTCTGTGAGCCTATTGATTCAGGAAGCAGAGGTCTACAGTCTTGTTCAAATAAAATGGGCCCTTTAAGGGAAAAAATTGCCTGGAAATACATGAAAGATGAAGAGTCTTTATTGTATAAAACTCTGTTTCCTAGATATGGATCTTGTTGGAAAGCTGTGAACAGAAATAAGTCCAATTCTTCAGCTTGGAAGATAATTAAAGATGGAAGCAAATTCTTGCAGAAAATCGTGAGATGGGATATTGCTAATGGTCATTCAATTGATGTACTTAAAGATACATAGATTTTAGATAAATGTCTTAACAGATGGCCGACTTTTGTCAATTCCATAGAATAAGTAGATGGAGTTTTAACGGTTGAAAACATTTTATCTGGAAGTCATTGGAATTTGCCTGAACTTCATAAGTTTTTTGGTAACGAACTGGTTGAACTCATCTGTCAAACTGAAATTAAAACAGAGCTTGCTGAAGATCATTTTGATCTTATTCACATGGAATCTGGTAGAACTATCACTTCTATGGTAGCTGGAATAAATTCCTCTCCTTATTCTGATAACGCATTATGGAAATGGCTTAAAAAATCTAAACTGAATGCTAGAGTGGAGAATTTCTACTGGAGAATGTTTAATAATGCATTGCCAACCTATTCTTTTTTTATCATACAGAAGACTTCAAACCAGTTCTTACTGTCCTAGAGGCTGTCATGAAGAAGAGAATATTTGTCATCTAACATGTAGATGTAAAGAAATGATCGAAGTCATTAAAACTCTGAATATGCGGGGCTTCCATATTCCGATTTTTAATTATAAGGAGTAGTTTGGTTGGCTGGTCAGACAAAATTCTTTTATTTCTAGCTTATTGTGTAATGTCGTCTAACTTAATTGGAAGGAGAGAAATGAGCTAGTTCATGGGAGAAAAGAAAGGAGTTCGGTTTTTATAGCTGCTGAGGCAGTCAGCTTTGTAGGAGTTTTTAATACTCCTAATTTCATCAATTCGGGCCGGTTGGGTACTAATCAGCGTTTGCTGTTTGAAGATCGTTGGTACTCTCCTCCACCCGATTGGATCAAGGTGAATGTAAATGCAACTTTATTTCCTTCTTATAAAGGAAGAGTTGGAGGTATAATAAGGGACCACAAAGGAAGACTCATAGCAGCTTATGGAAGATCCGAATTAAAGGCATTGGGATATCACTCACCTGGAATTTCTTGCTATTGCCTCTGTTAAAGAAGTTTTCAATAATCGGATGCATGGATACAAAGGTATAATCATTGAAAGTGATAATGTCAATATTATCAAATTCATACACAGTAATACAAAGAAAGGAGTCAAAGGTATGGATAAATTTTCTTTGATTGATAGTTTTAATTTTGTTATTTTCAACTGTGTAAAAAGAGATTGTAATAAATTAGCTGACATTTGTGCTAACTATGATGTTTTTTCTAGTTTTTTTTTTAAGACATTTTAATTGATAAGATTCCTCCTTCGTTTGTAAACATTTTGAAGGAGGAATCTTTAGCTTGTACTTAGTTGGGGCTCTTTTTTCCCCTTTTTCTTTTTCTAGTTATGCTTATTGCTTTCTTCAAAAAAAAAAAAGAATAGAAAAGGAGTTTGCACTCATTAGCCAGAATGAAACTCAATCCATCCATAGCTCTTAATACATGAAGATTAACAGCTTATCTTTTTATTTTGACTGTTCTCAACTCACCGCACATATGCTCGTTTGTAGATATTGTTTGAGAAGTTGAACTAAAGTTAATAACGTCAAATACAAATCTTGAAAGGAATATTAAATGGGGATTTGATAGAGCCGGTCAAACAAATAAGAAAGAAGTTCTAATGCATTACTTATCTGTAGCAGAGGAAATTTTATGATGTTGAACTAGCTTTAATGTTTCTTATTGGTATAGATTATAGGAACAAACGAGAAAGGTTCTATTAATAATCAACTGATCCATGAGAAGCGAAAGAACAATGCCAGCGCTCGGGTTTTTTTTTTTACAGGAAGAAAAAAAGAACTAGACGAAAAGTTGAATGTCCCAGTGCAATGGCTAATAAACTAAAAATGAATCTTTGCAATGAAAAAGATCTGAAGTAACAAAAAATTTGAGCAGAGTTTAAAAGAGTAAAAGGATGTAGTAAAACTATGCAGCAATAATAACTAATCAATAAAGCGGTGGCAACCTAATAGTTATAGATATTTCAATAAATGCAAAGAGGATCAAGCAAAATAATAAATGCACTAAGGAAAAATTGGAGTAAATATAGATGAAAATAATACCATTCCTGAAGCTGGAGGCATGCCATATTCTAACGCAGTTATGAAGTCTTCATCAAGAGAGACATCATATGAATAATCATCATTCGCTCGTTTCTGTTCAGCAAATGCTGCTCGCTTTTCATTATGTTGTTCAATTTGCCCCAGAAGGCGAAGTTTCTATAACATTAAGCAGAAACACAAATGGGGCATAAGAGTCTAAGACTAAAGGTGAAGTAAATATCTTTAGATCATTTTTGAAAATAAATCATCCAACTGATAGAGCATGAATAACACTGTATGCAAATGAATATGTATTTAAGATGAATTAATAAATTTATAAGAAAGCATATGAATATGGATTTGAAGACATAATGCCAGCCTCATTAAGGCAATCAAAATCTCAGTATTTTGCTTAAAAAAATGGACTGATAAAATCCTCTAATATTATGGTATTTCTTGCAGTGCACAAGATGTTTGATGATTCAAAGCTAACAACAACAGATTATTAAGACCTGGCTTTAAATTGAGGGGAACATAAATGGCAACGGAAAAATTAAGTTACCATCAAGAAAAGAATATGGCAAATTATACCTGATCAATGGGATCTGTCAGTTCGGAAAATGAATTTGCAAGCTCCCGGCCATAAATGAAAAGCTCAAACCGCTCAACTAAGCCTGGACACCTACAAAAAATTTAATATAAACCACCAGCCTAACAGAAATTTCAGAGAAATTAAACAGAAATTAAACTGAAAGCATGCCTTCATGTATCTTGGATGAATGTCAAAATGTTCTTAATGAAAATACCAAGATGCCTTTATGTTTCTTGGATGAAAGTCATAAAGATCTCAAAGAAAATACCAAGTTTCAAACATATCGTGTAAGAACACAGGAGGGCAACATACATGACACATCTCTTCGTTTAGGACATACTGGAGTTGCAGGACTGCTGACAAGCCTTCATATACATGTAAATTTAACCACATAAAGAAACACAGAACAAGTCATAAAGATCACCTTGATCAAAATATCAAGCCTCAAACATAGGGGGGCACAATGGGGACACAAACACAACTGTTAACCTCTAGATAAAGAACAAAAAAAAGAAGGCAAAGATACCTCGTATCTATCGAGATCCCACGAATTCAGCCAGAAATCCCGCTACGGTACACTGTTCTACGCTGATGCCGCTCCTTGCGTCTCTTCCCAGGAAAGCTGCCCGAATCGTGTGCCACCTAGACACTTTCTCATCGTTAAATACCGAACGAATGAAACCTTCAGGCTTCTTACACACACACCATTGAGCTCCAACCGAACCATCCGAGCTCCCGTAGTTGCTTCCATTCGCAAATATCGATACCCCTAGCCTTTTCTGATCTTCTGATTCCTCCTCCTATCCCGATCTCCAAGCCCAAATGAAGCCCCAACTGAGAGCTCTCGTCGTTGTTTCGAACCGCATCCTGTCACCCTTCCCCTATTCACAAGCCGAGAGAGAGACAAAAAGAGAGAGTGAGATAGATAGAGAGGGGGAGAGATGACCTACCTGCAGGCCGACCTCACTCCAGCGACGATGTTCCCTTCCTGTTCGGTTCGAAAGTTCCGACATTTTGATTGGAAGCAAGAACGGGAGCATGCTACAGTGAAGGTAATGATCCTTTTACCCTTCCACACGCTACTTCGGCTAAATCCCATAAATCTGCCCAGCTTTAAAGGGGGAAATAGAGGATTTATTCCACTGTGAGATTTACTGGTTGATCAAATCCAATCCGATAAGATTTAGCATAAAATTAGCTCAAATCCCACATTAATCTTATGCCAAATCTTGCATGAATCCTGTAGCCCGAAAATATATTTATTAATTGTAATTTAAAAATAGTTAATTAATATTGATTATAGCTAATAATAATTATTTAAAGATAATTATAAATTAATTCCAATTCATTGATATTAATTGCAATTAATTATTAATTTTATTTAATTGATATTAATTATAATCAATTATAATTAATCTAAGTTAATTATAAATTAATTAATTTTGAAAATTTAATTAATTAATAATAATAATAATAATTAAAATTAATTAAGATTAATTATAATTTTTTTATTATTATTTAATTAATTATTATTAATGATAATATATTATAATTAATTTAAGTTAATGTGGGCTCCAAAAATTTAACCCCGGCCTCCGCACGCTATTGTTTGTTTGTTTTTTTTCTTTTGGCGAGGTAGTTTTAAATAAATAAATTCCGGGGTAAATTTTGGAAGGCAGATAGGTTTGTAGATAAGACACTACCCAGAGATTTCGCCCTCATTTTGCGAGGACTTTATGATCTGAGTTCTGGTTTCCTATAGGCACAAGCCCCTATAGTTAATTACCCATCCCGATCACGAGAGAGAACTTTCGATTAAGGCTAATTGTCAATCAGATACGTAGAAAATACATGTTATCTGGCATATAGTAGCAGCGTTGGTTTGGATTTGGAAATGTTTGGATGTTTGAAAATTTTAATATTTAAAATAGAAATTTCACCATCTTGCACTTAAAGCGGATGGTGGGGGAATGGATGATAGACCCGATCAAGATCCCATGGTTCCATCGTCCCGGGCCATCATGGTCCCTGGTCTACTTAGTCAGAGGAGGTAGTCGACCCAACCTGATAGAAGGATCCTTGTCATTAGCCATGGGTTGCTTCGTAAAATGGTACCTTGTAGACCTAGGGTGAATATTTGTTTAAGGAGACAATTTTGAATCCACCTTGGCTAACAGTGGGCTTCGTGCCCTATCGATCATATCCTATTGATTCATATCTCAAGGATTTGATGCCACTAAGGAGCGTATTGGCTCTACCCATAATCGATATTTCGTGGTGACATTTGGCGGCAAAATCAATTGGTTCAAAGGGCACCCGGGTCATAACCGTTTATCATGCGGTGCCATTCGGCGGCAAAACCGCCGGTTAGAGGACACGTACCACGTCCTTACTGGCATAAGACTATTTGAGAATGAATCCTAGTGATATTTTCGACTAAGCATTTGGCTCTTTGTGAGCTGAAGTTATATTTGAATTTGTCCACCTCGGCAAACTATTGCGAAGGGTGGATAAATTTTGTTTTAAGTGATTGGATGGTTGATTTTCCTTTTTTAAATATCTAGGATTTCAGATGATTTTGGAGATTTGGATTTTGGGTATTTGGATGGCATTTGAAATTATTTGTAATGGACCCCTCCGGTTGAGGTTTTATGTTCAACGCGGCCATCATCGGGGTGTTTGGGGTCATTTCTATTTGATTAAACTGTGTCGACCCTATCAATTTGTCGATAGGGGATCGGATTTCGCGGGTTTTATGCCTTTAATAGTGAATTCTCATTGTTATAGGCCTTTACGGCCTAATATAAATCTATTAAAATAAATACATCGGTCCCCACTACCGTGTATTTTTTGAAGGTTCAAACCTTGTAAACTTCTTTTGATCCGCAAATAAGGATCAGGTTCGAACTTGAATTCACTTATCGACCCGCGCAGCATCCCTAGGTGTCATGTGTGTACTAATAACACGCTCGTCGGAGCCCATGTGGGTCGTGATTGCATTTAACCCTGTAGTATACCTATGTATATACAAATTATGGTGCACATATAGGGGCATTTTGAAATATTTTAGTCGTGCATGTAATTGTCATTTGAACCCACAATATTTCATTTGAGACTTATACACTCCTTATGTCTGCTAGTAGAAGTATTGCGGATCCGGTGGCGGTGCGTTGTAGAATGTAGACGACTTCTGTCTGCTTGTATAAGTGTTGTAGATCCGATGACGGTGCGTTGTAGATTATAGACGCCTTCTGTCTTCTTGTATAAGTGATGCAGATCCGGTGGCGATATATCTGGATGTTATGAGGCATCGGTGGCGATATATCTGGATGTTATGAGGCATCTCCTCATCTTGATGTTGACTCCCCTTTCTCATTCACCGGGGAGGTCTTTTTAGGCTTTGGAATTAATGATCACTGCTTTGAAGAGAACTTCTTTCAAGCTCTTTAATATCGTAGACTTGTTACTTCTGGTGTTTATGGATATCATGACTGTTTTCTTTCTAAGTATAGGACTAAGAGAAACTATGAAACACCAGAAAGTTTAGTTCTAATTTGTTCAAACATCTCTTCCATTCTGCCAGGTGTCATTTTTCGTACATCGAGTTGTCCTCGTACCCGACATACTTTGCAGCATCTTAATCACCGCTGTCGTAGGTGATATCTACACTTGTGTCCATAGGGGTTCATTGTACTTACGATATACCCATTGTTGTTATCCACAAACGGCTCGTATGTATTTACAGAGGACCTATTGTATTCATTACGACCTCCTAGAAGTGTTCATAGGAGAGCCATTATTCCTACATCATATCCACCTTTCATTAATCTCTGGTGGTTATTGAATGTATTTGTTTGCAGGGATATATCTTTGATTGCTACATATGGGTAGTACTCGTACACTTTGCAATTGTCTGTTGTTGCTTACAAACATAGTGCATTGACCTTGTAGGGACCATTGTAGGAGTCTGTTGCATTCATTATGATCCCCTATATATTTTGTCTCATGCGTTCATAGGATTTGATAATTGAGGTTTGTTTATGATTGTTCAGATATTGTGAATGGATTACTGTTCATTGCTTGTATGCATCGAGGTCTTGTTTGCTACGAGACCCGTGCTTGTTTGCTTGTATTTGTTTGAATGCATTAGATTGTTATTTGGCATTTGAGTTTTGATCTTGATTGTGCATTTTAGGATTTGGGATTCCATTTCTTATAGTTTAGTTCAATTCCAAGTCCCCTGTCATTCGTACAAGTCCTCTGCATATTTGGTTCAAGTTCTATGCTTTCAGTTCAAGTACGAGTTCTCTGTTGTCCTTCGTATTACTGCTCAAATGATGTCTTCAAATTGTTCAAGTATTGTGTACTTCAATGAAAATTTTGACAGCACTCCGACATATCCCCCGTTTGGGAGAAATGTAAGGGAGCTGGGCCTTCCCACCACGCTACTCGAGCGTGTATGGTAAGTGTCCTCAGACACCGCGGTCGTACATCTTTTCATCCCATCACGCTACAAGAACGTGTATGGGGCCTTCAACAGTACCCGTACAAGAACATCAGTGACTCTCCCCACCACGCTACAAGAGTGTGTATAGGGCTTACCCATTTCGCCGTATGCGTCGCACCAGACTCCCTCCTACCGTGCTACAAGAGCGCGTATAGGTGGTTCTCCGGTCCGACACAAACGTCGAAAATGGGATTTGGAACATTATACCTTGTGTAGTAGTCGTCGGCGGTGCTGATCTCGAGGTCGAGGACTGTCCCCACCACGCTACAAGAGCGTATATAAGGCTTACCCGCCTCGTCGCACTCGTTGCACTGGATTCCCCCTCACCATGCTACAAGAGCGCGTATAAGAGTTCCACCAATGCATCAAGCACGTCGAGGACAGGGAGAGGCCTTCACTTTAAGTTAGAAATTTATACCTTGAAGACCGGCGAGGAGGCTCGTGAATCGAGGCGGGGAGAAGCCTTCATTTCTTTTCCTCTTTTTTTTCGAATTAATTATAATTAATATTAATTAATTATAATTAATTATTATATTATTTTTAATTAATTAATTATTAAATTATTTTTAATTAATTAATTATAATTAATTATTAAATTATTTTTAATTAATTAATTATAATTAATTAAATTAATCAATTAAAGTTTATTAAAATTAATTAAAATCATTAGTTATAATTAATTATAACTAATTAATATTAATTAATTTTAATAAATTATAATTAATTAAAATTAATTAATTAAAATAATTACAATTAAAATTTATTAATTATATATATATATATATATATTAAAAAAATCCCTCTAATCAGGCGGATTTACGGGATTTGGCCGAACCAGCGTGCGAAAGGGATGAAGTTACCTTCACAGCGGCGAGCTCCGCTTTGCTTCCGATCCGGCACCAAGGGAAGGTCGTCGAAGGAGCGGGGTATGACGGGGACGAAAGCCGGAGAGGCACACGAAAGGTAGAGAGTTACCCTTACAGCAAGCGAGTTCCCGTTTTTACTTCCAATCAAAATGTCGAGCTTCTGATCCAATTAAAAGGGAAGATTGTCGGAGCAAAGTCGAACGGTAACGTGGAAGCCGAAGAAGCCTATGAACAGGAGAAAGTACCTTCATAGCAAGCGGACTTCCGTATTGCTTCGAATCAAAATTTATAACTTTCGAACCAGCGAGCTCGCGTCATCGCTTCCAATCAAAGTGTCGCACCTTCCGATCCGACCGAAATGAAAAGACATCGAATGAGCTACGTCGTAAGTCCCCAGAGGAGGGAGAAGCGGCGGAAGGGAGTTAAACCGAGAGAGAGCGAGAGGGAGATCGAGAGCGACAGAGAGAGGAGCTTCAGAGAGCAGCCCGATGACTTCGTTCTCATGGTCTTTTAACGACGCGAGGTTGTGCGAACGACGTGGGGAGAAACAAGGGGTCGTGCGAAGTATGGCGAGCACGATGATGTTCGTGGCCGAACAGGTACGTGCGATCCTCTCTCTTTTTTTTATTTCATTATAGGTCAACAGTTAAATATAAATTAATTATTCTTAATTAATGATAATCACAATTAATTATGAATAATTAGGTTAATTATAATTAATTGATTATCAATTTAAATTAACTATCATTAATTATAATTAATTATATTAAAAAGAAAAAGGGCTTCACTTTGCTCACCTCGTATAACCTTTTAACCCTAAAAACTCCGAGAACTCGCTTTCGACCCTTGCAACGCGACAAAACGACCACCTATACACGCTTTTCTTAGCGTGATGGGAAGAAATTCTTCGCGGTGCTCTCGACGAATCGGGTGATCACCTAAAATCCCTTTTTCAGAGTTCGTGGCATACCGAAAAATCGCCTATACACGCTTTTCTTAGCGTGGTGGGATGAGAACCTGGTGCGATGCGTACTACAAAGTGGGGATACCCATAAGTACCCGCTTGCGGGAAAACAACTGCTTTTCTTTTGGGACAGGAACCGAAGAATAACATGGGACTAATACTTGAACTTGTGGACAAAATGCAAATGACTAATTTTGAACATAATTAAAATAAAATTAAAATGAGAATACAATTTGAACTCAAGTAAGGACTTGAATTGGACCAAAGAAGACTTGAAATAAACTTGAGCTTGGGTGAACTTTAAAGAACTAAGCTCATGATGACATGGAACTTGCAATGAACTCGAATTCAAAGTCGGATTCAAACCGGGACTCAAATTTTGATATGAATTAAAAATTAAATAATTTGAACATGATTTGAAAGATTTAGACTCAAGTAAAGATTTGATTTGAGTCTGCATTGAACTCAAACCTGCGCCTCAACGAATCAAACTTAAATCAAGCTTGAGCAGATGATGATGAACTAGACCCTTGATTAAGAGATACATTATCAAGATGCAAACATCAAAATCAAATGATAACTTTGATTTCTCAAATACATTCAAGTAAACATTGAGATGTAAATATATATTCATGGTGGACAAGGAAGCTACTACATCCTTATCACCAACAAGTCACCATCTTCAAGAAAAAACATCAAAGAAAAAAGATCAAATGCAAGTAAACAATAACTAGTAGTGGACAATGATGTTGCAAATACAACTTGCTCACAAGCGATGGTGAAATTGAAGAAAGCTGTGACATGATTATAAGTCATGACATGAAACTCTAGAATGATGACATTTGGCTTGAAACATCCACCTCATATTATGCTTACAAATGAGCATATATGAACGTAATAAGTAGTGCCAGTATTGGTAATATGTGAGGAGCATAATCCATCCAACAACCAATGCTAGCACATGTACAAATGAATACATTGGTTCTCTACGACGTAGGGATAACGCACAATGAATGTGATATGACCCTGCAGTTCACATGTAAACAAGAATCACGAATCCAATACATATATGAGTACCTATGAACAACTGAATGAGCATCCACAAGCAATTGTAGAGTTTGTCATATACATAGTAGTTTGCCTACAACATGCGAAGGGTACGACATGTACACAAGTGAAGCAAAAGAGTCATAAAGAAGATAGTTTCTTTATTGCTAATGTCGAACGACAAATAAATTAGCAAAATAATTTTTGAGAAATAATGATAATGAATACAACCTACATACAGTGAATTTGTTAAGAGGCAAGGATGAAGGAATATAATAATATCTTTATCATCAATGGTGATTGAACCCCAAGAAAAGACATGTCAATCCCCTACAGGCAAAAGAGTTCAATGAAACTACAAGACCTATCCCATGCTCAGCATGTAAGATGCAACCAAAGGGGTTCGAGATATAGTGGAAGTAACAACATGATACATCTGGATGTATTCAAGCAGGTGTCAACATACATTGTATTGCGCCTACCGAAGTTAACGATCAATGTTTGACAGATGTGCTGTTAAAGATTAATACGAAGTATGGTGGCCTAAGTTCACAACTACAATTGAGAATATATCCACTATTCCGACCATCTCAAGGGTTGCAACAATTATTTTAGTAATGATTATCACGTACATTTCTCCTATGCAACGCAAGGTGTCTTCAATCACTACAATGTCTACTCACAGGAAGAAGTAGATGGTTTGCAGCACATTTAAACACCTACGAACCATCGTAGGATGCCTCTCATGTAAAGTATTATCTACGAGCCATCGTAGAAGTTTGTGATGAATGCAATATCTACAAGCAAAAACAAGAGATTCGTTAGTGCACTACAATCCACTTGCAGAAAGCAACAAGTGGTGCACGACAGTCTACCTTTACAAAGCAGCAAACAACTGATCTAGAAGCTGCTACAACATGCCACCGGATCCACAACACTCATACAAATGGATATAAGGAGTGTTCAAACTCTCAAATGGAATGTTGTGCGCATTCAAATGGCAGTTAGCTGCATAATTAAAATATCTCAAAATACCCCCGCACATGCACTATAGTTTGTACACACATAGGTTCACTAAAAGGGGATATATAATCAAGAACCCGCATTGGCCCAGACGAGCGTGTTATTAATACACACGTGATGTCTAGGGATGATACGCGGGTCAACAAATTTATGCCCGATCCTCCTAAATAGGTAAAAAGGAGTCGACAGGGTTTAATTATAAAATGCCCCCAAACACCCGAATGGGCCTCGGCGAGCGTGTTATGGGTACACACGTGACGTCTAGAGATGCTGCGCTGTTTAATAAGTGAATTCATGTTTGAACATGATCCTTATATGCGGATCAGTAGGAGTCGACAGAGTTCGAACCATCAAATGAATATACAATTATAGCAATCGATATATTTGTTTTAATACATTCATATTAGGTCTTCAAGGCCTATAATTAATAGAATTCATTAATAAAGGCATAAAGCCTATGAAACTCGATTTTCTGCCCGCAAACTAATTGAGTCGACAGGGTTTAATCAACAAAAAAATAACCCCTTTCACCCCAATGATGGCCGCGTTAAATGTTTATCTCAACCGGAGGGGTGATTCAAACACTTTCCAATGCCACACAAAAACCCAAAATCCAAAAATCTTGAAAAATCATCAAACTTTAAGATATTTAAATTTGAAATCAACCATCAAATCATTTAAAGTAAAATCCATCTACCATCCGTAACAATTTGCCGAAGCGGACAAATTAAAATTTACTTCAGCTCACATGGAGCTACTGCTTAGTCGAAAATATCACTATGATCCATTCTCAAACAATCTCCTACTAGTAAGGACGTGGTACGTATCCTCTAACCGGTGGTTTTGCCGCCAAATGGCACTGCAGTATAAATGGTTATGACCCGAGGCCCTTTGGACCGAGTGATTTTGCAGCCAATGGCACCACGAAATACCGGTTATGGCCAAAACCAATACGCTTCTTAGTGGCATCAAATCCTTGAGATATGAATCAATAGGATATGATCGATAAGGTACAAAGCCCTCTGTTAGCTAAGGTGGATTCAAATGTATCCCCTTAGGCAAATATACAACCCAAGTCTACAAGGTTCCCTTGGACGAAGCAACCTATGGCTGCTGACAAGTATCATTCTATCAGGTTGGGTTGACTACCTCCTCTAACTAAGTAGACCAAGGATCACGATAGCCCGGGACGACGCAACCATGGAATCTTGATCGGGTCTATCATCCATTCACCCACATCCGCTTTAAGTGCAAGATGGTGAAATTTCCAATTTTAAATATCAAACCTTTCCAATTTCCACATACCAAAACTCATGATGCTACTATATGCCAGATACTACGTATCTTCTACGTATCTGATCGACGACTAGCCTTAATCGAAAGTTCTCTCTCGTGATCGGGAGGAGTAATTAACTATAGGGGCTTACGCCTATAGGAAACCAGAACTCAGATCATAAAGTCCTCGCAAAATGAGGACGAAATCTCTGGGTAGTGTCTTATGTACAAACCCATTTGCCTTCCAAAATTTACCCTGGAACTTAATCCGTTAAAACTGCCTCACCAAAGAAAAGCAACCGTCGGGCGGAGGTCGGGGGCCGAATTTTCGGAGCCCACAACAACATCTCAATGCAACTATTTAAAAATTAAGGCAAAGACATCAGCTAGACACAAATCTTTAAATATTTCAAAGCCCTGGCTTGACAAATTTAATAGACGGTAGATTATACATGTATGATCACAACTCTCCTCACAATCTAAAAAGGTTATACCCAACACATGAAGCTCCCATTAATATAGAATCTAACGACAGGTTGATGTTCGAAACATAAAACACTATCTTGCTCCCTATCATTTCTATAACTCAAATATCAGACTTCCATGTTACAAAAGAGGCAAATTAATCATTTCTCTGGGCCCACTTTCTAGTTTCATGATGTTCTAGGACGTCTAAATCAAACATGACAAATAATAGACATCATTTAAAGCTTCATAATGCAGGTGTAATGCATGTCCAACACAAGTTCATGATATACTAAGAAGTGTCCAAGAGAAGCCCTAAAACTCCAAAGGATTTTTTTATTTTTTTTCATCAAAATTAAAAACAAGAAACAAAATGGTTTCTTGCAGATTAACACGGCATCCTACACACAAAATACCATTCAACAAGTCCATGTGCATGAACGCTTCAAACTAATGATATTATGTTCGGGTAGAAAGACTGCTTTTCCTTCTTATGAGCGTTCAGAGCATCTCTGTAAGTTTTGACAATTAACAGCTTTTTTACTAAGTAACATTATTTTATATATCAAGCATTTTGCCTGTATGAGAATTTTAGATATGATGAGCATCAAATCTGACCTTAGAAAGAAGGTCAAGGAATATAAGCTCCAAAAATAGTAATATGAGAGGAAGGCCAACAAAAGGCATTACTAATTACAGGGGATAATTTAATTTTTCAAATATTATACAATATGATTAGTTCAAAATTCATTTTTCAAAATTCTCACTATATTTATGTCGCGGCTATGATTTCTTAAATCGTACAGTATGATCTACATCATACAATATGATTAGTACGTTAACATTAATGATTCAATTAGTTGTTAGCCTTCTTTTTCGTATAACTGATTGTACAGTATGATTGTAATTGTATGGTGCGATTAGTTTAAAAAATTTACTTCTTAAATTTTCCTCACACCCCCTGTGTGTGTGCATGGTTACCAATTTTTGCATACACCCTTAACATGGCCAAAACTTAAGAAATAGAAAATATAAGAAAGTTAAGATTACAGACTTTTTTTATTGATATCCTATTCTACCCAAACTTGAGTCTTCAGTAATCTTGAGCGGTGTATGTTGTACCTGAAATATTAGTGTGCACAAACAAAAATAATATCCAATATGTATCTGCCAGGATAATTAAAAAAATTCAATCAATAATATTTGTTATCATCAAAATAACAGGCTAGAGATCCTAGATTGCAACATGGCCAACATTCAGCACCATAGAGAAATGTAGGTATCACCACCATCATATAGAATTATTCCTTAAGTTTGCGGGTACACTTCTATCACACAACATTTTGATGCATTCTTCCACTTCAACCATCCAACTTAAATTCTACTAATAATATTCCAATAAATTTCACCATTGCTTTGAACGATAGAACCAAGATATTTAAAATATGTACTCTTTTTAATGATTTGATTACCCAAAGTTATAATCTCCCCACTAGATATATTACTATTAAAATTATGCTCCACGTATTCGATTTTAGATCTATTCAAATGAAAATTTTTAGACTCTAAGGTTGACCTCCAAAAATTAACTTTTCATTCAACTCCCTCTGTAGTCTTACCAACCAATAGTATATCATTAGCAAAAAACATACACTAGAGCAAATCCTTTTGCAAATGTCTAGTTAGAACATCCTTAATGAGTAAAGCAAAAAAGAAATGGGCTTAACGCTGATCCATAATGTAATCCAATAGAAATTGAAAAATACTTGGTCAAACCACCTTGTGAAATATATACACACACACATAATATAAAATCATAAAAAAATTAAAATTCAAAAGTTGTCATACCTCCCACACCTCGCTTAGGAGCTATAGCACAACTTCATGGGATGCCTGCTAGCGCTGTCTCTTAAACATCCATGCCATTTTTATCTTTTTCACAAATGCTCACAGCTCCCCTCATACTCTCTCACAAACCCTTACGCATGACACGCTTTTACCCACTGCTCATCAAAACCGCTGCCTCCTCACTCATGCAGCTCCCCACCAACTTATCAAACAACCTCCACTATCTTACACAACCATTCTACCTCTCTGACAGCCCACAATCCGCTTCTTTCCTACACCTTCAATCTTGTTGGCACATTTCACCTTCAAGCTCTCCGACAATCCCAACATCAGTAATGACTCTCCAATCACCCGAACTTGCACGCAACTAGCAATTTCTAAACTTGTCTTCACCAATCTCTCCAACCACTCCAAACCTCACAAGTAAAATCTTTCAAACTTCAACCAAGATAGATGATCTTATTTCAAACACCTAAGAGTGACTCCCATAACCATGGACTAAAAGTGAAATAGAATGACAAATGGAAGCTTATATTTACAGGCTAAAAAATATTCACTCTAGGATCCACTGAAAAAATACTGACTGATTGCAAAAAAAAGCCTATAGGTCTTTAAAGAGAGCAATATATTCTAATTTGCAACTATCAAAAACAGATCTAAAAACACAGAGTGCAAGTAGATAAAATGAGAACAATAATGACTTTGAAATGAAAAGTTGAGGGCATTTTAACACCGATACATTCATAAAAACAATTGAATATGCAAAATTTAAAAATAATGTATGAAATCACAAGGAAAAAATTAGTTAATTGTTATGCTTTCTAAACCATACAACACTTTGACAAGCATGTACTTTCTAAAGCACATAAATTATCAAAAAGTAAATTCTCTAATGCATCCTTCGACAACACTTTTGCTACTCGAAAATAAAAATTATGATTATTTCAAATACTATGTGCCTTAAGAGAAAAAAAACTAATTTCAAATTATGTTCCACAATCTACGTGATTGCTTTGAAACATTCAATTATTATAAAAACACTCTCATCTGAATACATTATGTTAATGTTAGGATGTTTTTGAAAGCAACACGTTGTAGGGCATGAATATAGTGACACGTGAGCAAGGACCACTGTATCGACGCCCGAATGCAATGTTAAAAAGGCAAGGGTTCCCACATCATGAACGGATGTGGGCAAATAAGCTAATCCATGAAACTAAAATTAGGATATGAACATATAATATAGATTCTCTTATAGGCAAATTAATGAAATTAATAGATATTATGATTCATAGGAAGATAAATATTCTATGCATTCAAGAAATTAAATGGGTTAAAGTGAAGGCTAAGGAGGTTGATAGTTTAGGAATTAAAATATAGTATTTTGGTAGAAGCCATACTAAAAATAATATGGGTGTGATTATAAATAAAAGTTTGAAGGATAATATCGTAAATATTAATAGAATTGGATATAGAATTATAGCTTTAAAGATTATTGTTGATGCAAAAATTATTAATATTATAAGCGCTTATGCTCCTCAAACAAGTTTGAATATGTGTTCAAAATTAAAATTTTAAAATGAGCTAGAAGAATTAATACAAAAGATACATCTTGAAGAAATAGTTTTTATTGGAGAAGGTTTAAATGGGACATGTTGATAGAGAGAGATAAAATTTTAAAAGCATTCATTATGGCTATGACTTTGTAGCGACTAATGAAGATAGTAAGACCATATTAGATTATTCTTTAACTAATGATTTTATGATTGCTAATATCTCATTTAAAAAAAAAAGATGAGCATCTAATCACTTATAAGAATGGGTATAGTAAAACTCAAATTGGCTATTTTCTCATAAGAAAAATAGATCGTCTAGATTTCAAAGATTATAAAGTTATTCCAAGTGAAAGTTTATGTCCATCATCACTTATTAGTTTTGTACTTTAAGATGAAATGACAGAAAAGAAAAAATATAGTAAATCATTGTTCTAGGATTAGATGAGGGTATTTAAAAAATATTTTTGAGAGTAAAATTCTAGATTTTAAGATTTTGTCTGTACATCAGAAAGCTAATATTATGTGAGAAAAAGTAGTTAATGATATTAAAAATATTGTATAAGATATGCATGGAGTACTAAAGGAAAAAAATTACTAATAGTAAAAATAGTTGATGGTGGAATAAAAATATACAAGAAAAGATAAAAAATAAAAAGATTTGTTATAAAAATAAGTTTAGATGTAAAAATTCTGATAATTGGGAAAGATATAAAGGGGCCCCGTAAGGAGTCTACAAAAGCAATATATGATGTAGAGATTTTAGCTTTTAATAATTTATATAATAAATTATATACTAAGGTGGACCAAATATATATGTAAAAGTTTGCTAAACAAAGAGATTGGAGTAGTAAGAATTTAGTTCAAGTGAAGCATATTATGGATGAAGATCAAAAATTGTTTTTATTAGGAGAGGATATTCAACAAAGGTAGATGAGATATTTTGCTAAACTTTTCAATAAAGATTATGAGAATGTGATTGACTTTAGTGGTCTTAGCACCCTAAATGAAAATACAGATCTTAGTTTTTATCATCGTATTAGTAAAATTGAAGTTAAAGAGGCATTAAAGAAAATGAAGTGTGGAAAAGCTGTTGGACGTGATGATATTCTAATAGAGACATGGAAATGCTTAGGAGATGAAGGAATTTATAGGATTATTAATTTTAAATATTATTTTTAAGACTAAAAAGATGTCAGATGAGTGAAGAATGAGTGTGTTGATTCCTATTTTTAAGAATGAAGGTGATGCACAAATTTGTGCGTATTATAGAGGAATCGAGTTAATGAGTCACACTTTAAAATTATGGGAGAGAGTTATGGAGCATAGATTGTGGTGTGAAAGTAATGTATCTCAAAATTAATTTGGATTCATGTCAGGTAGGTCTACTATGGAAGCTAAACATTTATTGAGAGATTTGATGGAGAAGTATAGAGAGAATGAGGATCTACAAATGATTTTTATTGATTTGGCGAATGTATATGATAAAGTTTCAAACGAAGTGCGATGGAGAGTTCTACATAAGAAAGGGGTTAAAAGTGCTTATATTCAAGTCATTAAGGATATGCATGCAGGAGCTGTTACATGTGTTCAAATATAAGGTGGTTTGACCAAGTATTTTCATATTTCAGTTGGATTACATCAATGATCAGCCTTCTCATATTTTTTTTGCTTTAATCATGGATGTTCTCACTATATATTTGCAAGAGGTTGTACCCTGGTGCATGCTTTTTGCTGATGTTATTCTTCTTGTTGATAAGACTAAAGAGGGAGTTGAAGGTAAACATCAATTATGGAGGTCAAACTTCGAGTCTAAAGGCTTTCGTTTGAGAATATCTAAAATTGAATGTATGGAGTGTAATTTTAGTAGTAATAGTTCCAGTGGGGGATTGTGAATTTGGGTGATCAAGGTATTAATAAGAGACACGTTTTAGATATTTTGGGTCTATTGTTCAAAGTGATGGTGAAAAAGATGGGGATATTATTAGTATAATTCAAGTTGGATGGTTGAAATAGAAGAATTCATCGGGCTTGTTGTGTGATAGAAAAGTCCCCCTCCAACTTAAGGGAATATTCAATAAGATGGTAGTTAGACCTACAATGTTTTATTGTGTAGATAGTTGGACATAAAAAGAGAAGCATAATATTAAATTAAGTGTTGCAAAGATGATGATGCTTAGGTGGATGAGTGGCATTATTATTAGAGATATGATATGAAATGAGCATATACGTGAAAAGGTTGGAGTAGCTCCAGTGGAAGATAAGATTAGAGAGTCGCCTAAGATGGTTTGGTCACATAAAACAACGGCTTTTCGATGACACGGTTAAGAAAGTAGATGTATTAGATTTGACTTATATTAAGAAAGGTAGAAGTATACCTAAAAAGAATTGGTTATAAAATATTAGTAATGACCTTTTTATTAGATTTAGACTAGAATTTGACTCTTAATAAAACGCAATAGAGAAAAAGAATTCATGTAGCTGACCCCACATAGTCGGATAAAGGCCAATTGTTATTGTTGTTGTTGTCTCTCATCTGAATATAAATTTGTCGAATGAACACGTGTTCTCGATTCCATCATCCTGTCTGTAAGGAAAAATCGTGAAGTTTAGCTCTTTTAATCTGATCCCCCACATTCCAAAGGCTGGAGCTAGAAAAACTTATGGCCCTAATTAACTTTTACATGAAGACTTCAAAGAAGTTGCAATTAAAAGAATGATTTTTAATCAAACAAGCATTATTATAAACTTGGAATCTGATATTCAACTGTGAGATTCACTAAATCATATTGGTTTACCTTTGCTTAACGCTTATAATAAAGCCTCTCACAAGAAAAATTAATATCAAAATGAGTACTCTTAGGCTCACCACACCAATATGGCATGTCATACTTTTCAGATGTAATCATCTACAAACAAGGGGGAGCAAGTAGACAGTCAACAATGTTTAAAGCAACAAATTTCAATCAAATACACCTATGATAGGCACATCAATTGCACATCATAATCGAAGTTTACTTACAAAATCAAGCTCTAATGTTGCAAAAATAAATAATTCAAGAAAATTTTCCCGAAATGATGGATGACTCGTACCTCCAATCAACAATCAATACTTGAAAAATTATTATACATAATTGTTGGCTTAGAAAATTCACATCCCGGCCTCTTCACGGCCCCTTTCTTTTTGTTGACGGCGAGGAGAGTTTTAACGAGTTTAGGTTCCATGGTAAATTTTCAGAAGGCATATTGGGTTTTAGATAAGACACTACCCAAAGATTTTGCCCTTAATTTGTGAAGAATTTATGATCCGACTTCTAGTTTCCTATAGGCGCAAGCCCCTACAGTTAATTACCCCTCCCAATAATGAGAGAGAACTTTCGATCAAAGCTAGTCATTGAACATATATGTAGTATCCAGCATATAGTAGCAGCATAATTAGATATTGAAAAGGTTGGAGTAGCTCTACTGGCAAATAAGATTAGAGAGAGTCATCTTATATGGTTTGGCCATATAAAACATCGGCCATTCGATAACCCGATTAAGAGAGTAAATGTATTAGATTTGGCCTATGTTAAGAAAATAGAGGTAAACCTAAAACGACTTGGTTAGAAAATATTATAAATTGTGTTTTTTATTCGATGTAAATGAGAATCTGACTTGTAACAGAACACAATGGAGAAAAATAATTTATGCAGCCAACCCATGTAATGGGATAAAAGCTTGTTGTTGCCATTGTTGATCTTGTTCTTATTATATTTAGGCATCAAGATATTGAATACATTATTTTATACCAAAGAAATTCTTTGAAATTTCTGATAATTAGATCTTAAAATAGATAAATATTCAAAAGAAGTTAAATAGTAGGCATGTCTAATGGATGGAGTTTAGGATTACACTTGCATCCTGAAACATATATACAAATAAGCAGATGCATTATCCTAAGTTTTCTTACTATTAAACTCTATATGCATTCATATGACTAGCTTTGTTAGCATATGAGATGGGTACAAGACACATCCTAACTTTCACTTCATATATCACAATCAAAAGAATATGTCATATGTTCCTTCCCGTACTTTAATGATTTTGATATGGATATCCTCATAAAGGCAATGAGTATTGCTTTCGCAGGATAACAGGCCTCTGTTCATGATATTAATGTTTGCAAAAATGTATGCTGGTGGCATGGAAGATTACATTGGTTAGGATAAGACTATATATTTGTTTGTGTGCAACTTTTACTGACCTTCATTAAGAAAGGATATTGCTAGGATTGTGATTCAACATTATGCATGCCATGAGAAAAATAGTTAAACATTTTTGTACATACACTTGGCTTATCACTTCGACTTTTAGGGTTGTTTTCTATATAGATTTTGTATTGGGGTAATAAAGGATTCTTTGTGATCAGGATATTATAATATTGGCTATGGATAAGTTTTCTAAAATTACTCAATTCGTTTAATGCACTAATACTATTGATGCATATTATGTAGCAACACTTTCTTTAAAAAAAAAAAAGTTGGGTAACATGGACTAACCAAGAACATATTATCTTATAAAAATGTCAATTTTGTTTCTTATTTCTAGAAAATCTTAAGGTTACAAATTCACCCTAAGTTTAAGGCGACCTGCGGCAACACTGGAAATTGAGGTACAACCCATACATTTTCATGATTCTTTCACCATCGAACTAATAATAAGACTGCAATAGTAAATAGAAACCTTGGTAATCTATTAAGATGTCTGGTTGCAAAAGGTTTAGGTCATTGGGATGTACATTTTCCTTCAACATGCAATAGCACTATATGCAAATCTATGGTCATAACACCATATAAAATTGCTCAAAGCCTGAAACCTAGAAAGCTTATAGATCTTATCAATTTTTTGCTTCATGCTTATTATGATTTTGTCACATCATACGTACATCATATATATGATTTATATGAAAAGGTTAGAAAGTATATTGAATCGCATAATAAGAAATAGTGTGAAGCTTTTTAAGAGAAGTACTCAAAAGTAAAATGAAGGTAACTTTGTCATGATTCATATAAATCCAGAACGCTTCATAAAACCACACATAGGAAATTGCATGCAAGGGCCTATTATCCTTACAGTATTAAAAAAAAAAAATCAATTCAAAAGCTTATGCATTATATTTACGTCCTAATATATTTATTAAGCATATTTTCAACATTGAAGATATATGTTCTTATGTGCAATATTTGAGTGTCATATCCCACCATTCCAACTTTCCCTGCCTATATTAAAACCATCATTTAAGAAGAAGTGATACTTGGGAATTTTTTTTTAACGCAAATTTCTAGTCAAGTGAGAAGGCAAACTTTATTCATATGATATTTTATTGACCACGGAGGAACTGCAAAAACTAGTCACTTAACCTTTGGATAACTATTCATGTGATGGGTTTTATTTCCAAAAAGGGTCAAAATCATCCATAGCAGGAGTATCTTGTTCTCCTATTATGTATGGACATCACATTATCTTTATAGAGGCTGAATGAGCCAAACCAATATACTCCAATCTTTCAAACTATGCTATGCATAAGGCTGGGCCAATGGTTGAAGGCCCGTTTGTATATAGAAACTGCATAGACAAGTTTTTTCATTTTCTAAGCAAGGAGCTGGTAAAAAATAATAAGGGAAGAGTCAACGGCATGTGGAGATAATACAATTTTCTAGAAGAGCAAAAGAACCAGTAAAACACTACAAAATATTACAGCAGGAACTAGATTCACAAACCAAAAGCATATTTTTTATGAATCATTCAAAACTACATACCATCGGTGTGGTTTAGCTAGTGGTGATATTTCAACTGGATAGTCGAGAACAAATGTTGGTTGCAGAAGCTTTGGCTCAACAATCATCTCAAAAACCTGAATAACTTCTAAACTGTTAAATGAACAAAAAAAAAAAGTGATCACACAAGCATTCACTCATATGAAAACCAGAAGGTTGCATTTTTAGCCTAAAACATGTTGAGTTATAAATAAATTCTAACCCAGCGAAAAATAAATCCTAGATGTTTCCTATAAAAAAAATGTCTAGATAACAACAACAACAACATAAACATCAAGCCTTTGTCCCACTACGTGGGTTCGGCTACATGAATCTTTTTTTGCCATTGTATCCGGTTAAAAGTCAAATTATCATTTAAATCTAATAAAGAAAGATCATTTCTAATATTTCTAACTAAGTCTTTTTAGTTATACCTCTACCTTTCTTAATATAAATCAAATCTAATACCTCAACTTTCCTAAGCGAGTCATCGGAACGCCTCCGTTTAATGTGACCAAACCATCTAAGGCGACTCTCTCTAATCTTATATTCCACTAGAGCTACTCCAACCTTTTCACATATATGCTCATTTCATATCCTATCTCTATGGGTCAAGCCACTCATCCAACTAAGCATCCTCATCTCTGCAACACTTAACTTAGTATTATGCTTCTCTTTTAATGGCCAACATTCGGCACCATAAAGCATTGCAGGTCTCACCACCATCTTATAAAATTTCCCATAAGTTTGAGGGGGACTTTTCTATCGCACAATAAGCTCGATGCATTCCTCCACTTCAACCATCCAACTTGAATTCTGTTGATAATATCCCCATTTATTTCACCATCACTCTGAACAATAGATCCAAGATATCTAAAACGTGTACTTTTATTAATGGATTGATCGCCCAAAGTCACAATCCCCTCACTAGGTCTATAGTAACTAAAATTACACTCCATATATTCAGTTTTAGATCTACTCAAGCGAAACCCTTTAGACTCTAAGGTTGACCTCCATAATTCAATTTTACCTTCAACTCTCTCTCTAGTCTTATCAACGAGAAGAATATCATCAGCAAAAACCATACAACAAGGTAAATCCTCTTGCAAATGTTTAGTGAGAACATCCATGACTAAAGCAAAAAAGATATGGACTTAAGGCTGATCCTTGATGTAATCCAACAGAAATAGGAAAATACTTGGTCAAACCACCTTGTGTTTGAACACAAGTAATAGCACTTGCATACATATCTTTAATGATTTGAATATAAGCGTTATTAACTCATTTCTTTTCAAGAACTCTCCATAGCACCTCTCTTGGAACTTTATCATATGCTTTCTCTAAATCAACAAATATCATATGTAGATCCTCCTTATTCTCTCTATATTTCTCCATCATACCTCTCAATAAATGTATGGCTTCCATAGTAGACCTACCCGACAAGAATCCAAATTGACTTTGAGAAATATTAGTATCACGCCGCAACCCACGCTCCATTACTCGCTCCCGTAGTTTTAAAGTATAACACATTAACTTAATTCCTCTATAATTTGCACTCCTGTGCATCATCTTTATTCTTAAAAATAGGAATTAACACACTCATTCTCCACTGATTTGGCATCTTTTTAGTCTTCAAAACAGTATTAAAAAGTTTAGTAAGCCACGAAATTCCTTCATCTCCTAAGCATTTCCACATCTCTAAAAAAATGTCTAGATAAGATTAAAAAAAAAGTTTTTACATAATATATGGACGCCTATGACTTGGGCATTGTTCATACACTTGGTGGTCTACTCTCCGGAGATAATCAACAACCAGCAAACATATGTATTTGCATCTCAACTAATTTATTGAGAATATAATTAAATTGAAAAAGACAAGTTGTAATTTATTGTGCTCTTCAAGATTTAGGTAGCATTAATGTAATAGAGGTAGTTAGGTGTTAGTTTATAAATAGACAAATTTTGCATATTCAACAGAAAGTTGGCCCTCTTGAAAAATCTAAGGGGAAAAAAATTTCAACAACAAAGTGCAAGTTCATTGCCAAGTTTGCTATTACATGGTATATGATCACCTGAACACATAAAGAATGACAAAAAGAAAAAGAAAGCCACATGCAATGCTTCTAGAGATTTAATATATTGCAATTAATTACTTCAGACATGAAATCTTGTTCCCACTGTTGTATAGCAAGAAGAATTAACTAAGAACACAAAAAAAAGAAAAGCAAGTACAACAATTCACAGTAAGTAATTAGTCATAAAATTAGAAGAGGTCTTTACAAGAAAAAAACTTTACTTCATTAAGAACATGACCAACGGATGGACATGCTTGTACCAGAGCATCATAATCTTCTTCTGTGGCTTTTAGAATATTTCTCGCAGCCTCTTTAGCAGCCTTAAGATCATTCTTAAACTCTCCGAAGTTGACACCAGTAGCTTCTTTAACAAGATTGTGCATAGTTTCTCTCCTCCAAGGTCGTTGAAAACAAATTTCTGTTCCCTATAAAAACAATGGAAATTTTCAGTACTGCCACAACAGAAAGATAAAATTTAAAATCCAGCATAAACAATAAAGCTGTTTATTAAAAAGAACTTATCCATGAAACATTTCTTTCACTTAGCATAATTGATGATTGTTATAAATGACATAGAAGATCTCATCTAAAGTAATAAACATACATTCACCAAAATTTTCTCAGCATTGGTGCATATCTTTTGTATGCATGTTTCAGCTTGAGGGATGGAAAAACAATCTATCTGGATATTTAATAAGCCGAGATACTCAGGAAAATTGCAAGAATGCGCTGATAACTTTTCCTCTCACTAGGATACATAAGGAAAATAAATCCATACACAGAATTTGAATGTTATTAACGATAGAAATCTTCAACTGTACCGGATTACATAGGAGTGCATGCAATATAATACCTGAATGTTGTCCTAGACTCAAGAATGAGGACAGAAGGCAAGGGTTACAAGCAAATGAAGCTAGAGGCCTGCAACATTATTTTCCTACTAAATTTAGAGCATTAGTAGTCCCAACAATATTGCTCAAAACTAAAAATTCACTCAAGTATTGAGTCTATTTGAAATGAATAGAGTCAAGTTATGTGTCAAATTACAAATTCAATTCATTTTGAGACAACTTAGAGCTAAGGGAATCTTACAAAAAAAAAAAAAAGCGCTAACTCAATAATATATAAAATAATTTTGCACAACTAGAAATTAGGAAAAACTTCTTGGCATAGTGGTAGCTTGGCTTGTGCTGTTTCTAGTCTTTGGTATTCACATATATTCAGAGTTGGATTCCTTCATGATCTTTTTGCATCATTTATTTCTGCGCTCAAGTCACACGAATTAAAATCCCATAGATCTGACAATCAGCTTTGATCCAGTTCATACCAATTAAATATTACCTAATAGAGATGCAACTAAATTGAACATTTGACAAGCTACTCATAACTTGGCTCAATAAGAGTTTGTTTATTTTTATTTGATTAACTAATTAAACAAGCTTAAACATTTTAATAAATACTCAATTGCAAAATGAACAGACTTGAACATCTTATTGGTCAACTCATTCATGATCTTAAACAGTTTTGTCTAAGGCTAACGAACAAGCTTGTAAAAAATGCTCAATTAAGAATCAAATAAAAAAAAAACTCAATTAAGGTTTGATATGATGCTTATTACAAAGCTTGATTAAGGCTATTTCACACATTTAACACATGATTAATTTATTTACTTGATTCAAAGCTCGATTAAGATTCAAAAAAGGTAAATATTAAAATGAAAGACCCTATAGTTAATTACCTTTCCAGGTAGCGAGAGAAAGCTTTAGGTTAAGGCTAGTCATCAAATAGATAGATAGTACCTGGTGTATAGTAGCAGTAGAGTTTAGACAATTGAAAATTCAATATTTAAAATTTAAAAAATTTACCACCTTGTACTTAAAGCAGATAGTGGGGGAGTGATGATAGACCTAATCAGGATCCCATAGTTTTATCGTCTCGAGCCATCATGATCACTAGTCTACTCAGTCAGAGGAGATAGTCAACCCAAACTGACAAAAGAATCATTGTCAGCCGCCATGGGTTGCTTCATCCAATGGTACCTTGTAAACCTGAGGTGAATATTTTTCCAATGGGATAAATTTGAAGTCACCTTAGCTAACAAAGGGTTTTGTATCAATCAGGCATATCATATTAATTCATTACTGAATAATTTAGCGTCGTTGGGGAACATACGGGCTCCAACTATGACCGTAATTTAATGGTGTCATTTGGCTGCAAAACCACCCTGTCAGAGGTCCTAATCATAAAAGTGGGTCTTACTGCTTTGCTTTGAAGTAGCTTAAGGGTTTAAATGGTTTGGTCTTACTGCTTTCATTTAAAGTGGCCCGTGTGTAAAACCCGAAAATGCCGTCTAAGACCTCGCACGCTTTTCAAAGCGCCGCGACGAGGTTTAAGTGAAAATTTCGAAGTTGTCGGATTTCAACGGGAATAATTTTAGAAAATAGAGCACAAAATTCTGATCGTTTTCATATATAAATCCTATATTTAATTATGAGTATTTCAAGAATTATGAATTTTGGAAGGATAGAAATGCCAATCCTACCCCTAAGTCTTTCTTAAGCCAAATCTACTTAAGTGAGGGCATGAGAGTCTTTTGGCATGTCCCATTTCTCCCTATTAGGCAAACCGAAGCCCTCATATTTTCCCTCATTCGCCCCTTTTCACCCAAACCGAGCGGACAAGAGAGGAAGAGGCGGACGGGTAGGGGCGTCGGGCAAGAGTGACGGCCGGCTCCGGCGACTTTTTCCGGCGAGAAAACTTGAGGAAATCGTAGAGGAGCTTAAAGGAAGTTAAAGGTATGAAATAGAACTAGGTTTTTCTCTCTCATTCTCAAGATTTTTGGAAGAGAAGATTTTTAGGGTTTTAGGAAAACTTGAGTTTTCTTTAAGGTATCTTTGAGAAAAGTTTAGGGAAGGTTAAGAGGATGTTTCTAAACCCTAATGTGCATCTTTCTTTCATCAAAATATGAGTTTTGGAAAATTAGGGTTTTGCTTAAAAGTTGTTTCTTTGGAAATGTCTTCGCAAATGAGGTTCCTATTAACCTAAGAAAGCTTCTAATTGAAAAATATTGAATGAACGATGAAATTTTTGAGTTTATGGATTTAGGGTTTTTCCCCAATCATGATATTTTTGATCCCCACGGTTTTCGTAGATTGTAGGGAGGATTTTAGAAGCAAATATATGAGTTTTGCATGAAAAATCATATTTTCTAATTTTTTATTTATTTAATTGATGTTTTGAAGGTAAGGAAGGGTGTTGTATGTTTAGAATCTAAAGTGTTGACCTAAATTTTAATGAGAAGAAAGGGGTTGAGAGATTTCATGAAAATGGGAAGGGTTTGTTTTGGAACTTAAACAAAACATAGAATTGTCATATTTATTTCTTTAGAGTTAAGGTCTAGTTTATTGCGTAGGAATTAGTCACTAATGTTTTATTTAATTATTTCTTTTAGATATAAATTGAGTGGAAGAAAAGGATTGATTGGTCAAAGGAAAGGATTACAAGGATTGAGGTAGGTGGAATGGATTTTCTTTTAAATGTTAGACAACTTTTATTTCATTGAATTGCATAGAAATTGCCAAATTATTTATGCCCATTTGAACTCTTATGTCTTAACTTTTCTTTTGTAAGTTTATGGATACTTGAGGCAATTACAAATGTTTCCCTTATGAAATGCTCAACTTATGATTGGATTACATATTCATTTCCTACACATGCTCTACATGATTTTCTCTACATTACATGCAATGTTCATACAAGCATAGCAAGCATACGCATCTTTGAGGAAACATACACTTGCATAGCTTATGGACAGTTCTACATTGAGCATCTTTATGATTATTTAAAATACTAAATGTATGTGCATGTTGACGCGGGAGTATCACATGGAAAAGGAGGCTCTTATGAGCCATGGAAAAGGATGGTTCTTATGAACCAATGGAAAAGGAAATGGCCAATTTATATGTACCTGATCAGTACAAGTGATACTCCTGAGACGGGTGATATAGTTATATGCATAATAAGCTATTATGAATGTTTCATACACATGTTACATGCAAATGAGATTATCCCTTGAGGCATGGTTTTTAAAAAGAAATAAAGGAAAAGGTTATGAAAGGAATATGCATTTGAAAGTTGAGGTAAAGGTATGTTTTCCTTTGAGCACAACTTGTTTTAGATTGATGAATCTTTTGCTAAAAAAATATTTTCCCAATGTATGTTAAAGTTTTCTTTCATTGATTTTATGTTTAATTGAATTTTCATTCTCACCTATTGAGTGTAAGGCTCACCCTCGTTGTGGGAATACTTTTCAGGAGGAGCTAGGAAGGGGTAAATGGCCAATCAACCACCGCGGACTTACCGTCGTAGGGAGACGACGGGCGGCATGTTCTTTTGTGTTTTGGTGTTTTGTAGTGAAGGATTAGAAATAGAATGAGAAAAGAAAAAGTTTTTACATGTGGATCCTTTTATATCTTTTGTAATCTTAAAGCTAAGTACTTTTGATTGGTGATCCTTGAAAGAAAGAAAAGAAAAAGTTCATGTTTGGAATTTGTAGTGGCTCTTTCTTGATATTGATGCTTTACTTTGGAATTATATTAATTGTCATGAAATGTCCCTTTTAGTTTCTTCATGTCCGATCTCTGTTCCCGCCTCGCACTTGCGAGCTAACCGGGCCGGGTCGTGACACCGTGAGTTTGAGAAGTTTGAGAAGTTGGGACTTACAACTTTCATTGAAAGTAGCCCGTAGGTTTAAAAAGTCGAGTCTTACTTCTTATATTAGAAGTAGCTCAAAAGTTTGAGAAGTTTGAGAAGTTGGGTCTTACTGCTTCCATCGGAAGTAGCCCATAGGTTTAAAAAGTTGAGTCTTACTACTTCTATTAGAAGTAGCTCATATGTTATGGGGGACATGTTATATGTCGTGAGAAGTTTTCCCTAATATTCTAAGTATAGTATGACTTACGACCTCTATTAGAGATTTCTTGTAGAACATAGTTTAGCAGGGATTTAGTTTAGCAAGGCTTTAGCAGTGGATACTTACTTTTGTGCTTTTCATCGCCTTGACACCCGTAGTAGTGTTTTACAGTAATAGCTTTGCTTGCTTGTTTGTTTCAGCACTAGTCTTGCCTACAATAGTAGTGTTATAATAGTTTTTACTTTCAGCATTTTATTTTTGTTGCAAGTTTTTACCTATTGTACTAGTGTTCGGCTTACAGTACTAGTTTTGTTTACCACCCTGTGCTGCCTTTTGTTTTACTTGTTTGTAGGCGTTCATGACTAGCAGTTATAGGAGCTAGAGTTTGCCCGGAGCTTGACCTTGAAGAGTAGGAGTTAGGTTTAGATTTATTAGGAATTTTTGAAGTTTTCTTTGTTTTGTTTTGTTTGGTGTTTTAGTCAGTTTTAAGAGTTTAGTGCTTAGTTCGTGTGTGTTGTACTTAGGTATGTATAGTATGAATATTGTTCAATACTTTTTTATAGAAATTTATTAAATCTCAAATTAATTTAGATTAATTAATTAGGTTATTAATTAAATAAAATTAAAGTTTGAATTTTAATTTAAAATTAATTGCTCAACTCATTAGTATAAATTTTAAATATTAAAAATTAAATATATTTCAAAATTACTTAATTATTTAAATTAAGTTTTAAATTTATTATTCAATTAATTTAATTAATTTGAAATTTTAATTTTGGTTAGTTTAAATTGATTAATCAATTCAAAGATTTTTTTACTTTTAAATCAATTAACGAGTTCAATTAATTGAATTTTAATTTTATTTTTAATTAAATAATTTAAGTTTAAAATTCATTTTTAACAAATTGAACTTTAATTAATTAAATTAATTAGTAATTTAATTTAAGTGAACTTTTAAATTTAGTTTAAATGGGTTAAATAAAATCTTGTTTAATTATGCCTCTCCAATTTAATTCAGCAATTTCCCAACACCATTTCAGCAACTTCCTGACGTCCCCTCCTAGCGAGGGGTGGTCGAGAAGACACTTGCCCTTTCTAGTCCATCCAGCAAGATAGAATTCAATGGTCGAGGGCTTCGAGGGATGAATTAACCCTAGTGTAGGTTTTTAAGTCCTCTAATTTAGTGATCACGAAACCTGTTAGTGGAATTTTTGCAATTTAGAGTTTTTCTGAAATTTCGGCAGCTTTTCAGATTCCCCTCCCCGCGAGGGAAGGTCAGGAAAGACACTTGCCCTTTCAAGTCCGCTCGATCGGATTATAATCAACGATCGAGGGCTTCGGGGGAAGAATCGACCTCGGTGTACGTCTTTTGCTCCTCCAATTGATGATCGTGGCATCTCCTTCTTATTATGATAACTATTACACTTATATAGATATCCTTCTTCTCACTTACTATTTCAAACCAAGGTTTTAAAAGGCGAAATCGGGAATCGAGGCGTTTTTTCTAAGCGAGGCGAGGCGTAAGCCTCGAGGCGGATCGAGGCGTAAGCCTCAAAATGATTAAAACAAATTAATTTAAAATTTTAAATAATGACAAAAAATAACAATTATTTGTACTACCAATAATAAAATAACATGAATACAAAAATAAACCAGTCTGCCGGGGGTCCAAGGGGGCGCTGCCCCCTGGCGGGGTTCGACCTGAGCATGTACCACTCAGTACCAAGCCAGTACCACTCAGTACCGAGCCAGTACCGCTCAATACCGAGCATGTACTGCTCAGTACCGAGCATGTACCACTCAGTACCGCTCAGTACTGAGCATGTACCGCTCAGTACCGAGCCAATACCACTCAGTACCGAGCCAGTACCGCTCAGTACCGAGCATGTACCGCTCAGTACCGAGCATACCGCGTAATTTACATGTAATTTACATAATTTTCGCATAGTTGTTATCAAATATCATGATCAAGCCTAATCTCGAGCTTTGTTTGGAACAGCTTTTCAATTGCTTACATGATAAGAATAGCAATCATTAAAAAATAATGTGCATCTGGAAGAAAATTTTTTCGCAATTACTTCAAAATTATGCCATTAAAAAGCTGTTTTTGGATAAGCATTTTTTAAACTATGGCCGATAAATGAGCTTTACAAAACAACAACACAGTCTTTAACCCACTATTTTGGGTCGGTTACGTGAATCTTTTTCTTCAATTGTGAACTATTAAAAGTCAAATTGCTAAGAAGGGAGCATTAAAAAGCAAAAAATGAAAAACTTAAATGCCCCAAACAAAACCTTAGATGATAGAGTTACGTCCACCAACAGGTAAGGTGAGAGGTTCTAATCACTTAGAAAAGACAAAATGAAAAAAAAAGGTGATAAAATTCACTTTATTAGGAAAAAATATGATGATGCGCCGTGCAAAATCAAAAGATGCTATTAATTTCTAGTGAAGAAGAGATTAAATTAACAGTTAACGTTTAAAGACACAAATAGGCCACCCAAGAATGTAAAGATGGAATCAAACACAGGGCAAAAAAAAAAAAGATATATCACAATACAATAAGGCAAATGGTGCAACTCTCTCTCATAACCCATTTTTCTATTTCTTTCTTGCTTCTTGAACCAGTTCCCGTAGGACCTACACTAACATTTCAGAGATCTATGGCACCATATGCCTGATAGTATCCATCACATGATATGTCTAATCATTACCAATAAATAGCTAAAGTTTTCTGAAATTCGCTTCTGATGCAGGAAGAATGTGTTGCAAGATAAGCATTAGAATATTACCAGGTAATCAATTTTAAGCTTTCCATGTACTCTGAGTGCGCATCTGGTAATGATTTCCTCCGCCTTGTCCATCATACTTTGATAGTCTGAAAACGCCTCATACATCTATGATCCAAGCTAAAATCAAAAGATATCAGTATCACCAAAATTATCTTATTAACATCAAGGATTGCCTAATTTATAAAGCTAGAACCATCAAAAGTGTAGACTACTTGTCATTTTCACCAAGTTAAATTTCCGACAAACCAATTTGCAGTAATCACAATGAGAGACTGAAGCAAAGTGAGCAACAACAATAGCAAATAACAGTGACCTCAATAGTAGTAAATTCAGGATTATGACGTGTGGAGATGCCCTCATTCCGGAAAATTCTTCCTATCTCAAAAACTTTTTCAAATCCCCCAACCTGTCAAATAAACAAAATGAATAATATCGAATAATACACCGAGAAATTTCGATTCACCTTCTGCAGAAATTAGATTAATTTCAGCTGCATTTAAGGTTTATTCATGTCATCTGAGAATAGCATCTAAAAGATATAGCTACTACATACTTGTTTCTTAAAACATACTAGAGCGGGTTACTGTTGAAGGCATGGAATGGCTCTCACCCATGTCACATGAGAATAGCAACTAAAAGATTTTCCATTGCATACTTGTTTCGTGAAAACATGCTAGAGAAAATAGCTGTTGAGGGTAGAAAGGCTCTTACCAACATTCTTTTCAGGTGCAGCTCTGTTGCAATTCTCAAATATAGATTTCTTTCAAGAGAATTATGGTACGTAATAAAGGGCCTGGCCTCTGCACCACCAGCTGCGCCCTGATTATCAATGAAATCTATTAACCAACATTTTCTCTAGGTAACAAGCGAAACGAACACACAGTTACACACAATGATAATGATATCCATCAATATGTGGCAAGCCTAGAGGTAGCCAACAAAACTCACCTCCTAGAATTACCAAAACATAAAAAAACTCATAAGCCTAAGAAAATATCACACAAAAATTGTTTACAGGAACATGAAGCATCAAGTTTTGTCTATACTAATTTTTGTATTACATAACATTATACTTTCAACAATATGCACTCTACCTTCTAATCAGAAAAAAAAACGACCAAAGGTTGAGGCACTCAGAAACACAAACAGCACAACACTTCCATATTCAATTGGCAATCGCAAGGCACTTGGATGCTCACATGGGCAGATCAGCAATAATACGTTCACCAAAAGGCTGTCCGTGTTCATTTTGTTTAACATAGAATAATTAAATGAGAAACCACTCCATGTATAAGTTGCATTAAGAGAGAACACCCGAGTCCCCTACATGTAAATATACTTTGAATAATATGTCCCCAACCTTCAACTGAGAAATCAAGTGGAAAAGAGTAGAGGTACTTAACGAACACCAACAGCACAAAAGCTTCATAATCAAGAAGCAAGACCAAGTTTTTTTAAACCTCAGATGAAAAGCTTACTAACAATGATTGGAAAAAAAAGGCCAATTTGGTTTATTTGGTTTGGCATCAAACACAGAATAAAGATATCACTCCATGTATAAGTTAGCTCTGCTATTATAGAGAACACCTTTGTCAGCACCTAATAAATATCATACTACTACACTATTAGAGATGGCTTCATTTCCATTATTTCCAGACAATAGCCAGCTTTAACCAGCTTAAGCAGGGCACATCCATCCATTTTCCTAATCGATGTCAGAATAAGATGATGCAAGAATAACTAGTCTGGCAGCACTCCCCAATGTATTAACACAAATTCTAATCATTGCTACAGATCCCTAAAAAATAAGGTAAGAAGCAGCAAACAGTCCTGCTGTACCTAAGAATCATGTTCTGGGCATGGAGGCTTCTTCCAATATATACCATTAAATTTTTAACAATAAGCCAGCTTTAAGGATACTGTAAATTGATCTGTTAGAATGTCAGTCAGAGATATTAGTTTGGATGGAATGCACTCTCAGTAATAACATTATATGATTATCTCAAAAAAAAAGTTTCATTAAGTCAAACCTACTTAATGTTAACCCACTAAATGCCCAATTCATTGCAACACCACAATCTTCATAAGATCAGTCCGAGACCTTAAAACATATCAATAAAAAAACTATTTTAAATGGTTTAGAACCCTATAAGCTAGGTAGAACCATGCCTGCAACCGAAACATAGATTCCAGTTGAAAAAAAAATTGTATCCTATCCCAGCCCTAGAATATTGCAAGGTGCATTTGAAAACATAGATATAATACGCAAATAATGAATGTCCCACATAACATGGTAAAATCTCAATAACTAGACAGTGCGAACAGACTTTGCATATGAACCTGTAATACTGGAGTTTCAACTTCAATAAAGCCCCAAGAATCCATGGTTTTTCGGATTTCTGACACAATCTGCATAAAGAAATACAAGAAATTATAAATTTATCTCATTAGTAATACATGAAAAAATAAATTAAGAGATTGAGACATTTCATTCCTAACAAAACATCCCAATCTACAGTAAGCCTACAATTAAAAAAAGGTTCACATGAACTAGTCAAAAGCTTCATAGGAAGATTGTGAACTACTAATAAGCATGTTCATTATTGAACCTTATAGTTCTAATTTGAATGATTAGCATCATCTTGATTGCTTAGGAAAGTCACCCTCACCGAGCATCCCCAATGTGAGAGAAATTCAGGAGTAGCCATTTTCAGAGGTAGATCAGAATTACTTTAACCAAACTCCCTCATGTGCAAATTATACTTCATTTAGATCTAGAGTTAAGACTTCCTATGAAGGTAAACCCATAAAATTAATTACCCCTTTCCGCTCGTAGAAGAACACTCTCAATTAAGGAAGTAATTTAAGCTCGAATTATAAGCCCATGTTAAATATTTAGGTTTTAAATTAATTTATGGGGAATGGTTGTTTTTATAAAGGTAAACTCAACCAAGATCTCAAATTTCATTATAAGTAAATGAGTTATTGGTTCCCTAGTTTGAAGAATAAACAAATTGCATGTTCAATTGAATTGAATTTTAGACTTTTGCAATAAATCGCTCTAGATTTCTTTTTCATCCTTTTTTTTTAATTTCTGGATGAGCAATCCTAAAGTCAAGTTAGTTCAGGGGCTGACCTACCCTCTCTTGAGAGGTAATTACGGAACTCCATAACTTAAGCATCTAGCTTATTCAGACAGAAGAATCAATCAACCCAATTGCAAATGTGGTTGATCAACTGCCTGTTAATTTTGGAACAAGCAAACCGAGAAAGGAGTAGCCTGGTAATAGCATGATCCATAAGTTATGTACAAACTATTTTAAACCCCTTGGCTCGACCTTGGCTTATTGAGGCTAGAGATTTTTTATTTTTTTATTTTTTTATTTCTGTAATCCAATGTGTCAAGTTGCACATCATAATCGACCTTCCAAGCATTATTGAAAGAATTGTTTCGTGTTCTCAACTGCACGCTTTCTTGTGTTGCTTGTTTTGGCATCTTATATGGTGCTTCTTCTCACCCCAACGTAATTACACATGCCTCATGAGAGCATGCCATCCCCATCATTACCAAGAACTTTTGGTTCACTTGTTGTCAGAGTTGGTTTACTCTTTAATTTTGGATGGCGCTATTGAGCTGACTGATGTGGCTAGGATAGAAATTGTTTGAGTTATCATAGACATTAAAAAGCATGCAAAAATATTGTGTACATTTATTAAAATGCATGTATATTATGTAGTTATATCAAAAAGCACTCAAAGTGCAATGAAAGCATGCCGTCACATTATACAAATACACCAAAAAGCCTGTAGTGCATCATGCAAATGCACTAAAAAATGCATATAACATTTAAAAGAAATGTCAAAATACTAGCATTTGTTCTAACCAAAGTCATCAAAATCCTAAAATTGAGGCCCAAAAATGTCACATGAGAAAAAAATTAAAATTGAAAATTTAAATTTACATCGTTCCAAAAGTCGTACAACACTTATTAGAAAACGAGCAAATATTTTGAAAATTCAGAAAATATTTTTTAACTATAAATTCAAGCTATAATTTTCACACAACATTCTCGAAAAGGTTGTCTTGCCTACAAGGAAAGTGTGTAAGTAGCACATATCAAATCCAATCCTTCTCTCAAAAAATGGACTCAACAAGGCTTAAATCCGGATGATAGCTCCATTGACAAAAAATATTAATCAATGGGAACTATATACATACTACTACTATAAAAACAGCTTGAATTTTCTTCCATATCAAATCCTAGCCTTCCATTTTAATTACTCAAATTCAATCATAACCTTTCATTTCAATTATTTTAATTATAATTGATTAATAAATATAATTTTATTCATATCAACTATATTGTATTAATTATCATAATGATATATTAATCCTTCATCTAACAGAAACTCTTCATCTTCCCTTAAACAATCTTGACCATTCTAAATCATACAAATGGCAAAATCCTATCCATCCATCCCTCAACTTATTAGTATTCATTTTAATTAAACTAATTAATATATTTAATTTTACATTTTATTTTATGTGCATTAATTACAATATATAACTATTCATCACATGTCAATTATTAAATTCAGATTTCCATTTATAAGAATAAATTTTACATTATTATTAACATCTCTTAAAATTAACATCTCCATTTGCAACATTTCATATTCCAAAAGGTAACATTCCCCATCCAATTGAAGGAATGCAAAACGGTAGCCAATCGACTGCCTGCCCTCACCTACTAAACATGGATGAAGGAGAAATGCGTTACTATTCCTACACCAACTGAAGTCGGAGATATGTGAAATGATGGCTATGTTGATCGTCTACCCCATCTACTACAACCGTAAACCAGAATTAAGTGTAAACCACTCTAATAAATTTTCAACGACAGTCCTCTCGGCTTCCTCTGACCTCTCTGCCTCATTTCAAAATCAATCCGTCCACTCATTTTTATTATATATAATATTGCTGTATGTTCAGAGGAAACAAATAAAATTTCCCCTTTCTAAAATTTGATTTATTCTTCTTCTTCTCAGCTCTCTGTTTCTCTTCTTTCTCTTTTGTTCCTTCTGAATAGATTTGATGAATAAGAATCAAGAAGAAGTTATTGGTGTCCCTTTCTCAGCATCACAAAGAGTAGAGAGACCTCATCGGCAACAATTTGTTCGTTCTTTTTTTGAAGAAATGCAGAATGCATTAGTGATAAAAGCAAAAAGCAAGAAAGATACAGCCTAGTGAGAGCTACTGACTCTATCACATTCCTCCTTTACAAGTTTGGTAAAAGTAGAAGGAAGTGAGCTCTCACAAAAGACATCCCAAAGAAAATCATACGAAAAAGCAAGGTTAGCACAATAGTCGGCTACCTTGTTACAATTTCTATCCACAAAATGAAAAATGATGTTATCCCAATTATTGGAGAATGAGATATCTTGATAAATGAAACTGTCGCCTTTATCCTTCTGTTTGCTATACAAATTCTGAAGGAAAAGTATCACGTTCTTATTGTCTCCTTCCAAAATAATACCTTTAGTATTAAAAAAATAGCCTTTGAAAACCTCCTTAAGAGAGTTGAAAGCCAGAAGTTCAACCTGGGAACTATCCCAGTGAGTTCCACGAAAGTCGAATGCCATGATAAATCTACCTTTGCAGTCCCGCACTACGCCTCCGATGGATGCTTCGTAGTTCGTCTTTAGAGCAGCATCAACGTTTATTTTGTACCACTCGGGTGGGGGAGGACGCCAGAACTCGTCAAACGGTCCTAAAGACCGACCAGCATCCCAGTAATCCGAGATTTCCTTGTGAGCTTTATCCAAATTCACTAAATTGATAATTTTTGCTGCAGCCACATAACTGCTATCTTCCATCTTCCCGTGAACCATCTGGTTTCGGTTGATCCAGGAAAACCAAAGCAAGGCGAAGTAAGTTTCACCAGTAGTTTATTGTCTTCATACACAGCTTTTAGCCCATTCAAGCAATGTTGAAAGGAGCTAAAAGTCGGTATCGGGAACCCCCACTTCCTCAATTCCATGATCACTTCCGTAAGCTTAGAACAGGTGGTAGAAATGTGATCAATATCTTCCACTACCCCGCAGCCTCTAGGACACAGATTGTATCGACTAAGCTTCCTTCTATTCAAGAACTGAGCTGTAGGGATTGCATCTTTATTCAATCTCCAAATGAATAGCTTAATTTTAGCATTCATTTTCACCTTGTGAATCCAAGCATTTTGGTCTTCCACAGCTTCTTCCCTCACTCTTTCTTCTCTTAGCAAAGAACAGATAGATCTTCCGGACAACTTCTTTTTCAACTCCATGAAATCTGAATCTGAATAATGAACAATTTGTTCGTTCATCTCTGAGTAATTAAGAAATTAATCTCTCTTCTGTTCTCTAATCATCTTTTTTGTTTGAAATTAAGCAGGATTAGGAGAGTTTAGTTGTGTGTTAACACTAATGCACTTTTCTTATAGATTGTAGATTTAGCATTTTTTGTTTAATTACACTCTTAGTAATTAATCTTCTTTTGCTCTTTTGTAATCATCTTTTTTGATTGAAATTAAAGAGGATTAGGATGGTTTAATCATGTCTTAATACTAATATGCCCTTCTTATGGATTACATTTAGCTATTTGTTTAATTACTCTCTGAGTGATTAAGGGATTAATATCCTTTTCTTGTTCTAAACTATGTTATTGTTTAAAATTAATTGGCAGGATTGGAATTTATTGTTATCAAATCATTGCTACACCTAATGGCCTTCTAAATAAGGATTTAATTTGATGAAGCTACAGATCCCAACTGCTATTAAATTTTGTCATAATTTCTTCTCATTAACTCCTTTCATCTTTTCTGTAATCATCTTTTGATTGAAATTTTGTTTAAAACGTGCTTTGACAGATGCTGTAATGGAGCACAGCATAATCTATGACATACGAAAGGCTATGAGATGCAACTCGGTAGCTACCATGATGAGTGCAGAGCGTTTCATCAAGAGAGTTTTTAGGACACTATAGATTCTATCGCCGATGTAAATAGCATCATGCATGAGCGAAAGGTTGTACTAAAGCTATGGAGTGAAGAAGAAGAATGACAGAGTTGATAGCTAGCCAGAGAAAGAGACCAGAGCTGAACTTTTGCATTTACATTCATCTATTACAACCAAGTAAAGTAAAGAAATGGCCAACATGCCCTTAAGCAATAAAGGGAGAACTACTATTGTCCTCAAGAATATCAAAAAATTCTTGAGGAATACAACTATTAAAACTATCTCCTATATCCCAAACAAAAGTATCCTCTATTGCTCTTTGAGCACAACAATGAGAAGCCTTGTTGAACCTCCTATATGTATGCACAAATAACACCTATTTTAACAACTTCATCAAACTCCATTTATCCCATTATTCCTGCTGCTGCTTCCACAATTCCCTATACTTGAAATTCTGCATATACTCAATCACAGGGCATTATCCCCATCCACAACAACTCCTTCGAGTTCAAACATCCAATTCATAAGTAACTTATCTATTTAATGAAAAGCCATCATCTCCACCTGTGTACTATCCCAATGGCATATGCTCCAACCAGCTGCAATAATCAACTTACCAAAGCTATCACGAATAACAATCCCAATTCCCCCTACATTGGATCTAAGAAGAGCTCCATCCAGAGAGAAAGAGACCAGAGAGAGGTGAAGGAGATGCAACGGGGCGTTGGCTGTTCAGACATAAAAAGGGAGAGAGAGCGGATGCAAAAAATAGATATAAGGGAGAGATAAGCGTGAGATTTAAATTTTATCAAATTTGTTATAATTTTACTTTTAATGTGGGGTCAATCATTATTCTTTCATAGCTTTCAATGTTCTTAAATTTCTTAAAAAAATCTTTTTTTATATTATTAGTTGGAGTGGATTTTATATTTTTTATGGCTTTCATAAAAGGGACCAAATTTGGCCTAAACTAAAGCTGGTGAGCTGCAAATTTTGAACTTCTGTGTGCTCCTTTGTGCATCACATCCAATATTTGCAATAGAAACCTCTAGATCCAAAGATATCCTGCGTCACTAGAGTTTCAAGAAAGAAATCCCCGTACTCCCATATATTTCATCTTTTCTACCTCTTCCAGTTACATTTATGATTCAACAATGGCACAATGGCAGCTAATAGAACAAATTTGCTGTTAAATCAAATGTAGTCAATGGTAATATGCGGAAAAATAAGACTATTTTATCCTTTAGTACCTCTGCTCTCATTCTGAAAATATTAGCAACGTCTGGATTTGCAATCATGTCAACATACCTGAATATAAGAAAAAGCACATGTACATGACAATCCTAAAAGAATTTATTTCCCACTTTGAGATTCTTGGTGAATGGAAGATAATAAAAATAAAAAAGATTCAGAGGAATAAATTTTCTGGATGAACACCTCTCTTTAAATGATTGCCGTATATTTGAACTCACTTTTAAAATATAAGAACTCAAAATAATGTGAAAGTGACGGAACTATTGCAGCTAGAGTGCGTATCTATACAGATAACAAAAATGAAAAAAACTGATGCAGAACTATCAACATCATCATCGCCATAATCTGTATTGTCTTTTAGCATGTTTGTTTACATTATCTAATATTCCAGGGTATGAATAGCTTTTATCTATGGTATTATGTTTATCCAGTTCTCGGATCATAATGGTATTCTTCTTCTTCATCATAATTAAGTAATTAATTAATTTACTCATTAGCCTAAAAAGTTGTATGAGCTTTTAACGGATAACTTTAATCATGCATTAATGAAAGCATGGCTGCTTCCTATTTAATTCGCTCTTCTCAGGATTCCTCTTAACCAATCTGTTTCTCTCTCCTCAAGTTCCCTCTCCTCCAGCACCCTCTCTCTACCACTTGATCTCTTTCTCCACTCTCTAGTCCTCAGCAACAACAAGAGATAAAGTGTTGACTACACTGCCCTACTTTATCAGGAAGATGACTACAAAATAAATTAACAAGCCTTTTATCCCACTACGTGGGGTCAGCTACATGAATATGTTTTCTTCATTATGCTCTATTAAGAATCAAATTCTCATTTATGTCTAATAAAAAAAGTTCATTTCTAATACTTTAGAAGCAAGCCTTTTTAGGTCTACCACTACTTTATATGTCGGATCTAATATATCTACGCTCCTAATTGAGTCATCGGAAAGCCAACATTTTAAGTGAAGAAATATAACTGCAACAACATAAAATAAAATAAAGATGACAGAACAATCGAAAAAACAAAGGTAGTTGGCTTTTAACACAATTACAACAAATGGATTTTTTACAAAACAATGTCGTAATAATAGGTTTTTATTATATAAGGCCAGTCATACTTCAGGATTGAAAAAGCATAAGCTGGGATGCTCCAAAGCAATCCAGGAAGCTAAAACTTCAAAGAAAAAAAAATAATAATGATTCATATTTATGCGTATGATAATAAAATTCTGCAGGAATTGGTTTCTCACAACAGCAGCATTATCATCATCACCATCATAACTAGCCTTAACATAACTATTTTTGATTGACTATATGAATGCTCATCCTCCCTTCATTCCTGGCAAAAATTTGATCCAGACTGAGAAGGTTGTGAAGGATTATGTGAGCCAGCAGTTTGTATATATGACAAGTAACATAACTATATGGTGATTGCAACCTGCTTTAGGACTCCTAATGATGTTTGAGAAGACAAAGCAAGTGGCGACATGAAAAGTAGGAAGTTGTTTGCCAATATCCAACATTACATGCAATTCTCTCAGGTAAATTCCCCTGCCTAGGCCTCATAAAATGAACTAGGAGAATAGCAAATCATAACCCTGATGATCTTGATATAAAAATCATGAACAGTTCTTGCATACATGCCTCTATCTCGTACAATTCAGAGTTAGGTTCTCCATTAATAGAATCAGATGGAAATTTTGCAAAGTTATAAAAAATGAAAAATTAGCAAATCAGTGTGTCAGACTTTTACATCTGCAGTACTATATTACACCCTCAAAGGACCGAATGTTGCAAAACTCTAAGAAAATAAAATAAATAACTCAATCACATCATATGCAAATATCTCATCGTTATTTCATCAGGCAAAACTCAAAAAATATAAAATAAAGGAGCTATCATAAGAAAAGTGGTGAAAAGAAAGTAACCTCTGACGGTAACGTTTATCCACATCAGCTAAGCCATGATACTTGTCAGGAAGGGGAAGCAAGGACTTCGTAAGAAGTTTGGCAAATTTCACGAAAACAGAAAGCTCCCCTGCAAAACCGAAACTGAGCATTGTCCGATGTAGCCGCATAATTACCATGGAAATAACTTGATTTATTATCTCACATTTAACGTGCATTGTATTTCCGCATTAAGAATTAATGAAAAAATAATCCTGACGTGAAATAATAAAATACCATTTTACATATAAAAAAAGGCTAGACTTTCGGATAGAGATAATGAATAATATTTTCAAAAAACTTCGGAAAAAAAAATGAATATCTAACCGAAGTAGCTCTGATCATATCTCACCCTTATCTGTCTTCTTTATAGAGCCACATGCTCCCAAAATATCACCAATGTCAATATAAGCCTTTATCAGCTCGAACTGATCCTCTGGAAGGCTTCCTTTCTCAAAGTAGAGCTACAAATGTCACAAATAGTGTAGAGAGGCATATCCCACCATATGTTTGTGCATAGTATGTGGAATTTACAAGTGGGGTGGAAATAAGAATGGTAATATGGTTTAAGCATAAAACTTGAAAGGATAGATAAATTATGAAATTATGATATTATATTGGTGTAACAAATGTTAAAGAAAAGATGGTGAGGAATACAATTAGATGGCCTTGACTTATATGAAAGATAAAAGATATACTAATAAGAGAGGATTAACAAGAAAGGAGTAGATTAAACATAACATGCCATAAATTTTGGGAAAATTACGTAAAATAAATTATTGTCCCACGCAGCACTCAATATGAGCGGCATTTAACTAAAAGAAATTTATGCAAAGGATAACTATGCATAGTTGCAATTTCCCTGCACATTTTAATCATAGATGTGGCACAAACCAAGAACTTCACAACCTTGATAATCATCTCTGGGGACTGAATCTATTGATCAGCTAGACAAGTTGAGCAAACCATGATGACTTGATCTGAATTATTGTGTCAGCTTCAGACAAACTAGAAGGGACAACTTCAATTTTTGACATGTGATAAAGTATAGGTATTTTTGGTGACATATAAGGCTACTTTGCATGGTCAAGGTGGAAGCTGGTTTGCTCATTAAACATCATACACTTAAACCAGAGAAGCGCCTAGAAATTGGAATCAATAAAAAAACAATAAGATATCTAAAAGCATGATAAGAAGCTTGTTCTCATATATTGAAGAATGTTAAACGTTTAAGCAAGCAACTAGGACATGCTAGCTAGGACAACCGTGATGTTCAGCCTATATAATGACATCAACTTCGGATCAACTCTAGTAACACATTTGGGTTGGCTTGTGGCCTTATAAGTTACCAATGCCACCATAGGTACCTTGCAGCAAGTTTTGCTCTCTAAATCAAGTCCGTCAATCAAAGTCTTCAGTTCAACATAATTTAAAGAGTGATCTTGGGGTCCATGCTTCTCAGAAAGGCTCTTAGATTCCTTTTTTTTTTTTTTTTAGGTTGAGCACATTGAGGCCTCAACCTAACTAATCCCACAAAGTTTAGTTACAAGAAAATTAAATTGGGATTTTGAGGAATTTAAAATTAAATTGGCATTAATTTAAACCTAGATTAAGATTGATCATGTGCGAATTTAATCTAATAACAAAATTATGAGGAACTTGATTTAGATAAATTTAGCTTGAACAAAATTTCTCTTTTCAATATAAATCTTATGAGGAAAAGTTGGATGTTTGATTCCTAAAAGCATGGTGCAATTGTGCTACTTGATTCAAATGAAAAGTAATCTCCATGTTTCAGTGAGGCAGGGTGATCGCTCCGAGTGAGTTTAGGGAAGCTTATTCACTGCTTTACTTTTTATATCATAACCACAACTCCATTCAACAGCTACTTTTTATTACTTTCTTGCTATTTTATAGAAATTTTTATAGTAAGAAGCTATTTTTCACAACCAGTTCTATTAATATTAATATGTGGCACCTGTAAGAAATTAATGTAAATGTTTTTGCAAAAAAGAATATATTCATAACACCCACAATAGTTTCAAAAAAAAAACTGTTTTTCTCACAACTTCACAACCATCATTATAAGAAGCTAAAATCTCCCAACTATCATTATAAGAAGCTAAAATCTCCCAACTATCATTATAAGAAGCTAAAATCTCCCAACTGAATCCTAAGGCAAAACCATTAATATAGCTTGATCATCTTTCATAATGATGAAGAAATGTCATTATTTCATGTGTTTTCAAAGCCTGCTAAATTTATGTAGAAATGTACAAGCATGTAAAAGATTTTCGGTGGCTAGACCTTGCTAGAGGGCAAGTGATAAGTGAATAGTCCTCGAGAACCATTGACTGTTCTCGTGAGGAGCAACTCCACTCCGGGTATCCTGTCAAATTAGATCTCGACAACCCATTTAGATCCTCGAGGTACGAGTTCACCTGCTACCCACCAACTACTTGTTGAATGCCTAAAAAGGTATATGCAAGTATACAAATATGAAACCTTTGCTTGACTCTAATTTTGAGGTAAACAATTGGTTTTTATTTTTTTGTATTCTGGTAATTTTAAACATTTTCTATTTCTTCAAAATAATTTGTTGTTGTTTGGTTTAGTTCTCTTGATTTTGGTCAAAAATTGCGCCAAAAACCTAATTTTGTGAAAACTAATTTGTGTGCATGCTGGTTTTTTTATTTCCATATTCATGCTGACATTTTTGAATATTTATGATTATTTCATTATCAATTGAACTTAAAGACAGTTATTATTTAATTTCATTTTAAAAAAGTGAATTGTTAAATAAATTGATAACTTGTAATCTATGAATATAAATTTTTTCTTTACAAAAAAGCATACTGCACACCATAGTAACTGCATTAGAAAAATATAATCTTGAGTTGTCTGCATCACATACTTAGGTATGCAATATTATCCTCCTAAGATTCACAAGAGTTCCTAGTGGTGGATAATATATTAAGCCAACAATTTAATAAAAAATAAAGTTGGCAATATCGAAAATTTGAAATATAAAACATTTAAACAAGAAAGGAAATAACTTCATAGTCATAATGGCCATGTAGTAGAAAATTATTCCTAGTTCAAAGAATTATAGCCCGAGAAGATTTTCCCAATTGAGGGGGATCACAGGGCTTGCACTATCATGACAAAATGGTTCGCTCATGCCACCCCGAAAAAAGGGGTAACATTCATCACATGGTTCAAATCAAAACACAAGATAATCATAACCCTAAATAAGCCTTAATTTTATTCATGTTGTTCCAAATAAGTAAAAATTTTAAAAATCAACACCCTCACTCACTGATGGAAATCAATTTTGTTTAGAGAATGGCATTTATTCATGAATCATCGTGTTACATTTCAACAATAAAATAAGAATCACATCAATTAAAAAAATTAATGCCCAAAACAGAAATTCAATTGAGGGGCCACTATAACATAAATAAGGGTTTTAGAAACTAAAATGAATTGATTTCAAAATTGCGGCACCTTATAAAATACTGCTACACTTTTGAGAACCATATGTAAGAATTGACCATGTAGGTAGATAGGTTGGGTTATGAATGTTAGTTTATGTATATTATAATCATATTTAGTAAGCCAAGGTCAGTCAATTTAACCAAAAAAGAAATGTTCTTGAAAGATTAATGTAGCACCAACTTATGAATCAGCTTATGCTCGTCATTTGGAATTTTAACATACAAAATAACAAAAATGGTTGCTTTCCAGATAGGTTTGTGTAAAGACAAGTGCACTCAATCATACGTTTACTAGGTTTTGGGCAACGACGAAGCAAAACCCTACGTTTACTAGCTTAGGCAAAGTTGAAGCTCGGCACCTTGAGAATCGTCATCACCTACAAGGAGAGGGGATTAGAGAGTTAATTGAAAAGGGGAAGAATGTTCACCTTTGTCAAAATCCGGAAACAAGTCATTGAGAGGATGAGGTCATTCTTCGTAGCTTTCTTTGAAGGTTTACTTGGAGAGAAAGAAATTTCTCCCACGTGTTGAAGTATTGAAGGAAATGATCCTCGGCTTGCCTTGAAGAATCCCCTTGATAGAAATAAGTTTCTCTCAAGAATTCAAATGGATGGAAGGTTGGAAAGTGGCCAACCAAAGCAAGAAGCCTGAAGAAGAATTAGGTTCAGATCTTTGGTTAGAGGGATGGAGGGAATTCAAACAATTATTTCCCCAATGAATCCTTTTAGTTTGGAAAGGATTTGGGTGTATTTAGGTAAGGGTGGGGGCGGCTAAGAGAGAGAGAGAAATATAATTTGAAATCCTTCCAAAGGGGAAGAGCTTTAAGTTGGAAATTAATTAGAAGGCGGGGACCCATTAAGGGGGCCAACGGCATGTAAAAAGAGAGGGAGAGGTTTGAGAAATAAATTCAAGCCTTCTTAATTGGGATTATTAAATTAGAAAAGGCTTAATTAATTCCCAAATAATTTTAAAATCTAAAGGGCTAAAATTTGGAAACTTTCCTAAATTAGGATTGGTATTTTAGGTAACAATTTAAAATTCATTTATTTGAATTTGTTAATTAATTGAGTTACCTAAAATATTTAAATCCAATTAGGAAGGTTGTAATTGTAAGCATTAATGGAGAACCCAAAGGGGGCCGGTGGCTATGAATTTGGAAGAGAAATTAAGGAAGCTATTAATGCGTCCTTAAGTCATGGACTTAAATTTAGGATGAAATATTTCATCATAAATTAACTTTAATTCAATAGGCAAGGATTTGGAAAGTTTTCTCAAATAGGAGTGATATTTTAGGTAACTTTTCAAATTAAAATAATTTGAATTTGATAAGTTAATGAGTTACCTAAATTAATCAACACAATTAGGAAAGGAATCAATGTAAGCAAGGATGGAGGGAAAAAGCTAAGGGGGAAGGGGGCAGCTTGGGCTTGGGTTCGGTTGGATGAAGTGCCGGCGGTGGGGTGGGGTTTGGATAAGCGGGTCGGTCGTTGTAGTGGGGGAAGGAGGGTGGTGGCTTGAGGTGGTGGTGGTGGGAGATGTTGGCCGATGGCAAGGTGGGGTGGCTAGGAGATCCGGCGACTAGGAGGAAGAGAGATTGAAAGAAAAGAATGATAAAACAAACCATGAACACGGCCATCTCCAAGGTTGGTGGGTGATCCATTTTTCCTCTCCTAGGGATCACGCTCTCTCTCCAAGCACTCTCAAGAACTCAAGCAATAGCACAAAAATTTTTTATCATTTCATTCATTAACTTTAGAAGAAAGGCATGAGGGCAATAAATAGCTAGTACAAAAGGACTCAAAGATAAAAGATGACCTTGCCCTTAGGGCTTACATACGACTTCCCTTAAGCAAGGGGTAAAATGGGAAAAACAATTACAACATAAATAACAAATAACATAATAAAACAAATACATGAAATAAATCAAAACACATCAACTCGATCATAGCCGTAGATCGACGGCCACGCCTCAGATATACTTTTCATGCTCTGATGTCCCCATCATTCTACCGGGGTGGGAGAAAGCTCGACTCCATCGAGTAAGCTTCTTTGGTGCTCTCGTGGATCTCCCATACGTTGGGGTCAATCTGCTGCAGCTCCTTACGATCCAGCCATGTATCCTCTAACTCGAGCTTTCCTTTCCACCTGATCAAGTACCTCTGTCGTCCACCTTCCATTGTGGAGATGATGTCAACAATTAGAATCGAGTCCACCTTTTCTGCCATAGGTGATTTGGGAATATTTGGTAGTGGATGTAGGCTTGGGGGTCACACAAGTCTGTTGTATGAGTGGATTTGGTGGGTTGAATTCAGGACTTCGTATGCAACTAGATGTTTTATGTTAAAGGAGGGATTGAAGTTGAATTCTGCAGGCAAATCTATTACATAAGCATTATCAGTGATTTTTTTATATATTTTGAATGGTCCATAACTCTTAGCATGCAGCTTCTTAATCGTTCCCGCAGGGAACTGTTCCAGACGAATCCGTACAATCACGGAGTCACCAACCTCAAAAGTTTTAAATTTTCATTTCAGATCAGCATATAATTTATAATCATTATTGCTCATTTCAATTTGTCGTGCAATTTCTTTATGAAGTTCATGCATATGTGATGCAAATGATGATGCAGACTCAGAAATCCTATACTTATAGCACATGGGTATAAGGTCTAATGATTGTCAAGATATGAACCCGTAAATAATTTCAGGAGGACTTAAACCAGTGGGACGGGTCACTAACACAGGGTAGACGAGCTCGACAGTGGGGGTTTAGATAGAGATGCTCCCTGGACTAAATCTAAAACATGTTGGATGTCTCTAATCGGAAGAAATTGATTGGGAGGATCGTCAGGGAAGACACCAACAGGTTTACTAAGTATGGGAGGAATCTCTTGAGGGACTGCTTTGTTAGACTCAGTGGAGGTCTCACAACCAACTAAGGCATGCAAGGGTGTGCTTGGGCTATGGCAGCTATCAGGTTCAGTCCCTTCTTGGATTTGACAGGGTTAGATTCAGGATCATTCGTAACTCGGGGTTGTGATGGCAAAAGCTTGATCTTTTGGTCTTTATGTTCAAACACGCAGGTGTTTGAACAACCATAAATGTGGACTCATTGTCAAATAGCCAGGGACGGCCCAGAAGGATTTGTCCAACATCCATAATCAACACGTCATACCAAACATTCTCCTTATAACCAGCGAAGGAGATGGGTATGAAGCTTCGTTCCTTTACCTCCAAAGCAGTGGTGTTGACCCAAGCTACCTTATAGGGGTTGGGATGGGAAACAAAAGACAGGCCAAGCTTAGACATCATGCTAGATGAGATAGCATTGATGCAGCTACCACTATCCACGACGACCTTACAGTTCTTATTCTTGATTTTGGTGTAGGTGTGAAAGATCGTAGTCCTATGCTAGTCCTCGGTGGATACGGGTTGTGACAGTGCACATCACACCACGCAAGGTGGGAGAAGTGTCAATTTTCTGAATGTACTGGATGACAGCAGTGTCGTCATCCTCCTTAAATAATTCACCATCGTTGTCCACTTGGTGAATCTGATTGATTCCAGGCTCAAATTCTACCTCAGTGATCTCTTCGATAATTGTGACTTTATAGGGACTATAACACTGCGAGGCGATATGCCCATACCCCTAACCATTGTTTAAAATTGTGCAATATAAGGCTCACCTTGAGACCCACCTCAGCACAATTCTAGTGGAAAACGTCTCAAGGCTTACGCCTCTAGCTTTTTTATGAGGCTTGCGCCTCAGCTTGGCTGAGGCCCGCCTTGAGGCACAACTCGCCTCACTAGCGTGAGGCTTACGCCTCAACTTATTTGTATATATTTTTTGCTAAAGCTAATATAAATCATGCCTTCATGCACATTCGAGCGCAACAACTGCTTCTAGATTGCCTCTACCTTTAACCTGCAGCCTTCGCCACAGCCAACACCATCGTAGCCGTCACTGACAATCACTTGAAAGCTGCACACTACCACCCTAAAAATTTTGGAACATTTATCATAGTAATGTTGATGAAAATATTTCTAAAAGATAAACATGATTGAAATAAATAAAAATATATATATATTGGGGGGGCATTCAACTCTACCGAATGAAATAGGGGATAGACCAATTTGTTATGGAGACACTCAAATAAAGACCACCTCAGTGATGACAGTGCATATGATTCCTAAGTTGCTAACTATTTTAGCTTGCATCAGAAATTAAATATAAATGAGTAGAGAATTGAGAAAGAAGAAATTTGGAGTTAAACTTGATGCTATATAATACTTTTATGCAATTTCTATATTTAATATTATTTTGCACTTATAATATTTGAATTTTAATTCTATTTCACGAAGTTTATCACTTGTCATTTTATATTTTGTGCAATTTTTTATTTCATTTGTATGTCAATTTGTTAATTTATAATTCAATAGGAAGTTAATATTTCATTATTTAACATTTATTTAGTTATTATATAAAATTTTATTTTTTATATTTATTATCACTTTACGCAATTTTTTTTATTTTGAGGCTTATGCCTCAAAACGCCTTGAGGCTTACGCCTTACCTCATGAACAAAAAATGCCTCAATACCCAATTGCACAATTTTGAACATTGCCCCTGACATCTAAAACACTTGGTCCCGGGATTGGAGCGAGGGGTATTCAGAGTGTGAGGTTTACTTCCGACATTAGGACGGGGAGTGAAGGAACCAAGTGAGGGTCGGGTAGTGCTCCCTGGGGTTTGCTGGGTTGTGGGGGTGTGAGGGGTGGAACTACCATAAGGTTTGTAGGACCTAGAGTCATGTGAATGGCTCGGGTGCTGGGAACGGGTCTCCTCTAAATCAAGCACTAGATTGTAGGCATTCTTCAAGGTAGTGACATTCCGGGAAAACAACTCGTTGAGAAGATCCTCTCGCAACCCGGTACAAAACATAGACAAAATCTGCGCGGGGGTGGTAGAGGTCTCCCCTTTACAGCGAATCAGGTAATCGTCGAAGGAGGCGATGTACTCCTTGGCTAATTTGTTGCCCTTGGTCAACCTATTCCACCTATCCAACAAATTAGGTAAGTATGAGGGAGGCAAGTACTTCTGCTTAAGTTCGCGCTTCATAGATGACCAATCAGTGATGGGGTAATCGTTCTTGGCTTCTCTAAGGCTCTCTAAGTTCGCCCAGAACTGACTCGCCCTACCCGTGAGCTTCATCTCTACAAAA